>CAJJDM010000118.1:144089-345506 GCA_905182975.1 Paramecium primaurelia
ATATTTATTATATGGAAAAATAATAAATTAAAAAAAACAATACAAGATCAAATTATAATTAATAATAATTAATAATATTGATAATTTATATTTAGAACAATAATGTAATAAATATTGATCTTAGTTTTTTATATAAAAGAGATAATTTATTTTTTTCTTATTTGAACCTAATTAAAAAGTTCCAAAGCTACTTTTATTTGATATTCAAGAATCATAAAAAGAGTTATATTATTTAATTGTAATTCATTTCATCTGTCAATTTTGTATAATAAAAATAGTTTGAATTAAAACTATTTTTAAGATAAGCCTTAATATAATATTTCATAAAATTATTGTTTTAAATATGAAATAAAAAATAATTTATAATAAGAAATTTATAAAGCTATGTAATAGAGCAATGGTAGTTGTGCAAATTAAAGTAGTGTTCTTTATTGGCCGGACTGATTTGGTGTATTCTAAACCTGTGGGTTCAGTGAATCATATCCCATTAGATGCCAAAATTATAAAATTGTATGGATCGTTTCGATCATTCTTTTTATTTGGAGACAAGTACAATAAACAAATTTTATGAAATTAGGGATGATATCTGGGTCTTTGGTGATAACTCACATGGATAATTGGGTTTGGGGGAAATCTCTGATGTACAAAAGAAACCTTAAAAATTAGAGTGCAATTATAGCTTAATATCTTGTTCTGAGACTTACACTTATGCTTATTATTAAGATAGATTGTATTATTGGGGTGAAAACAATTTCTCTTGTTCTTAATTTAAAGGGAAGTGTTTACGTGGTAAATATGTTTCAGTGAAATCAGTAAATTAACTAAATGCTTAGAATGAGCGTTTCTATTATATTTCAAATGGAGATTTATATGGATAAGGGTTTACAAGTTTATTAGGAGTAAAAATGAATGTAGTATCAACAGTAAAGCCTGTATTAATAATGAATAAGGTAAGGAAGATAGCTTGTTCAAATACTCATTCATTGGTTTTGGATGAGAATAATTGGGTTTATTCTTGGGGTAATGGCAAAAATGGAGAGTTGGGATTATAGATGGCTGGTTATTCGTTCCAAACCTTTGTTTAATGTCCAACAAGAATAATGTAACTAGAAGATATTTAAGATGTTTAGTGTGGGATGAGTTATAGTTTAGTATTAAATTAAGAAGGAGTAATGTATGAGTGGGGAAGTGGATTATAGAACATGTCCTTTGAGGACGCTTTGAGGATAAAGGAAGTTTAAATACCAAATACTTATTCGAATATTCGTAAGATTGAGGTGGCATTGAAGTAAGCTGCTTGTGTTGATTAACTTGGTCGTTTATATTAATGGAATGTAAAAAATCCTAATCCATAATATGTTAAGACAGGGTTTCGATGTGAATAATTTATTTGTGGAGATGATATTGTATTGTTTATTGGAAATGAATAAGCATATAGAGTTTCTGAACATTTTAAATAATAGATAAAAGATAGAGTTTAAAAATACAAAGAATATGTAGAGATGAAAAATAATAAAATTAGGAATATGTATTATGATGAGAATAAGAAGACTAAATGTCTATAAGAGATAAATTCTAAAATATTGGATTAATAAGTTAAGTAAATGAGACCTGAAGATTTCTTGTATACAAGATTATAAAGAAAGTAATCTATGTATGTTTAACAATTGAAGAGAAGAAGTACAATGATGGTTCCTGAAGAATTTCGAGAAGGACAAAATTCCATCTATAAAAAGAGATCAAGTACAACTAGATTAGAAATGGTAAAGGAGAAAATAAATATTGTTAAATAATTTAAAGTCTAAGATAAAATGAGAGAATCTGCCAAAGAGGTAAAGAGTCTTAAAGAGTCTTGGGAAGTATTTCGTAAACTTTCACAAGATTCAGAAACAAGAACTTAATAAAGAACTAAAATACCTTTAAATATTTTGAATACAAAATTATATTAAGCAATTGAAATTGATAAAGTTTCTGATCTCATTTTAGAATCTGAAAGATTGAATCCTTTGTATATACCTTATTAAGGATAAATTGTTAAATCATAACCAATATGTTAAAGAGAATAAAATATTAAATCATAACCTGGTAGTTAAAGAGAATCAAGATAAATTATTAAATCATAGACTGTTACAGAATCAAGATAAATTGTAAAATCATAACCTACAACTTAGAGAGAATATATTGATGATCAATCTCATAATGAATTTATTGAGAGCCCTGATATTATGAAATATGAATATGTCAAAAGAATTCATAATGGATATCATGAAAAATTATTAATGGATAATTTAATGACCAAAGAACAATGTTTTTTACCTATAAAATGGAAGAGATTGAAAGATGATACTAAAATCTTTTAAGGAAAATATTAGAAAATGCAAGAAAGATTACTCAAATAATAAAGAGAGGCCAAAAAAATGATTAAAATAAGTGACGCATGATTATATTAATACATTTAGCTGTTATAATTAAAATTCACTAATGTCAGAATATACAGTCAGAGATTGGTAACACAATTCAAGTACCTAAGAGACTCCTCATATAGAATTAAGTTACGATTTCTATCACTCAGAGATATCAAACTTGAAAGCATAGGTTAATTAATTTCAATAATATATTTGTAAATTAGAAGAACAATTCAAAGAAAAGAATAAAAGATTACAAATTTAATTAGATGAATAGATCTTGAATAATAGATAATTGAAATAATAAATATTGACTTATGAATAATAATTATAGTAAAGTGCATTTAGATAAAAATTACTATTTTCAGGTCAATTAGAAACTTTGATAAATGAATTAGACTAATTGACATAATTGATGAATCAAAAAAGTGAAAGGATTGTATAATTAGAATTTGATAATTAAGCATTATTGAATTAGATTTATGAATTAGAAACATCTATTGAATAATAACAATTTTAGTATGATCATTTTGATCAATAAAATTATATCATTTTAAACCAAATTGATCAATTGAAATCGGAAAAGAACGAATTAATAATCAAATTGAATGATTCATAAATAATGGTTCAAAAATTAACAGTTGAATTATAATGTAAGTCATCCTAATTATTGGAAAATAATAAATAAAATTAATTATAAGAATAAATAAGAGATGAAATTACAAAGGCTTAAATGACACATCAAGAATAATTCATTAAATTATTACAATAAGAAATTATAGAATTAAAAGAATAATTAAAGAATAAATGATTATTATCTAATTATACTATTATAAGTATTTACATAACCAATAATCATGTTTCAAGGAGAATCTACATATTTCTTTACTTTTTTATACATTATCAAATTAAGCTAAATTTAATGGCTCAATCTATCAGTATATTCTATAAATTACAATCATATTTTAATCCCTTAATTTATAAATGTATTTTAAACTAATTTCTTTTAAATTTTTTTATAATAAATGTTCTAAAATGACGTAATTGTCTGTAATTTTAATTATATCGATAAAATTTTCATAAATTTTTTATATATATCAATTTATTAAGTTATTTTTCGTTAATGGAGAGTATAAGAATTATGATATTTCCCAATGTTATCCTATTTGATTAAAATTAAAATTAATATAAATAATATTGTATTAATATTATTATTAATGATAAAAATAGCTAAATTATTATCAAAATCACCATAATAATTAAAGCAAACATATTTACTTAATCATAAGCCACAATTTCAATATGGATAAGTAGATCGATTTTTAGATAGACTATAAATGCCTCTTTACTTTTACTTAATAGGAATAAATGTTGGTGTATATGCATTATGGCATTTTCCTGCAGTCGATAAAGTAAATGTTTATTAAATATAGATTAGAATTTTATGTTTAAGCATTTTACTCTTCATCCAGGATCTATGAGTCTAAGAGAATTGCATACATTTATAACATATTCATTTTCTCATTAGAATACATTACATTTATGTAAAAATTCTAGAAATTTTAAGTATTTAATATGGTGACTTTTTACTTCTTTGGAAGGACAATAGAAGCATATTTTGGATCAAAAAGATTATTAGCAATATATATGGCAGGAGCATTAGTAGGAGGATTAATGTAATAAAGATAAGCTGGGATATCATTAGGTGCAAGCGCTGCATGCAATGCTTTATTAACATATTATATTTGCAATTTTCCTAGAGAAATAATATTATTGTTCTTTATTCCTGTACCAGCATGGATAGTGGGATTATTAATATTATATTAAGGTTGGTCAGGATAAGGTGATGGAAGTGGTATTGGTCATGATGCTCATTTGGGCGGTTGTTTGGCTGGATTGGCATTTTACTTTGCTACAAGAGGAAAAATATGATAATTTATAATATTTATTAATATATTAAAACGGATCTATGATAGAGGGAAACTTAGGTGAACTAATTTGGGGAAGTGTAGAACTTACATTAAATGTCCTATTATTGGATAGATTGAGGTTGCCTTAAAAAATACCAGCTTAAGGAGTATTGAGATTGTCACTCATTCATGAGTACAATAATTACTCAGACACCAAGGTATGATGGTGTTCCTTAGCTAGGTGAGATATGTAGTAGCCTCACTCCTTACCCCAGATCTTTATAAATACTTTCGTAATTTCTAAGATCCACTTCAATTTATATATGGGTGCTTCATGTTCTTCGATCTCCTTGTTATCTCAGAGATTATTACTAATACAGATGCTATCTATGCTGCCACTCTTCTCTTAAGATTATTGCGTATCATTAATATACTCTACCAAATCTTCAAAGCTGCCATGACTATAAAAATAAAGAAGACTATTTAATACATTCCTCATTCAATAACTAAGCCATCTCAAGTATCTCCACCTTCATCATTGATTACAACCAAAGCTAATTCTCATGATGAAGATTAAGATTAAGAAATACTCAAATAACCAAAAAAACTATTAAATCCATTTCTATACTAATTCAACATCAGAACTTCTAAATCTTCTGTGATAACCATTACTACTAATGAAATTACTTAATTAGACTCTCTTTTGGATCATCAATTATATTTTGACAAAAGAACCTTACTTATGATTAAGCTAAATCTTTGTCTTAAAGCATATCATCAAAACAAAATAAAAAAGTTACCCACATCAGAAATACTACTCAAACAGATAGCTAACTATTAGTCTGAGTTAATGCTTATGCATTCATGAATTAGTTAACCCATTTATAAATATATATATTTTCTTTACATTAACATGACTACTTAAAATATATAATTATCTACATTGTAAAAATTAAAGGATGATAACATAAAAAGTTGATCATATCTAAATTTTAGACTTTGATTGCAAATCAACCAATAATGGAGATATTTATAATAATATAAATTTATAACAAATATCAAAACCAGAAATCAAGATTGATTAGAAAATTACATTAAATTATAAAAGGGAACTAAATAACCAAATTGATATGGTTTACTCACATAAAATAGTGTTATTAAGATTAGTACATGCAATACTGAAATACTGAAGAAGTATTTGAACAATTTATAGCTTTTAAACAATATTTAATTATTTATCGAATATCAATTGAATGAATTTTACTGATGCAATTAAAATTTCATAAGTTATTGAATAGCTGTGCAATAAAAATTGGAACTATATTTAGAAAACTTGGTATAATTAACTTGTATCAACAAATATAGTCATTAAGGATATAATGATGGTAAGAATTTATTATAGGAATGATGTTTCAAAAGTAAGGAAGGAAGCAAAAAGACTTAATAAAGTTTTATATACTACATTAGAAGAATTGATCATAGATTACATCATAGTCATTAAACATTATCTTTAAATTAGTGGTAATAAAAAAGATTTGGTTGAATTTGCTGATCTTTTATTATAATATGAATTATTTGAAAGA
This sequence comes from Paramecium primaurelia, assembly GCA_905182975.1. Taxonomy (NCBI): domain Eukaryota; phylum Ciliophora; class Oligohymenophorea; order Peniculida; family Parameciidae; genus Paramecium; species Paramecium primaurelia. Next base: position 149,988 of record CAJJDM010000118.1, read on the forward strand.
ATCATATTTTCTAAAGATGCTTCAGAATATTAAAAATTTGATAAAGAAGTATTCTTCTGTTTAGGTTATTTAATGAAGGCTTAAAATAAAAGAGTGGAATTAAAAATATTTATGGTGGTAATCTTTGTTTGTTACTCGTATTTTTTAAGAATGATGTTATCTATATTTGTTATAAATTTAATTAATAACAAGAAAGATATAATCTTATTGAGATTTTATTGTAATTTAGATTAATAATAATTTTTGTGAAACTACCAAAAGATTAAATAATGAATAATATTAAATAATTATTTCATATTTTCTAACAATAATAATAAATTTAGATAGTATTTGAAATAATGAAAAACTAATATCATTGAAAAATATATTAGTTAAAGTATATATAATTTAATAATAAAAATGATAGCAGGTACAAGAGTGAATCCATATTTTTAAAGCAATCGTAGAGGTGGAAGTGCTTTAAAGGGTGGAAGATTAGAAAATAATAGTAGTTTTTAAACTCCAAAAATGATTATGCAAAACTCTGCTGAAGAGAAATTTTAGGTAACTTTAATTATTTTAAATGTTAGAATAAACAATAAGATGTAAGTCAATTGAGATAAAGTCCATCTTTTAAATTGAAAAATACAAGATTTCTAACTCCAGGAAAGCAAGAAGAAATACGAAAATAATCAAATATTTAAGAAACCTATGCTCGTAAAACAAGAATCACAGTATTGGAGTCATTCTATCATTAACTAGGAACTGATGATGACATATCAGTTTTAAAAAATACTTAATAAGTAAAAAGAAAGTTGATTAATATAACACCATCTTCTTAAACTGCATATATCTCGAAAAAAACATAAGAACTAGAAGAAGAAAATATAGAGGAAGCTCATTTCTAGTTTGTATAAATGCAATAGAAATATAAATAATGGTTGGAGAACTTTGAAAAGAAGTGTGGAAAGCATTTTTGATTAAAATAAATATAATTCTCTATTTAATGAATGCAATAATGAAATTATCTCATAAATCATCTTCATTTAGTCAAGATGATATATACATTAGACTTCTTGATATGCATAAAGAATTATAGAAATTCTAGTAGAAATTTTAATCATCTCATTAATTAGAGTTTAATAAAACTATAGATTCCAAAGGAAGACAATCGTTTTAGTTTTTCAGCTGAATTTTAATAATAAAATTAATAATAATAGAAAGTAGAAGAAGAAGTGAATTTTTTAGATGAAATTGATGAAAAGAAATAGATTAATGAGAGAGAATAGATTTTAGAGAATAATATATAGATTTATGAATCAGCATTAATAACTTTAGAAGAAGAGAAACAAGAAGAAATAATTAGATAAAGAATATGTAAATTTAAAAAAATATGGATAGGTTAAATAAACAAGATACTAAATAAAACATAAGAATAAATAAAAAAGAAAATATAGTAAGAAAAAAATTATAAAATATTGGATAATAATTTAAATTATTAGAAGAAAAAAAATTGTTGATATAAAAAATAAAAGAATATGAAACAAAGTTTAAAGATTTAAAAGAAATAATTGATTCTTAACAATTAGAAATTTTTAGTTTAAAGCATATTAATTAATATTTAATTGATAAATTATAAAAATTATGAATTAATAAAATATGGAATTATTTCTTGATCTTTATTTGTTAATAAATAATTATTTATAATATAAATTATACTTATCAACTAGGCATCATACGTTGTAGTAACTTTTTGATGCTTTTAAAAGTTTATTTGTTAATACGACAATAATTACTTTCTTATTCCTCAATTTATTATATTAATATAGATTCCCATTGCTAATTATTAATTTATACATACATTTAATTGAATTTCAATTATATTTTATGAATACCATTATTTACCAAAAATAAATGTTAAATCAAATGTCATTAAACCTAAACCTATTGCTGCAAAGATTGGAGAACAAAGTAAAGTTTATATTGTAAATCTTCTTCCTAAGAACGCTGCAATAGATATTCCTGTTGATATTATTCCTACTTAAGATTAAATTGGATTGATTCTCACTCCCATTGTCTTTTATAAATTCTCAGCATATTATTAAAAACTATTTTTCTAAATTTCAGCCACATTATTATCATTAATCAATTCAAATAATTATTTACAACCTTCAACTATAGACAAATCTTTTTATCCCACTAATTAAAAACTTGAAAATAATTAATTGTTCTATTTCTAAGGAAATATTGATTATAATTTCATTATTAAACCATTCTTTATATCCTCATTTAATTATAAAATCTTTTTTTCATATTCAATCATAATTTATAAAGCTGATTTACATGCTGATATTATCAGATTTTATGGTTCTTCAGATGCTAATTAACATTTGTAACGATCTAACTCTTTTTAGATTTAATCTTTAGCAACTTATTTATATTTTGAAGTACAATCATTATAGTTCTTTATTTAATTTTCAATGAAAATATCTATGAAATCTCTTAGTGTTTCAAATAAATTTTATTCTAGTTTAATTTATTAAGGATAGAAAACCATTTCTAAGTAAACCATAAGATTTACAATATATACAAACTTTTCTCCAAAGAAAGTTTCACTTATTTACATTTTTATAGAAGATTCCAATTAATTTTAAAATTTACAATAATCTTGATTTTATAACAGATTTGGATTATTTTTAATTTTTTCATTGCAATACTTTCTGCAATCATTTTAATTCACAAATAATTCAACATCTCTATAATCTAAAAAATAAGATTCCATAAATTTATCAATAGCTTATTTAGATCCATAATTTAATATTCTATACCTCATAGCTCTTAAAGCTGATATCTTAAATATATTCTTATCACTACCAATCATTTAACTAATTTTTTTTATGGTAATATCGACATTAGAATCTTCTGATACTTTTCTTTCATCATATTTATTTAGAATAAAAAATAATGTTGTCAATGAAGGCTTACAATAACTCTCAAAAGATTCATTACTTTCTATTACTTCTTGAGAACTAGCAAATAAATTTGGCTATCTTTAGATTCCCTAAAACTCTTCAATTATTACACTCTTCAAGTAACTAGCTTATTTATTTTACCTTTATGATATTTGAGAAGAAACTGAAGTATTATAAATTTTAAGGATTTATTCTTAAAATTCTTTATCATTATCAAATGTAGTGTAATTGCTAATCCATACATTAATACGATGTTAATTACCAATCTTATCATCTATTTATTCGAAAAAGCTTTTCAATAATTATTATTCATTAATTTTTATCCCTGGACTATCAAGATATAAATATAATAAACTACGTATCAACAAAGACTATCCTACTCCTTAAATCTGAAGGGAATTACTGATGAAATAGAGAAGGAACTTGGATATTCACAATTTCAAATTTGTTGTTTTTCTACATTTCAAATAGAATCTATTATGCTTGATCCAAACTATTAATTTATTTTTCATTTATAAGAATCTTTTCATTATTTTTGATGAAAATTATATTCTAGGTGCATTCCTAATTTCTAGAAGGTAAAATTTGTTGACCTAAAAGAGAATTGATGAATGTACTCTTCCCTGCAGATGTTGTACCTATAAAAATAATCTAAGAATTTTAATTCTGTTTACATAAACTTTAGCCTCATCAATATACGTTTTTAATTCTTAAATATTCTATCTTATTATTTAAACATCATCTTTCGGGTCTTAAGTTAAAGTAATTCCATCACATATGATATTTAATTACCTGTAAAATTATTCGATTTTCTCATTCATTGGATCAAAGAAAAGAGGTTCATTCTATTGAGATGTTTTCTTGACAAATAAATTCTTTATAAAATTCATTTAAAAATTATTAATCTTCTTGAATTCTATCGAAAATATTAAATTAAAAATTTTTCTACACATTTATGATTTATTATAATATCATAGAGCCATTTTCTTTCCAGCAAATCCAGCAATAGTTCCCTTTTTAGCAGCAATATCATTAGCATCTAAATTTCCTCCTCTTCCTCGGCCTCCTCTTGAGAATCCTCTGCCTCCTCTATCACCTCCACGGCCTCTTCCTCCGAAACTTCCTCTGTCACCTCTTCCACCGAAGCCTCCTCTTCCTCCGAAGCCTCCTCTATCACCTCTGTTACCACCACCACTTCTTTATGATGAATTAGCAAGATCAACTCTGATTGATCTACCTTCAACATCAGTTCCTGTCTTTGAGAGTCCCTTTTAAGCTGATTCATTATCGAAAAATTCAACATATCCAAATCCTCTTGACTAAAACATTAATACAATAATAATACCTTTCCTTCAGCATCTTTAGCTATTCTGACTTCCTTAATTTTTCCACAGTCTTCAAAAACTGGATACAAAGAGTCTTCAGTAGCATAGAAACTTAAGTTTCCAACAAAGCATGTTGTGCTCTCACCTGATCCTCCTTATTAACCACCTTATTATGGTCTTTAATCTCTTGGTTTTGTCTTTTCAACAGTTATGGTTCTTCCCATATGTTCTGAGCCACTGTAATCAACAGCTGCGGTTTAAGCATCCTCAGTTGAGAATCTAACAAAAGCAATTCCCTTAGAGTTTCCATTTGGTCCCTTCAACAAGTTAACACTGTTGATAGGTCCACATTCATCGAAGAAATCTTTGATATCTTACTCAGTAGCATCAAATGAGAGTCCTCTGACGAAGACTTCATGATCTTATTATCCTTATTAGGCTTATTAAGCTTGCTTTTAAGGTTATTATTATTATTTTCCTTTTGGTGGTTAAGGAACATCTTCATCATCATCATCATCATCTTCTTATTCAATTTATTAAGTCTTTTATGGAGCCTTATTTTATTAGAGTCCCTTCTTTGGGGGAGGAGGAACATCATCTGAATCTTCATCAGAATCATCTTATTAGACTTATTATTTGACTGGAGCCTTAGTTTAAACAGCTGGTTTGGCAACTGGCTTTGAGGGAGCTGGTGCCTTCTTGGGGGGAGGAGCTACATCATCTGAATCGTCATCTGAATCTAATTAAACTTATTGTTTAACTGGAGCCTTGGTTTAAACAGCAGGCTTTGAAGCAACTGGTTTAGTTGCAACAACTGGTTTTTTGGGAGGAGGAACATCATCTGAATCTTCATCAGAATCCTCTTATTAGACTTATTATTTGACTGGAGCCTTAGTTTAAACAGCTGGTTTAGGAGCTTATTTAACTGGGGCTGTAACCTTCTTGGGAGGAGGTGGGGCATCATCTGATTCATCATCAGATTCTTATTATTTGACAGGCTTTTTTTATGCCTATTTGGCTACATTTTAATTTGTGGTGTTTGGTTTTGTTGCATCAAAACTACCCTTTTTCACATTTTGTACCAACTTAACTGGTTCATCTTGATCATCTGAATCTACTTGTGGTGCTTTAGCAGCTACTTTAGTTGTTCCAACAACTGTCTTTTGTTATTATTTTTTTTATGGAGGAGGAACATCACTCTATTCATCAGAATCTTCATCATGCTTCTTAATTGGAGCACCTTGGTTTGTTTTAACAAGTTTGTTAACTGCTTATGCTGGTTTTGTGAATTTAGACATTTTTTTTAATTTATTTTAATGTGTGGAATAATTAATTAAAAATTTCTTGGTTATGAACTATAATTTATATAAAAATATTGAATCTTTAATTATGGATAAATTTCAACCAATGAATTAATTTAAATTATTTAAACTCAGATTTTGATAATTCAAAACATTTTCATAAATTCTTTAATATCATTCTAATAAGATAAAAATTAATCACGAATAAAATTCATGAATTCAAATTTAATTCCATCTATGTATTAATATATATTACAATATATTCTTTATATAATTATATACATAACCCTTCTAGTTATTAAATAAATTTGTTTTTTCAATGATATCAAATGATGAAATTTATTTAGATGATTGTTTTATATTAATATATCCTTATATCACAGTTATTCAATAATGAAAAATTAAATATGCAGAATATAATAACAAAAAGTATAACAAAAAGAACTTAAAATCATAAATCAAATTAGTATATTGAATAAAATAAAAAATTAATCAGCTTTATTTAGAAGTGTGAGAACTAGAAATTAAGAAATAAAACTCTTAGAAAAATAATGAAATTTAACAATAAATTATTATCTTTTTATGAATAATAAAATTTCTAATATTTTATTTCTTCATATCCTTAGTTATAGAAATAATAAGATTAGATATTTAAATTGAAGTTAATAATTAAATATCGTTTTCTTATACATTTAGGTTCAAATAACTATTAATAATTTTATTATTTTTTTGATTATGAAATTAACTTAAAATAATAATAATTAGATTGAGGATAAATAAAATAATTAAGAAAACAAAGAATGTATAAAAATATTGTAATATTGCGTGCATTACCTATTATTATAATTATAAAAAAGTAATATTGAAGATAAGTTTTATCCTGAATTTTTTGAAAATGTGTGTTAGCTTTTGATTTTTGGAATTTAAATAAAAAAGCTCACTGCATTCGTTAATTGACAAAAGTAATAAATAATCTATAGAACCAATAAAATTTAAAATAAAATAATAAGATAAAATATATCAATTATTTGGTAAATATTAATTATGAATTAGTTTATTTTTAATAAGCTTTAAAAAATATTAATGTTTTCTAATAATTAATTCTATCAGATTTTATGATAGTTTATCTATTAAAATCCTATAGGGGACATAATTTAGAATTTATAATTATTCATTTAAAATGAGATTCCTACTAATTTTAATAATTATTAGTAGTTTTGAATTAAGTTAGATAAATCTTTAATGATCTAAAATTAATAATGATTTGATTAATGTTTTCGATATTTATAAAAATTCTTTTCAAATTATGAGTTGACTATATATAATAATTAATAGATAAAGAAAAAATATAGAATTAGATCAATAAGGTTATTTCTATAAACAATAAATGAAATAAAGAAAATAGTGAATTTATATATTTATATATTAATAAATAATATATAAATATGATATGTTATTTCAATAATAGTATTCGATATAAATAATAAAAATATATAATGATATCTGAGAATGAGAGTACAAGAGTTTTGTTGGTGATTGTATAGAATCCTTAATCAATAATACTGCCTCATTCTTTGTTCTATCGATACTTTTCAAATTATGGGGAAGTTAACAAGATATTAATATTTGAGAAAGGAAAGTTATGGAAATGTTTTATAGAGATGGCAACTTTATAATAGGCCAAGATTTCATTGTAATAATTGAATGGCTGTTAATTGTATGAGTAAACAATAATGAATGTGTAAAATAATCTAAATGATTTATAGTTACTATTCAACATTGCAGAATGTCACATTTATGAATAACAATTCAGGTGGTGTAGATTATAAGGCAATGAAATAAAGAAATTCAACCAAGACTGTTAATATTTATGAATAAGATTATTATCCAAAGACATATAGTCAACCTTTAATAACTCAATAGGATACTAGATTGAGTGTGGCTAGTTTTGGAAATGAGAGAACAAGAGCTAGTTTAAATGACAAATAAGATCTTCAAGATTATATAAATGAATGGGAACCTTCAAAAATATAAACATCGCTGGAATTTATAGATGATAGTGATTCTCCTAGAAATAGAAAGTATGCATCATTTAAATCAATTTAATTTGATGATAATGAACATGATCCAATAGATGAAGATATAATGCATGCATTCTCATCTGAAAAGAATACTTATCTAAATTCATATATGTTTTCAATACCAGAAGTAGAAGATAAGATTAAGAATTAAGATATTGATCCATATACATATGTTTCACCTTAATTCTTAAGAGAAAATTAACCTTCTAAAGTTGTTTATATGAGAGGGTTGATGAATTAGAATATTACACCATTAAACATATTTAATTTACTATCAAATTTTGGAAATGTATTAGTAATTATTCATATCAAACATAAAACATCAGCATTAGTATAATTTGAAAAATTATAACATGCTTAAAATGCACTTGATCATCTTAATAATTAAGTGTTTTTTGGATATAAATTGAAGATCTTTTATTCAAATTATTAAGAAATTCAATTTCCTTTACCATTCCAATCACCTTAAACTTAAGTTTTTATGCCAATTCCATCTTAATTTAGATTTAGTGATGGAAAATCAATATCATTTAATCCACCTAGTCAAATACTACATTTGAGTAATATTAAAGGAAAAATGTGTGAAGATGAATTCTATATTAAAGATATCTTTAAAGGAATAGGAAATGTTTAAGCTATCAAGTTTATACATATTGACAAGTAAAATAATATGTATAATATAGATAAAAACATATGGCATTAGTAAGATTATCATCATTAGAAGAAGCATTGAATGGAGCAGCTTTACTTCATGGAAAAGAAGTAATGGGCAGAAAGATCAATGTTTCATTTACCAAAAGTAAATTATGCTGAAATTTAACAAAGTCAGCTTTTGCTCAAGTATTATGACTTTCTAAAACAATATAATTATTAATTATCCTTATTTTATATATTTCATGCTTTTACACCAGATGATGCAAAAAGATCCTCTGTTTTCTTTTCTACTTCAGGTTCGAATTAACATTATTATAAGCTTCTTTGGAATTGACTTATTCTTTTTATGATTCTAGAATGTAAATAGGTCTTAGAAGCATGAATATGATAATGTAAATATTATCTAATGATAATATTTAATATTATAATTACCTAAATCCTTATAAAAATGTAGATAATTATTCTATATTCTTACTAAAATGTTATGCTTTAAATAATGTCATTGTTATTAATTATGAATTTGGATCCACTTTGATATTTTAAACTTCTGGAAATGCTGATTTTAATATAGATGATTAATAATTAGATCTTGAAATAGGAGGTGCCATCTTAACATTTTTCTTAGCATCAATTATCTCTGTAATTATTAAATTAGCTAATGTTCTATCTACATTATCAGAAAATGATATTTCATAAAAGATATTCAAAGCATCTTTATCAGGAATAGCATAAACAACTTCATTCTCTCTACTTTGATATTTAAACTTAGGAGCTGTCTCTCCTTTATTGATTTGATCAAATGCCTACTCAAATGCAGCTGCATAGAAGTTTCTTCTTATTTATGAGAAATCCTTAGTGACCTTCTCAAATAATTTCTGATTTTCTGCTCTTATCTATAATTTAAGCTCTTAAATTTCAGCTTTTTCAGCTTCAGTTGCATTCTTTGGAATCTTCGGCTCTTCTTTGGCAGATTAAGCATCAAATGAAAATGTCAAATGAAATCCAACCTCTGTAGCCTCTTTAGTGTAATCTATACTTTATAAATAAGTAATTACCCTTATAATATTTGTCAATCATGTAGTTACCTGCTATACTGAATATCTCATTAAAATTAAAACAAGTAAATGATAGAAACAATCTACCATCTTCCTTATATTATAATTTTGTGCATGAGTAATTGTAATCCTTTGCAACCACAATCCTTGGATCCTTTTTCCTAAAGTCATTATATATATAATTACATGATCAAATCCATAATCTAGGTTTGAAGTAGCTTATTTTATGGATCTATGAGCATCATTTGTTTTTAATTAATTAATTAATTATATAATAATCTTTATGTACAATATTTATTTTAATACTATACATAATCAATTGTCTATAAAATATGTTAATAATAATATTAATTTTTAATATTAATTTATTCAATTTGTTTTTTAAATAGTTTTTTCATGATTCTCAATTTCTTTCTTATAATTTTAGATCGTTTACAAAATTTTCAATATGGATTATAAATTTTACAAATGACACTTATTAAAAATTTAATAGCGAGAATGTTAAGAATAAATCTACTCAATAAACTCTAAATTCTTTTTCAACTATTATTGCATACTATCTAATTCAATTTTATTTTTTTAGTCTTATAAACCAAGAATAAAATTTTTTGTACTTTCTAATGATTATGTATTCTGTTATTTTGAATTAATATGAAATATCCAACAAACAAAAAAATTTAAATTGAAAATAAGCATATTACCTATGTTGTCCTTAATTTTATCAAAAAATTGATTTTAGAGTTTAGAATATTAATTTAAATTATTTAAAGACTGTGTTTCTATTCTATTTTCTTGTGAATAAATAACTTATTCTTTTATAATTTTTTTTTCTTCGTTTTTTTGATCCAATTCATTGATTAAACTTTCAATTTTTTTTTCGAAATCATTATTTCTATTATTTAAATTTTACAATTAATTTTCAAGTATTTAATTGTTTGAATATAGTTGTTCATTAATAACTCCAAAATAATTAAAAACATTTAATAAATCTTCTAAAATTGGTCTAACATGATTAAAACAATTTTTATTTTAATCCAATTGTGTAACCAATAATTACATTGTATTCTTTTCTTTAGAATTTTAATTTTTAAAAAATTTAATTATATTTTTTTTAGTAATCTCTATACTCTATTCCACATTTTTTATATAATTAATTACATTTTTCATAGTGTTGATAATGTTTTAAATTCTTTACTCATTAATATTATTGACCCTATTAATATTCTACTAATTATTAGATTAAAATTCTTTTAATAAATCTTTCATATATTTAATAGTTTATTCTCGTTCCATATTGAGATTTTAGATATTTTCCTTAAATTATGGAACATCTACCTCAATCCTCATAGAGTTTTCATCCAAGTTTTCAATTTGCTGTTATATTGTAATTTCTTGAAGTTTATTGTATTTTTCACTCAACTCTCTTACTAACTAATCTATTGATTAAAAAGATTTTTATTAAGTATCTATCTATTACTATATTTTTATTATTTTCTCATTTAATTAATTATTCTCTTATTATAAATTTTTGTAATTTTTCTCAAGATTACGTATATACTCATCTTTAAATACATCATTTCTCTTAATCTGTAATATACTCTAGCTCATCTCATTATTTTATTCTTTTAAAATAGCAATATATTAGTTTGTTTATTTATCTATTTATTTTCTTTATTTTTCAATTTTCTCATTCTCTTAGCAGAAATTAGCATATTGTGTTAATAATTTACAATAATGATCATCTGCCAATTTCACTAATCCTTAAGGTTTAGCTACTCCAACTATCAATTTATGGTTTTCATCTTCAGATTTTCTTAATAATTCATTTAATTTTATTGTTAGTTTCAATATTTATTCTTTATCGTAATTATCTAATAAATTAGACAATAAATTTACTTGCTAAATACTACATAGCTGCTGTTGCATCTTAGTTTAATAGTTCAAATTGCTCAACCAGAGGATCTTTAATAATGGAATTATTCATTTTTATTAAGAAAAATATGATATTTATTTAATAATAATCAACTTTTAGATTTGAATTATTTTATTTGTTAGAGAAAAACTATAAATAAGACTTACAAATATTATGATATAAATATTTCTTAAAAAAGAATTAGATAAAAACTAAACTTATATTAATAAGTTTATTTTATAATTATTTCATATAAACTTATTTTTTTAGTAATCTTGTTTAATAATTATTTACACATTTGATTTTATGGGTGTATAATTTATTATATATAATTGATTAGGATAATTAGATAGTATCAATCAATAATAAGTATTAAAAGATGGAGCAAGTACAGTTTATATTGATCCATATTTTGAAATTATTTTTAAAACTATTTTGTGATGATTATATTTATTATAAATTTATTAACAAATATATATGAATGCTAAATTTGATGCTCCATGCAGATTTTATGTATCAGGGAATTGCAGAGAAGGAGACTAATGTAAATATTCCCATGACACATCAAATATTGAGAAAGTTAGTTTAATTAGAGATGAGAAGGGAAAACTAAAGAAAAATAATGATTATTAATCATAAGATAGAAAAATGATAAAAGGAAGAGGTAGGGGAAGAGGTTAGACAGATAGATATTAAGATGATGAATAAACTAAAGACAATAATAAAATAGATAAAAATGAAAGAGTTGAATTTAACTAGAGATAATAATAATCAAAGAATTCTTATGAAAAAAAAGGATCCTAAAGATAAGTACAATAAAAGGAAGGAAATGAGGATAGATAAATAAAATAGAAATTCAATAGAAATATTGATTAGTAGGAAGATTAAAATTAATAACCTGCATATAAAGAGAGGAATAATGTTAATTCAGAGAGATGGTAAAGAAATTAAGAAAAAGATTATGGAGATGATTAATAGTAATTTAGGTAGAATATACGTGGAAGAGGAAGAGGAAGAGAAAGAGGGAGAGGAGGTAGAGAAAATACATTTACAAGAAGAGATTATATATAAGATGAAGATAAAGAGAAAGATAGAGGAAATTAGAGTGAATAGTAAATAGAAACTGTTAGTATTGCAAAAAGAGTGAAAATAAATGAAATATAAGTAAAGAAAAGGGCATAGGTCTTAAATTTGGAATAAAAGAAAAATATAGATAATCTAATTTAAATAGCAGGATATAATTTTTAATTTTTAGGTATTTTAAAATCAGACTCAATTGATTTTTATTAAATTCTATTCAAAAGATGTGGAATTGAAATAATAGATGAAGAAAAGAAAGTAACAATTAGTCATTTAGATAAATAATTTATTTCTGCTTTTATATAAGAGCATTAAAATAATGAATATACTCTTGTGATATAATTTTAGAAAGAGGAAGAATCATTTAAGAATCTATTGATATTTTATAATGTGTTTCAGTAGTAACTTCCATAGATAATATCTGATATTTCAATGAAAGAGATAGTCTATACAAATTTTGAGAATGGATTACTATATACATTTTGTAAAGATGGATTGATAAGAATATTCTAATAGAATGAGATGGGATAATTCAAGTATATTTAACATTATAATGTTGAATAATCTATGGAGAGTGTTATTAAAGTTGGAAGTAATTACTTAATAGGAATGAGAAGTGGTTAATTATATTTATTTAATGGAATTATCATTACTGAAATCCCATATAAATTTACTTAGAAATGTACACAAATGATAATAGACTTCAATAGAGTAATCTTGAAGATGGATGATGAAGATTAAACATCTATATATATATTGAGTTAGAAATTAGAGATAATTGGACCTATTTATAATGGAGAAAAGGTTATTTGTTTAGAATTAATAAAAAGTTATGAAAGTGATAAATTGTTTATACTTGGACTTACTAATTCTGTTGAGGTCTATACAGAAATTGATAATAAATTGTATCTAATAAATGCGATATTGAATCAGAAATTTATGTAAATGAAAAAGATTGAAATTACTAATGAAAATATGGTTACTTAGAAATTTATTGTAGGAGAATATGATGGAGAATTGAAAATATTCAGTGTAGTACCTGATTAATGAATTGTTTATTTTAATTATGCTTATTTAATCTAAAAAATGTCATCCATAAAATCTGCCAATTAGAGCATATAAAGAATAAATTTTATATGGAATCGATACTAATAGTACATTGATCATCTTAGCTGAAACAGGGTCAGGCAAAACCACATGTACAAAATAATTAATAAATATTAGAGATACCATAATATTTAATAGAAGCTGGTTATGGTGGAGAATAGAGAGTTTTAGTATCATTACCAAGAAAGATGGCAGCTATTAGTATTGCTTAGAGAGTATCTGATGAAAATGGAACAGAATTGGGATAGGATATTGGTTATAGAGTGAGATTTGAATCGAAAGTGAGTGATAATACAAAGATAGAATATGTGACTGATGGAACATTGATTTAAATTATAATGGGAAATCCATTGATAGAAGGATATTCAGTTGTAATGCTTGATGATATTCATGAACGTACTTTGAATACAGATCTTTTATTGTGTTTAATTAAGAAGATTCAAAAGAAAAGACCTGAATTGAAAGTGATAGTTTCATCTGCAACAATGGAAGTTGATTTATTATAAAACTTTTTTCCTAATAGCAAAATAATTGCAATTAGAGGTAGGAATTATGAAGTTGATGTAATTATAATGTACAAAATATTTAGATTATGTATTTACTTGAACCATGTAAAAATTATGTTGTTGCTTCTGTAGAATTGGCATATCATATTCATAAAAAGATGCCTGATGGAGATATACTAGTATTTCTAACATCTGTTGAAGAAATACATGCATTTATTAATTTATGGTCACATCATAAGACTAATTGTGTAGTATTACCACTTCATGCTAATTTGGGCATTGATAAATAATTGTTAGTGTTTAAATAACATGCAAGTAGAAAAATTATAGTATCCACTAATGTGGCTGAAAGTAGTGTTACTATTGATGGAATAGTATATGTGATTGATTCATGTTATTAAAAAGTAAAAGTATATGATTATAAGAGAAGTATTCATAATTTATTTTATAAACTTAGATTTGGAATAATTAAATGTTTTACCTATTTCTTAACAATCTGGTGCTTAGAGAGCAGGAAGAGCTGGAAGAACTAGAGATGGAATATGTTATAGATTATGTACTAAAGAGGATTATTAAAATTTACCTAAGACTTTTCCACCTGAAATATTGAGATCTAATCTTACAGAACTCATTTTATAGATTAGAGTAAATATATCAAATATATAATTTATAGTCATTCTCATTAACACCCAATCATTTATAATGTAGTAATACATTCTTGACTCCTGTTTCTAATGAATAATTAATCAATTGTATTAATATTTTGATGAGTTTAAAATTAATTGATGAAAACTTTTCATTAACAGAATTAGGAAATGCAATAGTTGATTATCCATTAGAAACTTAATTAGCAGTTTGTGTTGAAAATAGTTTCTTGGATGAATATTAATGTTCAGATGAGATGTTAAAAATTGCTAGTGTTCTCAGTATTTAAGGAGGTATCTTTAGTAGTGATGCTACACCATTATAGATGTTAAAAGCTAAAAAAGCTTTGGGATGTAAAGAAGGAGATGTGTTATCACTTCATAACATATTTGTTAGATATATTAATATTGGAAATAAAGGAAATTGGTGTGATACATATAGAGTATCAAAATATAAATTAGAATCAGCTGGAAAAATATATAAATAAATTCAAAAAAGAAGAAAAAATAGATAAATTAAAAGTTCAATCCAAGATGTTGAGGCAGTCTTAAGATGTTTTGTTTCTGGTTTCTTTTCTTAAGTTGCACAACGAGAAAATACAGCAAGTGAAGGTGTTTATAGGAATATCTATACAAAACAATTAGTTCATTTACATCCTGCATCTGTTTTAACAGTTTCATATCCGGAATGGGTAATTTATCATGAGTTAATTGAATAAAGTAATATCAATAAGATAATTTAATAGATCATAAATTAACTATGCATAATGTTACTGAACTTGATCCACATTGGTTATTTGAAATTGCTCCTCATTTTTATAGAGATGCTAGATAAGAAATTGCAGAGATGAAACATTAATAAGAGAAGGATTAATTAGATAAAATAGAAGCTGAAAAATAGCAAAAGCAATAAGAATTGTTGATGAATTAAGAAAGTAAAGTAGTTTTTGGGAGCATCAAATAAAGGAAACCAGGATTTAAGGGATTTGGTTAAACATAATTTCCTATTAAAAGTAAAGAGTAAAGACTTGGTTCATTATCATTTAATGATGAGGAGGATTTCTGATTTTGATTTATGGTTTCTTTAGTTATTTTATTAAATTAATGAATATAGGTGAATAAATTGTTTAGAAAAAGAATGAATTTAATAAGTAAATGGAATAAAGAGATATCATTTAAGAAATGGATGATCATCTTAAAAATTTACATGAATCAGATGATGATAGATCATTTTATTAAATGTAATATGATTAAAAAGATATTCAAAAACTAATAACTATTATGTTAAAATATTATAGTAGATAAGAAGATTAAACATATTAAACTAAAAAATGTTTTTATTTTTACATATGGAAATACTTTTAAAATTAAGACATTTTTGAAAAAAATTGGGAAATTGAAAGAAAGGATTTAGAAAAATAAAAACGTTATCCATATAGAAATATGAAGAAATAACGAAAAATCATTGAAGAATAGATATTTGATTTGGAGAGAAAGGCATTCTTTTAATATAGACAAAAACAAATATTGATACAATTATTCAAAAATGCAGCTCGAAAAGAAAGATTAATCAAGACCATAGCTTTTCATAGATTTATCAGGAATACTGCTCTAATGAATTATGTTAGCAATTCAAAATATAATACAAATTAGAATACCTTTAAATCAACTGTTACTTAAATTTAATAAAATAATGTTATTTATTAGAAGGAAAATAAATAAAAATCTAGATCAAAATCACCAATAAGTAACAATAATTCCAAGGTTTCCCTATCTACAAAATCTTAGAATTCTAGAAACAGGGCTGTTTTTAGAATCTTGATTTATCTACAAAAAGTAGATGATAGATTAAAAAATAAAGTTTCAATATTTTTCTATAAATGGATTAAGAATATTATGTATATAAGACAACTTGAATAGATTGAAGAAATCAACTCAATTAATGTAATACTAAATTAATAAGTTTTTAAAGAAAGTGTATTAAGAACATAAATTTAATTAATTAAATCTGAAATAGATTCAAAAACATATCTTGCATAAGAATTACTCAATTAATTATTAAAATGACTTAAAATTGTTATTCTTTTTATACAATCCAATTATATATTTGAATTAATATATATTATAAAAGTTTCAATTTATAGAAAGTTGAGGAACCTTAAAATTAGTTAGACTTCCCAATTTCATTTCTTAATTTATAGTTCTAGGACTCATGCTTTTGAAATCTGCAAACTCATTATTGTTATTAGCTACTAATTCATCTATTTACTAATTAATATTGAAATTATTCTATCGAGCACTTACAATATCAAATTTCTTAATTGAACCATATAAATCTTCAACTTGCCGTGTAAACCTTAAAGGATTAATCAATATTTCTGTTATGTCCAAAAATTTATCAATCATAAGAGATTAAGTTAGATAGAATTATCTTGCCTTTCCTGATTTTATGAGTCTATAGAATGTCAAAATATTAGTAATTTTATTCTTAGGAGTATCACATGTATTAGTATTAATATTATGTTATTGGTGAGTTAAACAATTAATCAAATAAAGTCTATAAAGAATTGATTAAATAGGAAATAGAACAATCTCAAAAATAACTCTAATGATTGTAAAAAAACCACCAATTTTGGCTGCAACATCCATTAACGTTTGATATGTAATGAAATGAATCCTCTTTTTTGCATCTAAATTTATTTCTAATTGAGCAAAACTGCTATCATCTTCAAAATTTAAGGCTGTATCGATTGCTGTATTTTAATATTCAAACCCATCATGTTAGGCATAAGAAGGGAAGAAATAAAAAGGGTTATACTCTAATTAACTTTAAGAGTATTAAAAATAGATTTTAATATATTTTCGTACTTTGTAATACATGGGTGTAACATCTATATTTTATGCATTTTCATAAGGAGAATCATCTAATTCTTTGTTAAATTGATGAAAAGAATAAGAGTAATAAAGGTTTGCATTTTTAATATATTAATCAATATCCTCACTTGGTGCACAATCTAATTAAATTATAAATTTTACCATTATAATCTGTGCTATTCTGACATCTTTAGACTAATGCACCTAATAAAGTAAAATTATCTTATCTAGTTGATCCTTAAATTCTGATTTCTGGGTTTTCCTTAATATATTCTTCATCCATACAGTAAGTAATATCTTCATAACCCTTTGGTATGTTTAATTACTAACTTACGTAGTTATTTTACTTGTGAAACTTGTTGAATTCTGTTACCACATATTGTTCCTGGAATATAAATACATGCAGTTTCATCTAAAGACTTATTACAATAGTAGTAACTAATAGTGAATACTCTATTATTATCATTAGGAATAGGTTATCCCAGATTGTCTAATAATCCTACAGCAAAGATAAGTTCAGATGAATTAAAAGTATAACCCTAAATTATTTTTAGAATTTATTACCTCTTCACCAGATATTACAGCATCTTTAGAATTAAGTATTGCATTTTTTCCTTTATTCATTTCTAAAATAAAAGAATTACAAGAATAAGCAAGAATAGTAAACAAGGCCAAAGTCATAAATGCTCCAATGTTTGTTCTAAAAGCTGATTAACCTGTAGCCAATAACCTGATTTCTTAACCGAAAATATCAAATCTTTTAAAGTTTTCTGAAACTTGATTCATCTAATTTTTATGATTTAAATCAAAATTTGAAAGGATGCTTAAATAATTAGAAATTGAATAACGATTTTACCTAAATGGAATATGAGATTAGCTTTATGATGATTAATTAAATTGTTGATATAAATGAAAGTGAAACCATCAGTAAAATTGGCTAAATAATATACATTTTGTTTATAAAATATTAAATCATTAATAAATTCTAAAAGTAGCATCAGAACCGCAACTAATAATCATTTTGCTATTGTAATCAAATGCAACATCTTAGACAGCATCTTCATGTCCTTTCAAAGTGTGTTCTTACTAATTAATAAGTAAATAAAGATAATACTTTCTATGTGGTTTCATTATAAAGTCTGATTTATTGATCATCAGATCCAACAAGAAGAATAGTGCCACTTTTATCAAGTGAAACAGCATTAGCAGAATAAGGACCTGCATCAAATTATGATCTTCCTTTAACCATTCTGACATCCCACATTTTAACAATTCCATCAGCATCACAACTGGCAATACTATCTCCTTTTAATGAAAAAGTGGCATGATTAACACTATTCAAATGACCATAGAAAGTTTAAACACATAATCCACTTCTAATATCCCATAATGAAATAGTTTTATCAGCTGAAGCAGAAGTAAAAATGTTAGAAAATGGTTAGAAACTTACATGATTGACAGAATCAACCTTTAATAATAAATTAAATAAAATACATGTCCTCTAAATGTATGTCTAGTTTTACCAGAAGCTAAATCGAATACTTTACATGTATGATCCATACTAGCACTTACAATAAATTCTCCAGTATCATTAAATTTAACACCCCAAACAGGCTAAATGTGATCTTTAAATGTATGAGTGCATGAAGCATTAATGAAATCCCAGACTTTAATTGTACAATCACCTGATGATGTAGCTAGATGACTTCCTTTAGGATGAAAATGTATTCCACTGACCCAATCTTTATGGCCTTCTCCAGACATAATTAATTCACATTATGGTAATGTCCAAATCTTCCAAGTGAAATCATCTGATGCAGTTGCAACTATTGATTTTTTTGGATGCATATCCATAGATGATATTGCCATCATATGTCCTTTCTATGTTTTATTTAAGATAGCATTTCTGTAATTTTGTGGTTCTATTTGAGTACCTGCATAAGGATTAGGTCTATCATCAGGAGGGAATGGGGTATTAGCTTTAGTAGATGCTTTCTTAGTGTTGGCCTTTGTATCAACTAAAGGAAGTTTATCTGTAGGACTTCCTGGTTCTTTCTCTTTGTTAATCTTTTCTTCAACCTTTTTTAATATTTAACTTTATAAATTTACATTTTATAAACTTCTTTAGAGTGCATCATTTTTTGCCACCAATCTATCTCTTTCTAATTTCAATAACATCTTCTCTTTCATAGCATGTGAATACTTTTAGGATAGTTCCTCATATTTGGTCTCATATTGTAGATGTAATCCTTTTAATTTATCAATATCATGATTCAATTTCCTTTTTTCTTATTGAACTCTATGATGATGCATCTTATGGAAATCTCTTTCTTTTCTCAATTTATCATAAGTAGATTTGGCATTTTCAGCAACAATTTTAGCTTTATCCAACTCTCCTCTTACATATTTAAGTTCTTCTTTGAGTTTTTCATTTTAAATATAAACATCTGTTACTTGACCCATACCATCTGTAGCCAATTTACCTTTCTATGAGAGTTCATACCATTCTTACTAAGAATAATTAATGATATAAAATACTTGAAATACTTCTAGACTTCGATTCATTTGATTCTTAATGAGGAAGTTACGAATAAAGTCATCGACCACTTCCAATCTATTTACAAGACCTGGAATTTTTAAATCTTAAGTTTTTGTTATTGGTTTAGGTATATAATCTTCCTCTAATTAATTATAGAATAGAATACTTACTTTTAACATCAGTTATAATCTTATCTAAATCATTGAGATTATCTTCTTCGTGTTTGATATCATTCAAATCATCCAAATCCTCCAAATCTTCAGGTTCACTCTCACTACTCATTTCAATCTCTACATTATTTATATTATTGTCTTACATTCAATCACAAAAAACTAATTAGCACTTTCCTCAGCTTTATTCATTTTAATATTTTATATATATATTTATATGATATAGTAATAACAATAACCTATTTAAGATCAATAATAACCAGTCTAAATAACTACTGAATATGCATTTAAATCAATACCATAAACTAAATGTGTTTATCATCCTAAGTTTATAACACATTTTTGCAAAAAAACAACATGTTTAATGCCTCTATGTGAAACTTGTTTAGAAATTCATTCTCCTCAACATTCCAAATTTAGTAAGTTATATTTTAACTCTATTATACAGTCGACACTATCTAAAACACTCTAACTGAAGTCTATAGGGGTTATGCCAAAAGAGCCAATGAAATTGCAATGCATTAAAGATATGATTTTTTGTAATTACGTTAAGATCTTCATAAGTTGATTGATGCCATTTTTGAAGATCTTCTCAGAAAGGCTGATTAAAATTATCAACCAGATTTAGTCATTGAATGGAGAAATCTAATCTCTAAATTGGAAAAACTCAAAGATTCTCAGTCTTGTATGAAAGAAGCAATTTTATATTTTGTTGAACCAGACCAAGGGTATCATAAACCTTAATTAACATTTTAAAATAATCCAATCAAAATAGATCAATACTAATTATAATAAGCAAAATACCATTTGAATAGATTATTTACAATAGATTTCAATAATGAAGAATATTTAAACTATAGCAATTATGAATGGCAGAATGAAAATCCTATTAGAGGAGCTTCAAGCATTTTAGATTATTCAGAAGTTTATTAAATAAATAATCATTCAGATAATAAAATAATTAGTAATAATAATAATAATAATAATAATAATAATAATAATAATAATAATAATAATAATAATAATAATAATAATAATAATAATAATAATAATAATAATAATAATAATAATAATAATAATAATAATAATAATAATAATAATAATAATAATAATAATAATAATAATAATAATAATAATAATAATAATAATAATAATAATAATAATAATAATAATAATAATAATAATAATAATAATAATAATAATAATAATAATAATAATAATAATAATAATAATAATAATAATAATAATAATAATAATAATAATAATAATAATAATAATAATAATAATAATAATAATAATAATAATAATAATAATAATAATAATAATAATAATAATAATAATAATAATAATAATAATAATAATAATAATAATAATAATAATAATAATAATAATAATAATAATAATAATAATAATAATAATAATAATAATAATAATAATAATAATAATAATAATAATAATAATAATAATAATAATAATAATAATAATAATAATAATAATAATAATAATAATAATAATAATAATAATAATAATAATAATAATAATAATAATAATAATAATAATAATAATAATAATAATAATAATAATAATAATAATAATAATAATAATAATAATAATAATAATAATAATAATAATAATAATAATAATAATAATAATAATAATAATAATAATAATAATAATAATCACAATAATAATAATAATAATCACAATACTAATAATAATAACCATCATCCTTAGAATCTTATTACTTAAACTTAATTTGAATAGAGTCCCATAAGATTGGTGCTGCCTATAGATTAATAATACGTTATTCAAAGTCCAAATGTTATTCAGTATGCATAACCAATCATTCGAACTCCATACACAGTACCATCAGTTTATACAGTATCAACGGTGAGGCCTTTCAAATAGGTAATCAAAATTTCTAATATCTTCTAGAGTAGAGAATTCAGTTATGCTCTTTCTTTTGTCTAATGATTGAAGGGATTTTTGATTAATATGATACAAATTTTAATAAATCATGAATAGTAAAGATTATATCTTTTAATTTGATACTGTTGTAATTCTTTTTATATAAAAAATATTTATTAATATTTCAAATCGTTGAGAAGTCATAAATTTTATAATGGGAATTGATGTTTTATGATTTTGATGTTTATTGAAATAATTAAATCACTATTTATTTTTTGATGAAAGGATTGTTTGTCCTCATAAATATATATGTCACAATGGGATTATTGATTTGTAAAGACTAATAAGGTTTAACTTTGCAACTTGATAAATCCATAAAAATTCCTAACTATAATTGCACTCTGAATATAAGTAATGATAAACTAATTAATATGACATCTTTTGGAGGACAACTTAAAATTACAGGAACTGAATTATTTTTGAATTAACACACTCTTTTGCATGGTTTCAGGTTAGTTGAATTTCAGAATATCACAATTAACACATAAACCAAAATGCTATCAATATCAACTTAAGTTCATATGAATAATGTTACTCTTGTAAGTAATTTCTAAATCAATGCAACCAAAATATTTATTCGTTAGAGTATAATGACTAAGATGAATTTCTAATACATATCAGTGTTTAATTCACCTATAGATGTAGATGGAATGATTATATCAAACTCAACTTTTTATAGAAGTTCTCTAGTTGAATAAGAAAGTAGATTACGAAATGTTATATTTGATTAAGTCAACTTTATCAACTCAACATTAGTTACAGTTGTTTAACTAAGGAGAATTACATTTAATAACTCATATGTAATTTAAAGTATTTTGATTGTTTCAGATATATCTTAAGAAATAATCATTCAAAATTCATACTTTACTCTTTCTACAGCTTTACAAGTCAATGGAGCACTATACACAACCATTATTAATGTAACATTATCTTAAAGCCATTTAATGAGAATGCAAAGCAATAATTAAATATAAATAATTGGAAATATATTTCATTCTATTATATCAGACTCTCAATTACTGATTGCTGATAGTCAATATATTTTAATGCTAAACACTAGTATAATTAATGTTCAATCAGAAGTACTTTTATTTTCTAATTCATAAAATATTCTCATCAAAAAGTTTAAATTGAAGGGGCTTTAAGGAAGTTTGATGATGAATAAGCATTCTTCCAGTAATGTCATTATAAATTAATTTACAATCTAATCAAGTGAATCAATTAATCCCTTTTTTTCTATTAATGGCACTTTAGAAATTTATAAAGGAAATTTTGATTCTTTTTTAGGAACAATATCCAATTCAAATTCAATTAAAGAACTTTTAATTGATTAAGTGAATTTTACTTAGATATCTAATTCAAATTTATTTAAATTAAAATAGTCCTCTTTAATTTAAATAACCAAAGTGCTTGTTAGTAATTGTACATCAATCTAAATAGCAAAATTATCAAATATTGTAAATGTGATTATAAAAATGGTTATAATATATGATTGTGAGGAATGCAATTTTCTCTAACTTAATAATTCAAAAATTGAACTTAACTTAATTAAATTATTCTAAATAAGGAACTACTTGATTCCCTTAATTGTTATTAAAAAATCAAACATCAAAATTAAGTAGAATCAAATATTTAATATTACTTAGAATACTAAATAAGTTTTAAGAATTGAAGATAGCTCAAGGATAATTTTATATGATTTTTAATTGTTTGATATTGATTGCTAATTTTGTGATGGGATTGTAGTAATAAAGAATAGCTATTATACTGATATTTAAAAATGCAATTTCAAAAATTCCATATCTTTGTTAGGCAACATTATTGTTCAAAATAATGTTAATTTAATTGCTTATGAAAATGTATTTTCAAATCTCACTGCTAATTTAGGATCAGGTTTTGTGATAACAAATTCTTCTGTTAAAATCTTCTAAAATTAATTTAATGACTTAAAGTCTTTAGATGGTGGAGTAATTTACTTAAACCAAACTGGAAATACTTCACATTATATTGAATTTAATGAATATATAAACTGCAGTATGAAAAATAATAAATAGATTCATCTAATAACAAATTAAATTGTTGAACCTGATATTTATACTTATATCACTGGACCTGTTTATATTATCTTAAAGAATACAACTTATTTACTAGATGATTTAATTAAAAAGAACAATTTAATACAATACGATAAATTAAAGAGTGGATAAAAGATTGAATTCAACATAGCTATTTTAGATAGTGGAAAGAATAGATTATGTAATTTAAAAAATTATCTGACATTCAATTATAAGATATTTCTATTCAATTCTCAAAAATGTTAATATGAAATATTATATCAGTATTATCAAAGTTCACCTAAAAATGAATAAATAATATTACAAATAGAATTCCCATAACTTAAATTTTATTTTGATATAGTTAAACTATCAATTTATTTAAATATGATTGAATGTGAGATTGGGGAAACTTGGATTAATTAAACATGTTTAAAATGCCCTTCTGGAACATATAGTTTAATGAACTTCAACTAATGCTTATAATGTTTAACATAAATTGAATCATGTCCTGGAGGGTCGGATTTAATAATTAAATAAGGTTATTGGAGACCCAACAACTAAACTGATTAAATAGAATATTGTGGAAAATCTTAATCTTAATGCTTAGGGGGAGCATAGAATTTCACATGTGTTGAAGGTTATATTGGAGCATTATGTAATGATTGTGATTATTATGCTGTTTAATGGAATGTTTCATATACAAGAAATTAGAGTGGAAATTGTTAATTATGTTAAAATGATACATTTAATATATTGAAGATATTTCTATCATTTTTATGGATTTTAATTGCTTTATTTATATCAGTTAGAGGCAGTCTAAAATTGGTGAGATCATAATTATCAGCATATTATCTAAGGATGATGGGAATGTTCTTTGCAACAAGATCTAATATGATTTTTGATAAAACAGAAATTCTGATGAAATTAGTTTCTAGCTATTTTCAATTGATTTCTATAATTTAAATAATTGAATTTGATTTCCCATCACCAATAGTATTTTTAGTTTAGATGATAGGAAATCCATTATCTACATTTGGATACTCTATTGAATGTTTTCTATTATAAACTCATATAGATATAGAGATTGTCTATTTAAGATAACTTTGGAATTTATTTATTTCATTATTATTTGTAATTTCATTTGTATTCATATACTCAATAATATAATTATGTAAGAAAAATAAGTTGGAAGATTAAACTAAGACTGTTTTTATAACTTGTTTCATTCAAGTCAACTTTTACTTTTAAGGGGACATTATTGAAGGATTATTGAAATTGATGTTCTGTATTAAGGCTTCAGGTTAATACTATATTTAAGCTGCCACATCATATATTTGTTATACAGATCAGTACTATTAATATTTAAAAATATTTATAATCCCAACAATACTGATAGTAGGAGTGATATCCCCTATTTTTTACATAATGAAATTGTATATGAATAAGAATAGGTTGTGGACTTGCATGTTGAGAATGCCTTATGGTTATTTATATGTGGAATATAAGGATAGATATTATTATTGGGAATTCATTTGTTTTTTTGAGAAATCAATCTTTTATCTATTAAAGACAATATTAATTTAAGATATTAAATTAATGTTCCTTTTAGCAATATTAGTATTATTGATTTACTTAGAGTTTTTAATTCAACATTAACCCTATATTGAGAAACAATACAATTATATTGATAAGATATCCACTTAATTAGCCATGATCACCTTGATTTGTTCTTACAGTCAACACAAGAATTCATATGGTTGGTTAGTGTATATAATATCAATAACATGTTCATGTCTTAATCTACTCTATTGTTCTTATATTACAATAAAAATAATTAAGGAATATTTGTCTGGATTAAAACAGCAAAACATAGAAAAGATAATAAATTTAATAATACGATATCCTTGTATTAAATATTTTATCAAGAAACCTAAAAATTTTCATGCAAAATAAAAGGCATGTTTATTATGGAAAAAGGCTAGAGTTTACGTTTTAGAATTCATAGGAAAATTGAAGTTACAAAAATAGAATATTGATCTTAATTCTTAAATATAAATTAATTCCAATAGACCAAAAACATCATCTACAATGATTACAATAAGTTTATTGAATTCAATTGCACCTCAATTAGTCAAATATATGTATATCAATATATTTAAATATATTATAGAAAACTTGATAGAAATTAAATGAATTAGAGAGTAATAATGTAGAATGAATTTACTAATGTGATATCAGCATATATTAATCCTGAAAATCCTTAAAATCTAGATATTATTGAATTGCAAGAGAAGAGTAATGTATCTACTATATCTTCAATTTTCAATTATATAAATAATCATAATGGAGAATGATGTTTAAATTACTATATATTAATTAAATTCATTTCATTTTGATTTCTTATTTGTTTGTGTTTATAATTATTATTTTTATTAGAATTAGAGATCTGCTTATTTAAGTTTTTAGACATATTTTTCTACTCTTTCTATTTGGTCATTTAATACTGTCCATTAAAATGTCTGTTTGTCTATATTAATAAATAGATTGTACCCTTTAAGTCTTTTTTCATATCTTCTATTGATTTATTAATTTATTCTTGCAATGGTTATATTTTACGTTCTAATTCTTTATAATTATTTTTATTAGCACTTTAAGTATCAAGTATAATATGATTCATATATTCTAATTACTAAACACGTAAACCAAGATTATCTAATTCTGCATTAATTGATTTTTTAAATTAATCTTCTTCTGCAGTATCAATTGTTTCACTTAAAGATTCTGCTCTAGAATGAGCTATTTGATGTGAAAAGTGTTTAACAAGTACATCCTACATATTTTCTATATCTTAATGCATACGAGTAAGTTTATCATTAACCTATATTTATTTATTATAATACTTCTTGCATAATGGAATTAAGTTTGCATTCAAATAATTCTTCAATCAAATTGATAATCACATTAATCAATTCTTCTTTAAATTGCATTATTAAAATTATTAATGAGTTTTTCTACAACATGTGAATTCGATCACTCTAAAAATATTCATCGTAAATTTAATACTCTACATATCTCATCAAGAAAACATATAGATCCATTAGTAACTACAAAACCATTCGAAACACGTAATCATGGATAATAATTTGAATAACATTTTGCTCATTACTTAAAAGGTGACTTAAATCTATAAAGATTAATTCAAACACTCAATTATCCAAGATTAAATGCTGAACAATAACTCTAACCTAAACATAGAATGACTCTTAAAATACGTCAATAAACTGAATAAAGAAAAAATTATCTAAAAAGTAAAATTGTCAAAGTTCGCAATCTTATCAAAGAGAAAGTAGCTATTAAGAAACCTCATAATGAAGAAATTAGACAAGGCAATGCTTAAACTCTTACTATAGTATAAACTATTTTAGACATTGCTAATCATAAAGAGAATTCTGGAGGTTATTAAGAGAAATTAATACCAAAAACTAAAAACTTAAAATAATATAGACTCAATTATGATAATGTTGAACCAGTTTGTAAATTACAATAATAAGTTATTTAATCAATCCCTCCAAGATCCTATCTTAAATCTGTACTTGAAAATAATGCTTAACTCTATCTCTAAGAATTATAAGATCAAGCTGAATAACATGATAATAATATCAATAAGATTGTACGTCTAAGTATCTAAACAAAATAGAATGATTTTACTCTATTTCATAAAGCAGCTAAAACTGATCGTAGAAATTAAGATGGAATCTTAACACATGCTGATGTTTAATTGTATGATTATTTATACAATAAACCTAAGGGAGTCATGATTCAAAAACATCCTAAATATATTTAAAATGTTATTGATTCTGAAGTTGATTTTAGAAAGAACTTTGGTAGAAAAGTACTTACTCATCGTCACAAAAGAACTCATTATAATTAAGATCCACCTGATAATCCTGATGATTCTTGTGCTTCTTCTTTATAATCTGCTTGTGAAATTAAATTAGATAATTATTATGCAGAAACAAGAGAATGGAAACGTAAATAATATTTACAATTACCCAGACGTATCAAATAATTGATTGCCTTAGAAGAATTGAATTAGT
This sequence comes from Paramecium primaurelia, assembly GCA_905182975.1. Taxonomy (NCBI): domain Eukaryota; phylum Ciliophora; class Oligohymenophorea; order Peniculida; family Parameciidae; genus Paramecium; species Paramecium primaurelia. The sequence continues at coordinate 178,309 of CAJJDM010000118.1, forward strand.
AATTCTCACCTATTCATCTAGGAAAGCCATCTATACGACAGTTAATAAATTAGAAACTTAATGACAATAAACATGATGACAATTTAATTTTTAACGTTTAATAAATTATGTTCTTAAAACGAGAAGCTCCATAAAGTGCTAACAAATTCAACTCAAATAGGTAACTATTATGATCTATCCATTCAGAAAGGACACACGTGTATAAGTACCTTCTTTTGAGAATCTTTAAGCAAGAATTAGAGACTTCTCTTATTCCCGTCTATCCAATGTTGTTGCCACTTAACCATAAAGAAGTGAACCTACTTATTCCCCTTATAAAGCTTAAGGTCTTTAATAAAAGTATTTAATACATTAATAATCAGAATTACTGATACTTTAGGACCACGAACTAAATCATTCAATAGTGGACATAAGTGGAGAGAATCATTCCAATCTCCTTCCATATCTTCATAATCTCCATTTAAATTTGTATAATCTCCACCATAAATCAAATACAGTATAGAAACTGAATCATATACTAAACCATCTGATTCTTTTAAATATGATTCTTTTCGTACTTCATCTGAATAATTGAAAAAAAGATAAGGACGTAGTCTTGCAGATGTTGTTTAATTGAATGAAATTGTTGCACTCAGAAATAAAATTGAATCATCCTATGTTAGCAGAAGTTCATTGACTTCTACTTATGTGAGTGAACTAGTTAAGTTAGCTTAAGCAATAACTACTACATTAAAAAATGAATGATTATTTTTAATATACTTTAATAATTCCATACTCATATTATTCATATATATATATATATAACTTCTTATTTACTATTTCTAACAATATATATAATAATTAATAAAATATTAATTTAATTCTTATAAAAATATATTATAATACAGTTTATAATATGTTAGTTAAATAATAAAAAATATAAATTAATTCAATCAGCACAATCATCGATTCCTCCAGGTGATATAGTGTATTACTCTTCTGATTCTGGTAAACATGGAGAATCATAAATTTTGACTATCCTATTCTCTCCTCTCCCTTTTCTCAAATATAATCTTGTTGTTGAAGCATGAGCCATAATGTTTCCTCCTATTGGTTTTTTTTGATCTCCCATTGCCATCATTGTACCTTCAACTTAACTCATCACTTAATTAGTTATTACAACTGCTACATTGAACTAAAAACTTACTATAATTATACTTCATCCGCCAATCTCTATAAATTCCTTAAGAATTTACCTAAATGATTTTATCTTGCTGATAATTCTCCTCTACCCAAATAATCTGTTCTGTACAATGCTGTTGCACTATCTACTATCAATAAAGCATATTTATCAGTAGACATTAAATTACATGCTTGAACTAATAACTTCATTTATTCATCTACATTATAAGCCCTTGCAAAAGAAACATTCTCTAAGACCTCTTCTATTCCTAATTCAAATCTCTTAGCAATTTCACTTAATCTCTCAGGTCTAAAAGTTCCTTCTGTATCTATATATAAACATTTGCCTCCTGGTCTTCCTTTTGCATCATTCATTTGACAAGTTACTGCTAATGTGTGACAAATTTGAGACTTCCCTGTTCTAAATTCACCAAATATTTCTGTTATTCCACCAGTTTCTATACCTCCTCTAAGTAATTTATCAAATTTAGTGCTTCCTGTTGAAATATGTACTATTCTTTCTCTCTATTTTAAAACATCTGTAGCTGGTTTAAATTAGTTTACTACTAATTTAGCAACAGCCTCAACTAATTTTTCAATCTTGGCATCAGTCATGCCTTTAATATTCATTAAATTCTTTTTTGCTGTATATGCAATTGATTCACATGTTGTAAATCCTGCATCTTTTAATCTCTATATATCTACTGCACCAAATCCTGGAATTGCTAATTTTTCTAAAGATGTATAAGAAATCACATCTTCAAATTCATCCTCCTCAATCTGTTCATTTTATTACTTTTGCATATTTTATTTTACTTCAAATTTAAATTATATTTTATGTGAAAAATATGTTTAAATTACATTCTTATTTATAATAATAAAAAGATCTTAATAATTATCACCATTAATCTAGAATTTAAGTAACATTTATATTATTTCATCAAATCAATAATAATAAATAAATATTTACTTAAAATTGTAACTAAAATCTTAATTTTCTAAAGGATATAATTCTATTTTAATAATTTAAATTATCATTATAATTTCTCAAAAATATTCATATTGAGTATATTATTACATTATATTACCATAAATCAAAAAAGATTAAATTCTCTAATCATAAAAAATATTAATTTTATTAAATGTATTGAATTATTAATAATAGTTGTATAATCTAAATGTGAAAAAAACAAAATTATTATTAAATTTAATAATTCAAATCTAAATCAATTTTTATCTTAGATATTTAGCAGATATATTTTTCTTTAAAGCATGACTAGCTCTTAAATCTAAATATTTTGTATGTTAATTTAAAGAAATTGTTGATATAGTTTGAATTTATGATCTAATTGCTTATAATTTCTCTTAAAGATTTAATTTCCAATCAATTTATCTGAAATAGAATGGAGATGATCTCAATATTTCTATTAAAAATTTAAGGAGAAAAAGTACATTCCTCTAGATCTTTTTGTAACTTAATAGATTAAGACTCAATTAATTCAGATGATTATCTTCCTCTATTTACAATAGTTTTAGACATAAAAGCTATGATTCGAGAATTGGAAGTGATTTAGGGTGAAAATGGACATGATAGTTAGAATTTAGTTTCCAATTAATGAATCAATTATTATTGTTTTTCCTTTTTGTGTTATAAAAATTATTAACCTAATATATACATGTCAATATTTGATTGAACAGTTTTTTCGATTAGAGCTTGCGCATGTAAGTAATTACAAACAAGATGAAGAAGAAGTTGATTAAATTTGTTTGTTGAGTTTTTTTGGTTTAATTTTATTAAATGAAGATACAGTATGTTTTTAGTTGAATTCATTTGGAATGAGATCTATAAAACTTGAAGAATTGTATATATTGATATCATCAAAAAGAATAAATAATATAATTTAAAATCAATTCAATTTTAATTATTTTCTTTACTTGTCATATATTTCTTATTCTAATTCTCCACATACAATTTCCAATTAACAATTATTTTTCAAAACATCTTAAACTTTAGTTTCTAAACTATCCAATTTATATTTAACTTCATTCTTGATATAAAATCAATATTACCTATTCGTATTTTCTTTATGCATTTATATGATTTAATTCTTACTATTAATCCACAATTTCATTAGATAATCTATTCTTCTCATTTTCTTATGATTTTAATAATAATGCCCATGATTCTTTACCATATTTATTAAGTAATTCAGAATTAATAATGCTTAAAGAATATATGATTATATATTTACTTAATTTATGCATATTGATTAAGTAAATTAAATTACTAATTGGCTTCTTGAATTTCATGAGTTGATTAAAATTCTTAATTGATATTTGGTTTCTATTCAAAATCAATTTTAGATATTGGTTATTAAACTCTTTCAATTTCTGATTTCAATAAATCTGTTAATTTAGTTTATGGCATTGGCAATTCATGTAAATAATCCTGAGGATCCATATTTTACATTTCTTATTGAATCATACGATCTACCTTGTTTTTAATATATAAGATTCAATACTATAGTTTAAGTTTTGTTGTCTAATTCACCATCAATATAGGGTAATGTATTGATAAAACCTTATTATGGATGTCTATATACTAATGGTAATTTTGAAGAGGGTAGAGCAAAACTCATTTTAATATAAATATTGAAATGGATCTATACACTATTCCAAAAAGGAAACTTAATATCTTATAAAGGAAAAGGAATTAGACTCTATATGATTTCTAGATTAGTGGAAAGGCATCCTCTATAAATAAGAAAGTAGAAGATTAGAAAGTTTGTTCTAATAGATATAAGATATAAGATGAAAAGAAAAGTAAACATTAAGTAATTATGTGTGATCTATTTGAAAATGTTCGGATAAATAGAAGTTTAAATTTTTAGAGTTAGAATAACAGTTTCAATAATTATTAAACAAGATTGTTTACTCCAGAGACAAGAATATTAAAAAAGCGAAAGAATGGTAAGGTATTATTTCAATCTATTTCTCGTTAAAATTCTCCATAAAGAACATTTGATTGTCCTGTTGTGTTAAATATTACATCATATTTGTATAAAAAAGAACCTAAAGTTAATGGGAGGAAAGTGATTAATTTGAATATGTTATTAGATGATTATGAGTAGAAAGCATTTTTTTCTGGTAAAAGATAAAATTAATTTGAGTTTCTATATAATTATTACTAGTGATTATAAAATTTAATGGAGAATGATTAATTTGCTCCAAAACCTTATAAAAAAGAGCTCTTTATTTTTAAAGAGTTTCTTGATGGTATGAGAAATCTGTGCGATAAGTATCAAAAAATATTGCCACATATAAAACAAATCAGAAAGAGACCTAAAAAATATAAAAAGAGAATTAAAGATCCTTAAGCTCCAAAAATGCCATAATCAGCATTTATCTTTTATTTCAAAGCAATGAAATAAACATTTTAAAAAGAAAATTAAGGTAGAATTTAAACTAAATATTTAGGTAAGCAATTTTAAGAAATAACATCATTAATAGCCAAAAAATGGAATGAATTAACTCAAGCTGAATAAGAAGTATACATATATATGTATATAAATTTGTAGCCTTATCAAAAACTTTCTGAAGAAGACAGAAAAAGATATAATGAAGAATAAAAATAATATTCTGTTATCTCTTAATAATCATTTAGCAAATATTTATAAAAAAAATTTAGATATGATTAAAGAGATAGTGATAGAGAAGATATTTAACCAAAATAAGAAGAAGAAGAAGAAGATTCATTCGGAGGAAACATTATTTAAAATCATTCTTGAATTTTTATTTGATTATTTCTTAATTATATTAGAGATTATTTTATTAATTTATAAATCTATTATTTATACTTTTACCCCCCTAAATTGTTTTTGTTATGGAATTTCTATCTATATCTAAATTCTTATGATATTCCTATTATTTTTAATAAGATCAGAGTCTAAGTAATAACACTTTTATATAAAATATAAAGATGTATTTTAATATTTACTAATTAGATCATTTTCTATAGTGATAATATTTCATAAATTTCAACAATTCTTAACTCTTTAGAATTTATATTGAAATCTTTTACATTAACAATTATTCATATAATTTAAGAAATATTTATGATTTATATATGTTTTATTATCATTTTAAAATAAACTACTTTAATTGATTTATAGCTTCTTAATCTTCTGGAACATTTGTACTTTTTGTAAATTTGAATCTAGAATTACTATCTCCATCCACTAAATAACATTCTAAAAATACTCTTTTGAATTATGTCTTCCAATCTCTTTTCCATATCTAATGGTTTTTATGGAGAAATTGTATCAACATATTTATCAGACATTTATACTAAAATAGTCTCTTCATTTGTTTATTATTGTTGAGGCTATTCCATATGACGATCAACTATTTTATATGCTATCATTCGATCTAGTATATTTTGTGTATTCAGAAAGATAGATTTTTAAAGAGCAGCTTTATAATTAATTTTAGTATAGAATTTTTTGAAATTAATTTAAGCTAATCTTTGAGAATAAGAGAATAACCATTTAGAATTGTTCATTTCTTCCTAGGATGATAAAAAGGAATATAATTACTTTTTTAATAACTTATGTTGATTCCTTGTCTTTTGGATGCTAGTGTAAATAAACACAATCTTTGATTTTACATTATTGTCCTTTCAAGAAATTGGTACAGTATTTGGTGGTTCCAAAAGAGGCTTTGACCAATCTATCATGTAAAGGAAATCCTTCACAAGCCGATAAGTTATTGAAAAATGCTTACTAGTATGGCCATTGATGCTTCCTGTTCATTACGATATGTAATATAGGCTGCATGAGAAGGTGGATTGAAAGTATTACTCTAAATTACAATCAATTTTTAAATCTATCCATATTATCCAAAATATTCTGGTTTTCTAAGCAACTTGCCTAAAATGAAATAGCATACTTCCTCTTTGGCTAATGTAGGAGCCAAACCAATCACATAAATGAGATTTTTACAAATGACTCTTATTTCTCCAAGTAAACTTTTGTTCTGTAGATTTAATTCTCTAAAGTTATATAGAAATCTTGGAGACTCTTATTGATCATCACTATATTATTCATCTGAATTGTCTGAATTTTGCATTTAATTATTATATTATTTTAGATATCAATGTTCTTGAGCTGCTAAAATTTTATTTAAGGTTTCCTCCAACACTCCTAAAACATCATTTTCAGTAGCTTCCCTCTCTCTCTTCTCTTCATCTATTTCCTTCTTAATCCTATTCACAACATCCTTCAACATCTCAAATAAATTCTACTCACTCTATTATCTACTGATCTTTTCAGACTGTATTATCTATTACAACCTTAATAATTCATCATTCAACTTCCCATTAATATTTCTATCCATATCATCTCTCTCCTTTATGTTTTATTGCAGCATCTCTTATAACTATGGTAAATCACACTATCCTCAAATATATTCATTATATACCTCCAAACAACCATTTATCTCTTTTATCTATTCATTTCTCTCATGTTTCTCAGAATTTATCTGTTCTCGCAACTCTGAAATATCTTATTCTACTTTTTCATTGAATTTCTATTAACTCTCCTCTCTTAATTTACTAAGTTCTTCCAACTACTAATTAACACTCTCCTCTGCTTTTTTCATATCCTCAATCATCTATTATTCATCCTCTTATTTTGGTTCTTACTCTGTCAACACAGATTGAACATATTCTAATCCTTCCTTAATCTTTGCTACCTTTCCTTCTAAAGTTTCTCTCAAATCCTTTATAGCTGTTTCCATTATTTCTACTCTCTCCTCTGCCTCCTTTATTCTTTAAGTCTATCAAAATTATTATCTACATTATACTTGATCTTTCCTTCCCAAATGAATCTCACTCAATTAACCAACTATTTTCTCAGCCCTACTTCTAGTAGGAGAGTATGCTCTGCTCATCAATAAAATTTATTTAATCAAATTAAATTCTGATATACTTACTTATTACTAAACAACATTGTACTTTAATTATCTTTCTTTTTTTCACTTCACTAAATTCCTATTGTTTTCTATTATATGTAATTACAATATCATTATTAAATATAAATTTATCTTTAATATCAAAATTATGATGCTATAAAGATTATAAATTAAACCAACATTATTAAAGTCTCCAAAATTTACATTTAGATATAATACTTACTAAAAATAGGAATAATAATAATAAGGCTTTAATATTTAAGTAACATCTTTTATAAATTAGATTCACTTTAGAAATGTATTCTGTTTTCTTATATATAGTATATATAAAGAAACAAAGCATTAATTCTTTTAAGATTTAAGTTGAGATAAAATATAACAATCATTCTAAAGTAGATATTATAATTTCTCCTTAACGCTAATATAATTATTTTTAGATTTATTTCATATCATAAAATAAATATGAGAATTATATAAATTATTTAATTTACCTATATTAAAAGGTATTTAATTAAATTTGATAATTACTTACTTAAGTAGACATTTTTATATGATGCCTAATTCAGTAAAATATATATATATAATACAATTATTTATTATAAATTATTTATGACAGAAACAATTGAAAACTTAAGAGATTTTAACTATTTCAAATTAAACACCAATAAACATGTGTTAGTTGAATATATTTGGATAGATGGTACTGGAGAGAGACTGAGATCAAAAACAAAAGTGTACAATACTGCAATTTAAAGTCTGGAAGATGTTGAATGGTGGACATTTGATGGTTCATCTACAGATCAAGCAATCACAAAATTTAGTGAGATTTTCTTAAAGCCTGTTTGTATGGTAAGAGATCCATTTCGTGGAGATCCACATAAATTTGTATTATGTGAGACATACAAACCAGATCGTAAAACACCTGCACGTTTTAATTTTAGATGGATTGCTGAAAAAATAATGTAAGAAGCTAATGAAAGTGATCCTTGGTTTGGTATAGAATAAGAATATTTTATGTTAAAGAGAACAGGGACAACTCATTTATGGCCTTTGGGATGGCCAATAGGAGGTTTTCCATATTAATAAGGAAGATATTATTGTTCAATTGGTGAACGCAATAATTTTGGAAGAGCATTGTCTGAAGCACATTAAAGAGCATGTCTTTATGCTGGACTTAAATTATCAGGAATAAATTCAGAAGTAGCTCCTTCATAATGGGAATTTTAAATAGGAATTGCACATGGTATAGAGGCAGGGGATCATTTATGGTTGGCTAGATATATATTAGAGAGATTGGGTGAAGAATTTGGAATTGATATCAATTATGATCCAAAGCCAATTCAAGGAGATTGGAATGGCACTGGAGCTCATTGTAATTTCTCAACAACAAATACAAGAGAGTAAGGTGGTTATGAATACATTAAAGAATTTATGTTACCACTTTTAGAAAAGAATCATTAAAAAATGATGTTGTTGTATGGATTAAACAATGAAGCGAGATTGACTGGTAAACATGAGACTGGAGAATATAATCAATTTACATGGGGAGATGGCTCTAGGGGATGTTCTATAAGAGTACCAATAATTACAAAAGAATTGGGGAAAGGGTAATATATATATATATATTATATAATTTTAGGTATTTGGAAGATCGAAGACCTGCAGCTAATATGGATCCATATCTTGTATGTAGTGCTTTGGTTGATGCAACTTGTATGAATGGGAAGAATCTTATGACTCTTATTGAATAATTTGCTGAATCATTAAAGCAATTATGATTATGTTAGTTAATTCATATAATCATGAAAAAATTTTAGTTTTTTGACAAAAATATTAGATAACAAAGACCAGAATTGAATTTCTGTACATTCAATTATGTATTTGCTGAGTATATTAATCCAATATATTTAGATATATATGCTATTTAAAGAGGAAACATGGGAATGATTATAATGAGATGAATGCTAAGATGGAACAATTAGGAGTTTCTGTAGGAATTCGACTATATGAAGTAGTCAGTTTAAGAGAAAGAAATAAGAGGGAAACAAAATTAGTTGAACAATTGAGATTCATTTAAGGGATTGTAAATTAAATATGCAAATGTAGTTTTGGAAACATCTCTTTGGAAGACAAGCAGAATCTATTGAAAAATTGAAAGATAGACCTAATGATTATCTTATTAGAGATGAAAATCCTTTACTTCTTAAATATATCTCAGAAGAAGGACATATTTCACCTGCATAATTTATGTGTGGAATTCTAAAAGTATGAAATAATTAAAATTCTGTAAGGGAGTCTTGAATGCTTCTGGTTTTACATGTTAAGTTTCATATTAATTTAAGACTGATGAAAGAGGTGTAAGTTATTATCCTCACACTGTATTTATCTTGAGTTTTGAAGATGCCAGAGATTTATGAATTTAATATATTAAATGATATCAATTAATATAAATATTGAAGTAAAATTATTTTTAATTCATTTATTAAGAATTTTTATTATATGTTAATTATTTATATAATATATATATATATATGAAGTTGTAAATCTTCATAAAAATTTTATTTCTTTATTTACTTTCTCTATTTCATTACTACTTTCTAAATATAATAATGATTCCTAATAATATTATTTAGCTTCTTGTTTTCTTCCTAATTCTGCATGCACTTATCCCAAATTCTTTAATAGTTAACCCATATTAGGTATCTTAACTTTTGAGTTATAGACTCTCATCAATATTTATCTGCAATTTTCAAAATCTTAACAATTATACATTTCTTCTGCCAATTCAATTAATAAATCTAAATCATTTACTTCTGTTTATTCCATTCTTTATAAACATTATTTAGCCTATTATCCTCTTTTTTATTATAAACAATTTAATGCTTAATATCCCCAAACTTCACCATTAAATGGTTCATGAATACTTGCTTAACAAAGACATTCTTCAGCTATAGGATCATTTAATCTTAAATTTGAAATTCCAAGTCCCAACCATGTTAAAGAACTATTTGAAGGAACTTATTAATCTAAAGCTCTTTCAAAAATAGCTCTAGCATCATGCCAAGATTTACGTTTCAAATATAAATACCCCAATCTTAATAAAATATCAAAAGATTTCTTTTATTGAATAGATAAAGCTTTTAAAAAGGTTTCTTCTGCTTCATAAAACTGATCAGTTTAATAACATAAAGCACCTTTTATTAAATAGACTTCATAATTTTTTGGATTTTAATTTAAGATCTTTTAAATTAAAATAAAAGCTTCTGTATAATTTTCATTGAAAATATGAATCTATGCCTTTATGATATTTATCTTTTAAGTTGTTTTATCTTTAACATTTATAAGAGCTTTTTCAGCTAAATCAAATAGACTTCGAGATGCAAAATACTCTATTAATTCTAATTATATTTGATCTGTTTATTCTGGAGTTAACACAGGAGCCTTTTTTGCTTTTTCTTATTATTCAATCATTTGTTATTTGAAATTAGGTAAAACATGAGGATCTGGTTATTATTTTGGAAATCTTAATTAAATATATAAAATAATACCCTTTTGTTAATAAACCCATGGTTCTCATAAATATTCTTTAAGTACATCTGAGATATTTGTCTGCCATATTTTGATTTCCTTCCTGTTTATATATGAATGACATAAGTAAATTAAATAATGTATTAATAGGTTCCTTTTAAAGTAAAGCTTAAACAATATTAGTAGCTTCTTTGTATCTTTCTCTTCTGATATAGAGACAAGCCATCAATAATTCATTTTCTTTATTCCATTCTATATCTCTAACCATTTAAATTAATTATTCAGCTGCTTTAAATCTTTAAATTTTAAAACAATATTTAGCAAAAATAGTTGCTGATTTAGGATCCATCAATACCATATTAGTATAATATTTTAAAGCTTAATCAACTTAATTAATTGTTTCATATTATTCAGCAAATCTCTTAAATTTCTTAAATGCTTATTCTTTCAAAGATTGAAACACAACATCTCTATCTCTTTGATTTTAATCATATGTTGAATATAAATCTTCATGAATATCTTCTTTATTATTTAATACATATTCACCAAGAGTAGTTTACATTTCTTCCATCATAAAAACATATAATTCTGCAAATAGTCTATCTTATTCATCCTTATTAACTCCTACAAACAATCCTTCCTTAGAAAATTTATCAATACAAACTCTAATAATAGATGATCTCAATCTATCTTAAAGAATTTTGTATTTTCCTGATTAATTAATTTCATTAAGAAAGGATTCTTTCTTCTTTTATAATTCTTATCTTTTTTAAATTGTCAAATTCACACTAACTTTAGCCTTTTAATCACTTGGGTAAAGTTTAGAATATTCTTCATCTAATGCTTTCATAGCTTCTTTTATATCACCTATTATTATAAATAAATAAATACTTTGAAATTACCCAACACACTCAAATTTGCTTGGTATTCTTTAAACAATAACAGGTTCAATATTCAAAACTGGAATATCTTCAACTAAAGGAGTTAATGCAGGTTCTGTTTCTATTTCTACTTTAACATACATCTTATCACAATTATATTTAGGACAATCTGGATTATCTTCTTATTTTAAAAATGATCTAACAGTTGTATGTGTACATCCTGGTTCTAATAAATCTGATAAATCAAAAACACCCTTAAATATTATTTAAGTTAATTCAGCATTATTTAAATTTTTAGTCTTTCCTTTCTTTAATTTAGCTAATTCTTCTTCTGTAATAGCAGGTTATCTAATAAAATAAATAAAATTTCTATTATCAAGAATTTCTTCTTCTAATTAACGTACATTTTTTATTTCAATAGTATGTGTTTCTTCATATTAGATGCTAGTAGTTTTGTATTTGTCTTCTGAAATAAAATATAATTTATCCTATTCTTAAAGAGTCCCCAAATATTATTATTTTTTTAATTCTTCTTCTTCTTCTAATGCCAATACTTTCTTCATTTATTCTTCTTCCTCTGGACTTTTAGTGTCTTTTTTATTCTTTTTACTATTTTTCTAATACTCTTCAAATTTCTCTTTCTCTGTCAATTCTCGACCCTTGATTTTGCCAAATAAATCTTCCCCTTAATAACGAACAACATTTGCAAATATTCCTGGATTCGTTTCATCTGTTAATTTCCAATCTTCTGTAAATCCATACACTCCCTTTAATAATTATTTTATTGCCACTTTACTTTCACAGTTATATGTATTTTAAACAATTCTATTGGATTATTAACCTTCTCTAATAGAGACAATAATTTTGGATCTGGTTCCATTAAATTTAATTATTATTTATTCAAATCAATTATTAATTTCCTACAAACTCATATAATAAACTCAAACATAGTAGAAAATATTCAATTTTTATAATATCATAGTTTTTACAAACCTAAATTATCTTAGAATTCATCTATTTTTATGAATAATAAATTAATTGATAAAATCTATATCCATTATCATTTAGAATTTAATAATATAAACTCAAATAAAAAATTATTTTATATATCATCAATATCCTTTTGATTTTAGTAATTATTATACATTAAATAAATTCTATTATGAGTAGATATTAAATTTTTTAATATATCATACCTAATATATTTAAATATAAAGAATAATTAGAAAATTATATTAACAACAATTTAATAAAAAATAACACTGTTATTTATCTCATTAAACTTATAAATTTGTTTCTGCAATGAATGTTTTAATGGCCTCAATTAATTATTCCATATTCTACATAGTTAAAGCACCAATAGAACCAACTCTAAAGGTTTCTGCCTTTGTCATTTTACCTGGATATATGATGAGATTTTTAGCTGCAAGGTAATCATAAAATTCTATGAATATTAAATTATTTATTACAATTAAAATTAAATTTAGGATCTTTTGGAAATAGGAATGTAGTAATAATACAACCTTAATCTTTAGGATCAACAAATAATTTAAATCCTAAGTTTTACATCTATTAAGATAAATATTATTATAATTCTGTATATCTCTTTTATCTTCCTTTTATACTACCTTCTTCTTCAAATTCTTTAAGAGCACATTCAAAACATCTCAATACATGTGTAGGAGGTGTAAATCTGAATTATTATGTTTTAATCATATATTCTTCTTGATCATAAAGATCAAGCACTAATGAAGCAGCATTCCCTTTGCATTAAGATAATATTTATTTATTTGCAATGACAAATGCAAATCCAGGTAAACCTTAAATATTTTTATTGCTTGTAGATATTAAAAAATCTATATTTAATTTGGAAATTGGAATTTCATAGGCTCCAAATGAGCTAACAGCATCCAAAATGAATACAACTCTTCTACTTAATTTATGAATAAAGTCAATATCATTAATGATTCCTGAAGTTGTTTCAGAATGTACCATACTCAAATGAGTAATAGTTGGATCATTTTCAATAGTTTTAATGATATCATCTACTACACATTTTTAGTTTTCATCATATGTGAGTTTGACAAATTACTTATTTATTGCAGTTAATATTTTAGCTTATCTTTCTCCATATGCACCATTAGAAACTACAAGTACTCTATATTATATAATTAAATGATTACTTATCAGTTTCTCTTTTTAAAACTGTATGAAATGTAGCTTCAATAGCATATGTACCACTTCCTTATAGAAGTACTGCTGTATAGTCTTTTTCATCAACATTTGATAATTTCAATAAGGTTGATCTTATATTTTGAATAATTGAAATAAATTTTGGATCTCTTGAACCCATATCAACTAGAGCAGCTTCTTTAACAGTTTTAGTTGTCAAGAGAGGTCCTGGAGTAAAAAGAATTTACATTATTATTTAATTAAATGATTTATATTACATAGTATTGATTATATAGTGGATATATAATAAAGAATTAATTTATTAATTTATTAATTTCATTTGATGAAAAGAAAATAAGAACTTCAAAATGAGATACAAAAAATGATCTGTTCTATTTTAAATAAAGTAAAAAAGAATAAATAGTTGAAAGTGAATACTTACATAAAATAATACAAGAAACTACTTAAATAAGTTAGAGAACTTGAAATGTAAATTTATAAATGTCAATTCAAAATTTGAGTTCCTTATATATATATTTATACAATCAATTAAACATATTATAAACAACTTTTATTGATGATTAAGGCAAACATTAGATAAAAAATACATAATCTTGTTTAAAAAAGAATACATAATAAAAAATGATATAGAATTCAAGATAAGGATATTATAAAAATAATTGAATTAATTAAAAACAAAATATAAATAATCTGAATATATTATAAGATTAAGAAGTTCATAATATAGGTTTTAGAATGAATAATAATGTTTTTGAAATAAGGTTGTTATAAAATAAAATAAAATTTATTATATATTTATATGATTTAATAATGATAATGCGTGATTTGTATAATATAATTTTAATTGAGATTACTTAACATAAAAATTATACCTTTATCAATTATTCAAAATCTTTTTAGCCAATTAACTGAAGCCGTAAAAACCAAGAAAAATTACCATACTGATTAAGAAATTTGTAAAATAATCATCTTAAATTATTTCTTGATGTCTCCTTGATTATCTTTAAGTCTATTATGGAATTTCTTAGGTATAAGAACTAAAAAAGGGTAAGAAATTCATCATAAAAAATCCAATAAAAAAAATAAGCATAAAACTTCTTGCATTAGCTTATTGACCTTATCCTAGATTAAAATTAGACATCATCATAAATGGCATACCAAAACTAAAACCAAATTAAAAGTTTCCAAATTGTTAATTTTGTTATTATTATTATTAATTGTTCTATTCTTGTCTTGGATTTGTAGGTCTTTTAGGGATTTCTGATTATTTTGATTCTTTTGAGTCTCCTGTAAAAATAGTTGTGACTTTGTTTAATTCAAAAACATTTGAACAATATGGACATTATAATGGATTCTTCTTTTCTGCCCACTAATAATAATTGTTAATAAATTACAGTATAGAGACATTACCAACAATAGAGATGTCCACATGGAGTGATAACTGGCTCTGTTGCTAAGTCTAGACATATTTTGCATTAAAATTTTTTGTACTTTTCATCATCTTATTTCTGACTATTCATTTTTAATTTAATTATAATATTTATACTATTTCTTTTTTTAATCCTAAGTATTTAAAAAATGATATAATATGTAAGCAATATTTATATTTATATTAATGGATCATTTAATTGGAACTATAGTAAATGAATATCAATTCATAAAATTAATAGGAACTGGATCTATGGCAGCGTAAAAATCTAAATTAAATTAAAAGTGTCTATCTAATATAGGATATGACTTCATAAATTTATTATGTGGCTAAAGTTTATACTTGTATTGGTAGTGATATTAGATGTCATAATGAAGCTATAATCCTAGAAAAATTGAGTCATCCTAACATTATAATTATAAGAAGAAATCAGCAATAATTAAAAGTGAAGGTTTATTTAGTTTTTTATTTTTAGGGAGATAAAGGATAAATGGATTGTTTAATTTTAGAATATTTGGAAAAAGGCGATTTATTTGAATTTATAGATAAAAGTGGATAATTTGAATAAAATCTTTGTCGTTTTTACTTTAAGTAATTAGTTTAGGTAGTTGATTTTGTACATGGAAAAGGATTAGTTCATAGGAATTTAAAATTAGAATCAGTATTATTAGATAGAAAATTTAATCTAAAATTATGCAATTTCTCTTGTGCGTAATATTCCAATAAATATAAGGATGGTAAATTGAAAACTAAAGTTGGAACTGAGAGTATAATTAATTATTGAATTTGAAGATTATTAAGCACCAGAAGTTTTGTATGGTGCTGTATATAATGGAATAAAAGCAGATGTATTTTCTTTGGGAGTGATATTGTTTATTATGTATAAGGGTTAACCACCATTTATTAAAGCTAATTAATAAGATGCATTATTCAATTTAATTATTTAAGAGAATTATAAATAATTTTGGGAAATTCATTCATAGAAAAATATTGAATTTCCATTTGATTTTAAGTATTTAATAATTTATAAAAAGGGAACTTTTTTTGGGAATGATAAATCCAAATCCAGAGAAGAGATTTAATATGGAAGAAATAAAGAATTCTAAATTTTATGGAGGGGTTACTTTGAATATTTAAGATGTTTATGAAGAGATGTTAAAGAGAGAGAAATTTATACTTAAAGTGTGATTAATTATATATATATATATATAATTTAAATATTAAAATGGGTTGCACTTAGATTACAAATGTGACAATAAAGAATCCAAGAATGAAGAATTTTTTTGATTAATGTCAATATTATGGTTTTAGTAGATCACAAGTAAGAAAATAAAAGAATGTAAGGTGGTGAAAATAACTGAATATGAATTTCAATATTGTAGAGGAAGTAAGAGTTGGCTATCAAATTATTCAAAATCAATTTTCAATGAATAGAATCCAGTATTGTTATCTCCTTGTTTACCTGATAATTTTGATAATTTAATTTCAGGCTTAATGAATTTCAAATAATTATATCCAGAAGAATTTAAAGATTTCCCAAAAAATTTAGGGTATATATAAATGATTAAATAATTTAAGGATGTTATTAAGTTTAGGAAATTAATTCCCAATCTTTAAAGGAGAGAAATTAGGTACTAATCAAATTACAAGTATTTAAATTCAGTAAAATGTTGTAACAATATTTGTATTTTGGAAATTGGAAGAGGAAATTAAGATAGGAAGAATGTCATAAGTCAAAACAAGAAATATAAGTAATCGTTTTAGAGATGATAATGAATCTTAATGTTATTTAGAAACTGCATTTATAAGAGCAAAAAAATCAATTAAGCGTCCACTTAATTTGATTGGGATATGTTTAGATAATTAAGATAGAAAATATTTATATGAATAAGTTATATCATAAGAAGATACTCACATTTGGATAAATGAAAATGATTAATCAGCTTAAGTATTCAAATTTGCAGAGGATCCAAATTATTAAATAAGATAATTGGAATAATCCATATATATTATAAATTCAAAAGGAGTTTTTGTAGGTTGTTTAAAGGAAAACTTTGGAGATCATTCATTTATTCATGAAATAAATGATATAATAGATGGTGAAATAAAATAATAAGATGAAAATTAAATATTGAATATTAAATAGAAAATAAGAAAAGATGATTATTAAAAAGTAAAGAATTTAATAGTGGATGAATTACCAAATAAACATAAATTACCTATTGGTGATACATTTAGTATATCTATAAAAAAACATACATTTTTTAGAGATTATTCTAAAATTGGAGCTACTTATTTCAATCCTATTTTTAAAGCAGCTGGATCTAAAAAATATCAATAAAATTGTGATGATTTAATATAATTTGTTAAAGAATTTACTCCAATTGCTCATATGGAAACAGATTTCAAATAACATCATTCTGTAAATAAAAAATAATTTTTTGAAAAGTTGAGTAGAAAATTAATGTATTACTGATATTTATATAGAAATATAGGATATGATGATATTAGATTCATCTTAGAGAAGAATATTGAAATCTCATATGAAGAGAGTTCAAAACGTTTAGAAATGAAAAGAGAAATTAATTCTATGCATAATGCTCCTTAATCTGTTAGTTGTGTTTATTCAAGAAAAGAAGCATTATAGAAATTGGGTAAATCCATATTTGCTTAATCTGATAATTATACTCATAAGGAATTAGAATTATTAAAAGAATTCTTTGGTAATCCATATTCTTTAAAGTATTAATTTAAATTTTTATTTATTATAGAACTTCTTTCAATATAGGTACTCTCTTTTCACCTATTCCTAATACATATAAAATGTAACATAATGATTTTTCTGGAAGCAGTTAAATCATGTAATCAATTATTCGAACTACAAATAAAGGAATATTTGATAGTAAATTAGTATAATCTATGAATCAATCAATTGATGATTAGAATTAACATTTTGGAATTACAGAATAAATAAAAAGCAATTAAAGTCATATTGAATTAAGTGAAGGTTGGGATGGTGATAATAAAGTGGATTTAAATTATGATTAAATGCATTCAATTCATTAAATTAATAATGAAGTTCTTGTCATATTTTTGATTGATTATACACTAGATAAACATATTGAACTTTTACATTAATTATTGGAATTTATAAAGAGTAGATAATGGAATAGCTCAAATATTAGAGTAATAGGATTAGAAAAAAAGAGATCTGAAGAATAATTTTAAAAATAAATGAATAGATTAGAATAAGAAATGAAAAGAGGTATTTTTGAAGCATGGTTTCCACTTGAACAATAGTTTCTAGGAATTAATTTTTATAAAATATTATCTGATCTATATGGATTAGATTCTATCTCTCCTATTTTAGTTATTGATCATCTAGGAAGATTACTTTATTAGGGTTAACCTGATTAAAAATTTGCTCCATTGTTGACTAAGATCATTAATTAAGAATCTTTGAAAACTAGTAAAAATATCAATCATTTTATAATAGTTCATCCAGTAGACAGACCATTAAAACATAGAATTGATTTAGCCTAATTTGGTAGAGAATGGAGAATAATTAAATAATATGGAAATGAAAGTGTTTATTTTAGTCCAACTGTACAATAAACTTTAAAATATTTGGAGAAAATGCCTTTAAGGAAAACTGAATCATGGAAACTTACAATTACATAATTTTAATTATGGAATGAAAATGGAGAATTTGTTAGGAAATGTTATGAAAAACCTAAAATTTTATATAAATTTGAAAGACCTGAATTAGCAGTCAAATTTTATAATATTATTGAAGAAATATAAAGATTAGTGGGTAAGGAAAGAATTGAAGTGATTGATTTGAATGCTGAAATACTTAAAGAAAGAAATAATTTATAAGGAGAATAATTAATTAAGTGAATTATCAATAAATATATATATACATTTTATAATTAAGTGAATTATTAATATAAATATATATTGAATATCAATTAATATATATATATATACAATTATAACCATTTTACTTTTTTTATTAATTATATTTACATACATATGTTTTTTCCTGAATAGGAATATAAAACTAGTACTAAAGTATATATTATACATATATCTTAGAGTGATGATGAATTGAAGAAATTAACTTTAGAAGAAGATTTAAGTGAATGTTAGAGATCCATTTATATTTTAACTAAAGGATAATAATTATAAAAGAAAGCTGTATATTATTTGTGAATTATATCTAGATTTATTCTAATTTACATAAGATTTTAAAGGAACCTAATGCTTTTGAATTTTTATTTTAAGTTATAATGTAATTATATTAATACTACAATTACAAGTGAAGAAATTCAATAACAAGAAGAAGATAATTAAATTATTGCAGCTAAATCACTTTAGAAATTAATTAAAGAAAATTCCCTTACTATTTAAGAATTATTACAAATCTATGATTTGACATCTCAAATATTAAAAATATGGTCACTTCCTGTATTAAATGAATGGGTACAAACTATGGATCTTCTATTAAGAACAATATGTCTTACCAATATTCTTATTCCAATCCAATAATTGATACTACTATTAACTGATAGTTCATAACCAACAATATCAAGATAAAGTGCTGTCAAATTAATTGGTACTTTAGCATAAGTAATGTTCTCTTTACTATATAAGCTTCTTGGTAATTAAATCAAAGGTCCTATTCTTGATAGAACAAGAAATTTATGTTCAGATCATGATAAAGAAACTCGATTGATTATGGCTGATAATGTATTGATTAAAGTTTGTTAATCAATTTCCAGTGATTTAATAGAATGTTATTTAATTGAAAAAATAATGGAACTATATTATGATACAGATCTAATAGTAAGAAGTTCAGGTATGAAGTTATTTTTTACAATTGCAAATAATTTATCAGTAGATGAAATTAAAAATAGATGTACTAAATAATTTATTGATACAATATAAAGTTAAAATGAAGAGAATAAATTAGTTATGTCTAAAATTTGTGGGAGAGTATTTAATCTTGTAATTAAATATCTTTATTTATAATTAGATAAAAGATTATTTAAATTAAAATTAAATTACACTTTTTATAAATATATACATTTCTTATGTAAAAAGTAAGAATGTAGATATAAGAGTCAATTTTGTTAGTAATTTCCCTGCTATTTTATCTTTGGCATCAAAGAAATTTGAATACTTTTAGGAATCTTATTTATAATGTTGTAATGATAATAATGAAATTGTTATAAGAGCCATTATTAATTGTTTCCATGAAGTTGTACTACTTTCTGATAATACTGAAATATTATTTTAGATTTTCATCAACTTTATGAAATCAAAAAGTGTAACAATATTGGAAATTCTGATATTCAGATTTGCTTCAATTATTAATTCTTTTTAAAAATAAGTATTATGTTCATAATATATTTAGTCAGTAACAACCACAATTTGGTCAACCAGTCCTTGAATTATTGAATAGTCTAATAACAAAGAATTTATGGGATTTTTAAATTGAATTACTTGATCAATTCTAAAAATGTTAATAGATATTTAATGATGTAAATATTTTTATGAATGCAATGATTAATACAATATCTAAAGGTATTCCAAGAACTAAATAATTATGTTGTGATAATATAGCTTAATACTTAAGTCAATATGGAGATTTAAGAAAGAGAAAAGATTGGATAATTTAATTATATGATCTTTATTTCAAATCTGATATCTACTATAATAGAATCACTTTTATAAATATTGTGCAATCATTTTCTGAATTTATATCTAAGAAATTATTCAAACAATATGAATTCTTTGATATTTTAATATTTTCAAAAGATCCTATTATGAATGTTAGAATGAGATTAATAAAGGTATCCAATTTATATTATTATAGATTTTACCATTATTATATAAAAAAATAGATAGTGATGATTTAATTATCTTAAATATGTTTAATGAAGCAGTATAAGATTGTATTTAAAATGGATCTCGTTCTTTTTAATTTATGATTCAGTAAACAAAAGAGGAATTATTGAAGCCAAATGATGAAAATATATTGAATAAGAAAGATTAAGAAATGATGGAAAAAGAAGAAATAATATTTAAATAGGATTAAAAATAAAGATAATTATTATTGGATTAAGAGAGAGATGATTTGGAAATTAATAAAATAGATTTAAATGATTACTTGAATAAATACAAAAAAAAATATCCATTAAGTAAAATTAAGAGTACCAATTAAAGTTAAACTAATTTATTCAAAAAATAATAAATTTAAAATGGAGTTTCTACCTTAATAATTAAGAAATCAGTTGATCTTGATACCAGTAAGAGTCCATTAATAGAAAGTTCTTAAATTATTAAAAAACCTGTTTTGAAATCTAAAACTCCTACTGCAAAGAGTATTTGTGATATTAAAAAGTAATTTAAGCTTCCAAGTATCAAAAAATGAAATATATATATATATTTAAAATATATGAAATTACAAACAAGTAGTAGTTAAGAATATTTAAGTTCTAGACCATATGAAACAAAATAATCAAAGAATATATTCACTATTAATGATTCTAGATATAAACATATTAAAAACTTAGAAAAAAAGAACAAATAGTTAACAAATAAATTAGTTGATCTATAAACTGATTTAGAATAAATAGATGAATTCAAAATAGCTATATCATTAGATAGACCTCCTATGAAAAGTGCAAGAGCTTTATTTTTTAGCACAAATGATGTAAAGAAGGGGAAGTTACAATTAGAACCTTAAGAACTTAATGATGATTTTCATCAAAGAAGAATTGAGATTATGAAGGCACAATTATTAAAATAATAAAGGTATATTAAACGACTTACTACTATTTTACAAACTACCAGAAAATTCTATGAAGATCTTAGAGAATATATGGTATATAATCAAGAATCATATATTATAGTAATATTTTTCTTCAGTTTTGAGGTAATCTGCATAAGGAAATGATTACTATATAGTTGACCAAAAGGAGACTATAGTATCTTAATAAATGATATAGTCTCCAACTAATAAGGAAGTAATAAATTAAAATGAAGAATTAAAACAATAAAAAAATTAGATTTAAAAAAAGGTTTAATTTACTCTTGATGATTCTTTTGATAAGTAATAAGCTTAAAGTAAGATACAGAGAATCACAAAAGATAAAGAATTTATGGAAGTGGCAGAAAAATAACAATAATATATTTCATTAAAAAATTTGTTATAATAATTCAAAAGTAATGAAGATAGAGAAAATTTTATATCAACATTCACATTAGCATATTAAAAGATTATTGATTTTGAGAGAGGCAATCAAGATTATAGAAATCTATTAGAAGTATAATAATAAGGAAAGAATCGAAAAGTATTTTATAAACATCCAATGAGATCTTTAATTTAAAGATATGGTCATTTCTTTCCTGTAAAGAGTATTTATACAGCATTTCCTATGAAAGATAGAGAAAGATTAGATCATTTTTTAATATCATTAGAAGGGATGAGTTCACAAATATAAAGAGATTTATAAAAAGTAGATGCATTTTGGTTATTTAAATCAAATCCATTCTTTTTTAAATCAAATGATTATCGATAATCTATAGAATTACCTGTTTAAATATTAGAAGAACCATAATTATTTGATGAATTTTTAGCAGAACCTGAAAAACATCGTGTTATAAATTTAGATTAGATGATGTTATCAAATTTAGAAAAAGATCTTTTATAATTAATGGATAATTTGATGGAGATATAAAAGAAATTTTAGAATGAATGTAATTAATTATCATTTCTATAAAAACCTTAAATATCTAAGATTTCTGATTAATTAAGAAAATCATTAGAAAGTTTAGTTTGTTTATCAAGTATGATTGGAAATAACAATTTATAAACAATAAATAAAATGTATGTGATTGGTTAAAAGGATGCTTATTTATATTCTCATTAAATTTTTAGTTAGAATGATTTTGATTCTAAATATTAAATGTTAGAATTATTATTAAGTGATCTTTGTTCATTAGTATAAGTAAATGAAATGATAATTGTAAAGAAAGCATTAATGATGTTAAAAAGTATAAAAAATATATATGAAATATAAAAAATGATCACAACTATTCGTGAATCTGAAATAGTTCTATTAAAATAGAAACTTGATTTATTATTATAAGACTATTCAGGTGTAAATTCATTTATAATAAATGCAGAATAGTAAGTAAAAGGATTTTTCAATTAAATAGGTAATAAATTTACTTAAGTGAATAATGTTTGTAATGTATTTTTGGAAAGTGAAAAGATTATGGATTAATAAAGTAGAAAGTAATTTGGATAAAATTTAAAGAAATAACTTAAGGATATAACTGATTATATTGCAGGTCTTACTTAAATAGAAAGGAATGATAATTCTATAAATATAAAATAATTATAATAGGAATTTGATAAGAAAGTAAGTACATTTTATGTAAGAAGTGAATAATTACAAAGAATGAATGAATAGATATCTAAGCGTTTACAATGAAAATGATAATTTTAATTTAATTTCTACATTTAATTAATATAATTATAATATATATATATTAATAAAAATTAATTATGTAATTTTTTACACCTAAATTCTCTTTTGTGGTTCACAAAACCTTCAAATAAAAGTTATTGGCTAGAAAAGAAAAGAGACGTTTTAGGGGATTAAATGTTTATGTACCTGAGTTTACAGGAGAAGGCTCTATTCATCCTTGGTTAGATGCAAAGAGAATCAAATTATTGACCAAATTTTATGAAGATCATCGTAATAAACATCGTTTTACATTCAAATTATCTTCAGATGATAAAAAGAAATTGAATGAAGTTATGTAAAACTATGCAGAAATACATGTAAAAGATGAGATTATTCATTAAAGTATTTGAGAATGCTCTAAGAAAAATATTGGCTAGATAAACATACAGAAGTTATTATGAATGTGTAAAAGGAAGTTAACAGTTTACCATATGTCTTGAAAAGTGAATTGGATAGAAAATTAAGTGAAAAAGAAATGGAATATTATGATCGTCCATAACTAGAACCTGATTCTGTTTATTTTGAATAACGTTTACGTAGCTTACCAGAAGAAGAAGCATTAAACTTTGAATTTGCTTAAAGATTGTTCAGAATAGCATAAGATAAACTTGCTTAGAATGAGTGATTAATATATATAGACAGTTAATTATATTTTGAAAATCAAATGGGAGCCAATGATTCAAAACCAATTTACAAACTCTATGAGCATTTTAAATAGATCAATATACACAATAATGGTAAGTTCCATTATATCATATTCAGACTTTCCTGATTGCCAGATCTTATAACACAAACGTGATCCTAATTAATAATTAATTTTACGTACAATCAGTATGACAGATGAAGCATATTTTAAAAAGACTGTTAATCAATATTAAATTAGATAAAAGATAAACCATCCTAATATTCTAAATCTAAGCAATTACTTTTATGAATTTGAACAATAACTATGTGGATAATTTTACAAAGTGAATTTATTATTTGAATATCCATAAAGTAATTTAGAAAGAGTACAAATTATGAATGAAAATCAATTAATTGAATATCTCAAATAAGCAATTTCTGGATTAGCATGTATGTAAAAAAATGAAATTCCACATAATACATTATAACTTAAATATTTATATTTAATGGATGGAATTGTTAAAGTAAGTGATCCTCAGTATTTTTAATAAAATACAAATTATGTTCAAATATTATAAAATCCTAATTGTATGGAATCAATTTATTTATCTCCTAATTTGGTTAATACAATTAGAAAAAATAATTGGTAACCTAAACACAATCAATATAAAAGTGATGTATTTACTTTAGGAATGCTTTTTTTACATTTAGGATTGAATTAAGTTAATAATGATTGTTATAATTACATATAAGGTAAATTTTTGGAAGAATAATTGAATATTAAACTCTAAAAATTAAGAATTCAACATAGTTAAGTATTTTGTGATTTAATTTAAATGATGCTTATTACTTAAGAAGATTATAGACCTGATATAATTTAAATGGAATAAATAATTAATTCAAATTAAATCACAGGAAAAATCTATTAACAACAACCAAATGTAATACCTAAATAGATTATACCAAACTAACCTATAGGATTAATAGATACAATCCATTAACCAAGTACTAACTCATTATAATTGGAATAATTTCCATATAATGTGTAAATTAATTAATCAAAGAGAATTAATCAAGTTCAAAATATATCACCTATAAAATACACTCATCAATATACTATTAAAACAACTTAATCATAACGAAGTTCTACACCAATTAGTAAGGTTATGATTCCAACTTAATAAGTCTAATAATAAATTAGAGATAGTTCAGTACCTAAATAATAAACTCAAATTTAGAATATTAGTTAAAGATAAATAAATCATGAATATTTAAATAACTATTCAAAAATATCTATTTAAAATAATATAACAATAACACCAACTACAGATTAATCTATTTTAAGCAATAAGAGTTTACTTCAATAAATTAATCTTCCTCCTAAAATGCCAATTAATTAAATAAATTAAACTAATTCGAAATTCCAATAGATAAATTAATCATCTGAATCTAAAATACTTCCTATATAAGTATTTTCAATACAATTAGATTAATGTGATTCTTTGTCAAAGTTTTATCCATCAGAATTGTGTAGTAAACATTCTTAGTTTGATGAGAACTTAGATTCTTAAGGAAATGATGAAAATGACACTTAAAGATAAGGAAATAATGAATATTCATAGATTTTATGTGATACTACTAATCTCCCATAATAATTTAAAAATACTTTAACTAAAGAATTTAGTTTGCCATATGAGATTTCAAAAAACAAAGATTAAAAGGTTAATGAATCAGAATTTGTTGTTGAACATTATGGAAATGGTTCTCGTTATGAAGGAATGAAAAAGAATGGAATGAGACATGGATAGGGAAGATTTTATTATTAGGATGGTGGTTTGTATGATGGAGAATGGAAAGAGAATAAAATGCATGGAGATGGTAATTGTTTAATCTTATTTTTAGGAACATTATATTATGGAACAGGATAGCCAGCATATGAGGGATAGTGGAGTGAGGATCAATTTCATGGTTTTGGAACTTTGTATAATGAACATCCTTAGTATTCAGAGGAATGCTTTGATTATAGGGATTTTGATAATGTTGAAGAGTAACAATTATTGAGATTATTATTATAGTTATTGGACTAAATATAGTGGTAGTTTTAAGATGGATAATAAGGAGGGATAGGGAAGCTTGCATTTGACAAATGGGGAGAGATTTGTAGGGTGTTTTGAGAGGGATTTAATAAATGGTAAGGGAGTATTTTATAGAATGGATGGAAAGATGATGGAGGGGAGATGGGTGGATAATAAATTAGTTTATTGAATTATAATTGATAATCTCATTAATTATAAATATATTTTAAATATTTGTTTGTTTAAATATTTAATTATTTTTAAATCATTTTAATTATGCCTAAGGGTCATAAGTAGTAGAGAAATAAGGCATTTAAAGGAGAATCGAAGCGTAGAGCAAAATAGAAGAATGAGGGCAAATTGAAGAAGAAAATAAAGAAATAAGAGATCAAATAAACGAAAATTAAGGATGGTTAATAGGAAATACAGATTGAGAAAAAAGTGAAGGATTAAGAATAGAAAGAGAAATTAGTTAAAACAGTAAACACAAAAATCATAGCCATGTTTCCAATGAATTAATAATCCAACATAGCTGCATTAAAGTATAAGATGTGAATATCATTAGATTTCGATTAATGTAGCATCTCAATATATAATAAGTTGGAATAAGTTCCTATTGCACTTAAGATTGTTTTTTGAATGTGGAAGCAAATGGGAAATTAATAAAATAACCATTAAGATTTATATTCTTGGATAGAAATGCTGAATAAATACTAGATGCATGTAAAGTGGCAGACATAATATGTCCAGTATTGTCTTGTAGAGATTGTAATACAAATACAATAAGTTTGGATCCTCATAGTAATGCAAATGCATTTGATGAATAGGGTTATAAATTACTTAGTAATTTGAGAGCTTAAGGAATGGTTTAATAGGTATGTTATATATAAGATTTGGATGAAATAAGTTAGAGCAAAAAGAATGTAGTTAAGAAATTGTTTACAAGATACTTTGAAAGTGAATTTCCTGGATCTCATATAGTTGATGATTGTTCAACTTTGATGAGAAGTGTTGTTGTGTTACATGAATAAGCAGTAGAATGGAGAGATACACATGGATACATGTTACCTGATGATTTAGCTTATGTGAATGGAGAGTTGAGTATTACAGGTACATGGAGAGGATAGAATGGATTAAATGCTGATTAATTAGTACATATAACAGGAGTTGATGATTTCTAAATTGCACGCATTGAATTATTAGGAATGATTGAGTAAGTATACGAATCAAACTAACCAGAATCTTTGGATCCAATATGTAGAGACAAATAACATGATATTGGAGATTGTGATGATCTCTTGAAAGATATAGCAGGAATGCAATTATAAGAAGAAGAAGAACAAATGATTGAATAAGAAAGTGATGTTAGTTATGAAGATCTTGATAAAGAATTTGAAGATGAAGCTTAAAAGAAAAGAGAATAATTTGAAATTTTACATAGAGATCCTGAAGATTTAGATTATGAAGATGAAGTTGAATATGGAGTTGAAGTTAAATTGAGAGAACGATACGAAAAATATCAAGGATTGAAGAATATTAGAACTAGTGAATTTGATCCTCTTACATTTTTACCAGATGAGGCTGAAAAAATCTATAATTTCAGATTTTTGAAAAAGATTAAGTAGGATGTTTTGGAAGAAATGAAACAAAAGGAATAAATAAAACCTGGATAAAGAATAAAAATTACATTAAGAAATGTACCTGAATTGATTGTGTAAAGACTTACTTAACCTAATAAGATATATGTTATTTCTGGATTATTAAAATATGAAAGGAAGATGACATAAATGCATGTGAGATTTCATAGACATTAGATGCATAATTGTGTTCTTAAATCCAAACATTAAGTATTTGCATAAATTGGATTTAGAAGAGCTCATATCAATCCAATATATTCTCGTATTCTTAATGTAATTATATATATATAATATTTAGAATTGTAGTAAAACAAAATATGTTAAAGAAATAAAGGATGATGCATTTTATTTAGCTTCTTTCTATTTTTATAATTCATTTCCATAATAACCTGTTATCTTTTGGTAAAATGATTTTGATTTCAGAAACAATGAAATAATGGGAGTTGGAGATATATAAAGATGTGATACTTTCCAAGTAATCCTAAAGAGAATTGTTCTTACTGGATATCCTGTAAAAATAAATAAGAGGAAAGCAGTAATTAGAATGATGTTCTTCAATCCACTTGATATTAAATTCTTTAAACCTATAGAACTCTCTACGAAATTGGGATTGAGAGTATTATATTTATTTATTTTTTAGGGAAATATTCTAGAACCCTTAGGTACACATGGTTTAATGAAATGTATGTTCAATAACTTTGTCAAACCTAATGATGTTATCAGTCTCTAATTGTATAAGAGAGTTCATCCTAAATTTGTGAATATTTAAATATGAAATATTTATTATGTGTGAAGAATTTCTTTATGATCGTACCATTCATTTTGATATTGCTGTCTCTAAGTTGAATATGTAGAAAGGTGAAAAAACTTTATACATGTGGTAAGATGTGGAAGACATAAAAGGAAACCCAGATCAATTTGGTCGATTAATAATAACAAACACAAGAATTTTATGGTGGAGTGAACGTAATAATAGTGTGAATCTCAGTATTGGTTTGGGGACAATATTTCATATTGAACAGAAAGTCACTAATAATAATCGTACATTTGGAACTCTTTTTAGAACAAAACTAAACTATGGAAAAACTGCTGGATAAAAATATGAATTCCATTTTACTAGTCCAGATAAAAAACTTTATGAATCATTAGTAAATATCTAAAGATTATATACTTAAACTTTATTGCATCGTGAAATAAAAGTATAATTTGCTATGATTTCCCAAAAGAAACTCAATCTATCAGAAAGAGAATAAATAATTAATCAATATTTGAATACAATTAGTGTTGCTAATGATTAATAAGATGTAAGTGGTACTCTTATATTTACAAATGTTCGATTTGTTTGGTATTCTGCTACAAATGATCTATTTAATATTAGTATACCATGGATAGCAGTAAAAAAAATAAGCAAGAAAACTACAAAAGGTTTATATACTATGATAATTGAAACATATTCAGAATTTGGAGGATATTTTGTAGGTTACAGAAATATTGAAATAGATAATATGATAAAAGAATGTAATAAATTACATACATTTTATATTGAAAATCCTATATATGGAATTGAAGTTTAAGAGAAATAATAACCTGCTGTTTAGAAATTTGATGAAAGAGTATAAGTAGTTTAGAGTGTATATAATTAAGCAGCTAGATATCAAGCAAATGAAAATAATGATACTCAAAATGATATAGTATATTGTTAAGAATTAGGATTAGCTATTTAGAAATTACCTGGAGATGTTAAATTAAGTGATTTATGGAATATTATTAAATATTGATTTATTTATATAGATATAATAATATTTTAAATCACATCATCTAACTAAGATATTTGTATACTCTATAATAATATTAATATAATATTACTTTGTTGATAAGGATGGTACAAATGTAATTATAACAAAAATCATAATTCTCATTTGTTTTTTGAAATTGGCATCAAATATACCAATAAATTTATCATGACATTTCTTTACATCTCTTTCTACATTACTTTATATCTTTTCTAAACAACTTTTCATTTCTGCTACTTTCTCTCTCATTATTACCATTTCTTCAGTTTCTATTATATCTACTTTATTTTTAACATTCCTTTATATTGGCATTTACATTCTTTTTCTTTAATATGTGTATATCAATTCAATCACTTGTCTATATATTCTATTCTCTACTATATCTTTATTCTTAAAATAATAATCAAATAATGTGTATAAATCTTCATATATTGCAGTAAGTTTATGAATATTCTAATGTAATTATCATTGTTTACTGCATCTATTTCATTAAAAGTCTAATTGAAATTAGAACCTTGGTAGATTCTACCCATACATATTACAAAAGATAATACTATATCTGCATGAATGTTATATAATAGAACATCATCATCACAATAATTTATAGCTCTCATAAATGGTAATTCAAAATTGCACAATGTAAATCCACCAAAACACATTGCTCCATAAAGAGCAAGAAAACCATAAACATAATTATATTCAATTTTCTTTTTCTTTTCAATATAAATTACAACTGTTCTCATAAGATTCCAACTCTAAAGACTAAGTGAACATGTAATATCAATTAATTCATGTAAAGCATTTTCTTAATCCATATCTATAGTAATAATTTTATTTAAAGCTTATAAAATATAATTTCTAGTTTTTAGATCATCATTTAATACTAATTAGAATATAACTGATAAAAAATGCATATAAAATCCCATAAAAATAACTGAATAAATGAGAGTGTAAGGATGAATAGGCCAAAATAAAAAGAATATTGGTATTAATACTTTTAGAGTGATTAAAGTTATCACTACTAAGATTTATAAATTTCTATCAGGAATTAAATATTTTCTAGTATAAATATAATGTGGTAATAGAAAATGTTAGAATACACTTCTATTACCATTAAATCCTAAATCTTATAGATAATCCAAAACAGACTTTGCCTTCTCTACTTCTTTAATTAATTTTGATTTCCTTTTTTTAGCCATAGGTGATGCCTATATTTCACTATTTATAAAATCTGAACACATGCTAAAATAAATCATAGTAGGATCTAAATTCTCTTTATCAATTATGTGATCAACTTATTTAGAGAATTATTGAATAGTGTTGAGATTATCTTTGTCTTAAGAATCTTAGGCTCTAATGAAATCCATATGTGATCTACCTAAACCAATATTATAAAAATTTTGTTGGCTGAATAAGAAAGAAAAGTTAAAGGAAAACACATATCTTTATTCTTTGTCTTTTTGAGTTCTAATTTATTGCTAAACCATAATATTAAATTTTTTACAGCTTTTTCTATTTCCACTTCTTCTATTTTAACTAACTCTTTTTGAGTAATGAATATTGCATATAACATAATGAATAAGACACAATTAACTGCCCAATGAAAATATTCTCTATTCACCTCTGACAATTCTTTAATGTTTAGTATTTGAAGTTACCTGAATGATTAAACAGACCATACAAAAAGATTGTATAAATACAGGCTATGCAAATACAGAGCATATAATCATAGACATATTACCTTAATTACAATATAGATTAAAATGAATTACTTCATATATTATTATCGAAATGTCTTGTCTGTATCAACTTTGCGTAGTAATTTAAAAATATAGAGACTCACAATCATGTAACTAAAATAAACAGGACCAGAATTATAGAGCATAAGAACAATTCTTCTTAACAGACATTTTAATTGATATTTTCTTTTATTAGTCCAAAACTTATGTTCAGATTCATCATCTACTAAAATATCAAAGGTATTATGATGTTGATTCTAGATCAATTATTATTTATTACAATAATAGCCAATGAAGTGTTTAGAATAGAGTCTTAATGACCATGATGTATATTCATTTTATATATTTTATATTTTTCAAATATTGATAATTATTCAGAGAGTAAAACTGTATGTAATTTTAATCTAATGAAAAATTGTTCTCAGTCTTTTTTATTTACTACAAAGTTATCATAAATCATTCGAAACGGATGTACTGTTACATTAACGGTTTATCATAACAGACTATTATTAAGTGGACTCAGAAAAACAAGTAGAAGTGAAAAAATTGATAAAGAAATCAATTTTTAAACTACACATTATGTTCTAAATTGGGAATACTCTCAGTAAAATTAAACAATATACTTTATAGTCATTCTAAAGATATTGAAGGTTTCACTCTATATAAATAAAATACTAAAAGGTATACCTTTGGTGGTAGCAATGACCAGCTCAGCTAGTTAAAAAATATTTTGAGTGGTTTAATTGGTTTTACAAACTGGGAATAAGATTATAAATTTGTTAAACATGTCAGAAATAGCTAGAAATGTTAAGTATCATTATATACTAAGTATTTTTAGATAATGCTTGTCAAACAAGAAAATCAGTTTTAAGTTATCAAACTCATTGATTATCAAGAAGTAAATAACCAATAAAAAACAATTTAGACTCCAGAAGAATTAATGGCACTGAAACTAATTTAAAAGAATCCTCATCCGAATGTACTTGGCTTTAATTCATATTATATTGATAATATACATTGCTACCTTGTTATGGATTATCTATCTCAAGGAACACTCTATGATCTTTAGAAAATGTACAATTTTAATATACCAATACATATCATCTAAGAAGTGATGTAACAGATTCTAGAAGGTATTTTTATATCTATTTAAAATAGGTTTAAATCATTTGCATTAATTAAAAATCATACATCGAGATATTAAATATGATAATATCATGATTGCTTCTTTTAACCCTCTATAAATCAAAATTATTGATCTAGGACTCTGTCTACTCAATAATCCTTCCAATTCTAGAGCTGGAACTGGAGGATATATTGCTCCTGAAGTATTCTCATCTTCGAAAATCACTGAAAAAATTGATATTTTTAGTGCAGGAGCTGTATTTCACAAATTACTTATTGGTAAACCTATATATGAAGATCTTGATCAAAATCAAACAGGTAATATTCGAATCAGTTCTCATATTAAAAATAAAAATGCTCTTGATTTATTGCATCAAATGCTAAACTTTGACCCTAAATTAAGATATAATGCTTATGACTGTATTGCTCATCCTTTCTTTACTGATGAATATGATTAATTGTCTTCGAAGTATTTGAATTATTTAAAATAAGAACTTAATTGTACTAGTATTTATCCCCAAAATAAGCTAAATTATAAGTCCACACTCCAGCAACAGATTTCATTTCAAATTAAAATGTGTGCCCATTTAAGCTTAATTGATTTTATTGAGGATAATTTTATATATTTTTATGACCTGTAATAAATTGATTATAGACACAATTAAATTATTTAATATTAATTACTAAGCAAGAATTAAAAATAAAAATTTTCATTATTATTTTAGAATTAAATTATAATGAAATTAATTGTGATTAAAATAATTTTTAAAACATAAATTTGTTTATAAAATACGGTTCTTCTTAGATAAAACATGATTTTTTCATTTTGATTCAATTAATCAATGTAAGTTAATAATTTTAAAACAAATATAAGATTATTATATTAAATTCTATAATTTTATTTTATTTTTCATTTTGAATATAGTTTATAACATTTATAAATTTAAAGTTATCACATAAAAGGAAATTCATAGATAACATTAACTTTAAGGTATTATCTATAAATGAAAGTAATTCTAATTTATAGTAAAATTCTAACATTTTATCAACAATTAAATCTTCCATCATCAAATATATAAAACCTTTATTTTTGATATATTTTTAATGTCTTCTTTAAAATATTAAAATTTATAATTATAATGATTATCATAATAATAAAACTTAAATATTTAAGAAACCTAAAATTGGTATTGACCTATAATTACATTTTATGGAATTATGTTGAAAAATCTAAACTACTGATTATTCTTAACATAGATGTGATTTTATAATTTAAATAATTGATTTAAAGATGAAAAAATAGATATTTAAATAAGTGGATATGATAAATGAAACATTTTTATGTCTTAAATTATGAATACAGAAAATGAATTATAAAGAAATTTTTAAATCAAATTAAAAGTAGAAGTATTCTTAATTAATACTCCAGTAATTATTACAAATTTAAATTATCTCTTTTTAAAAATATTTTAATTAACATCTATGTTCTCTATATTTACTTTATATTTAATAAAACAATAGGATATTGAGAAATGATTTAATTTCCATTAGTGACTATTTTCAATTTAAATATTGGACACTTTTTAATATAATAAAGAGCATATTTTCATTAGCTTAGATAGTTTAATCAAATTTATATATTAATAATATTCAAATTTTCTTGTTTAGTATTGAATTAATAATTTAATTATTGAATCAATATTGATAATTCAACTTGAACAATTTTATTATGAGAGTATAGATATAAATTGAGTTGAACTTTACATGTAGTCATATATATAGAAAAAGTTCAGAAAAATATAAAAATATTATTGAATATTCTCTATGTAATTTAATAGGGATAATATGATTATGAACATATTCTTGACATTAAAAATAGATGATTAAGTATGTCTATAAATTTTAGGATAAATATAATTTATTATTAATATGAGTAATGTAACCTCATCTTCTAGATGTCCTTTCAAGTATCCAACTGAGCATCTTAAAAATGATAATAAAAGCATGACTTTTAGAGATTTCATGCAATAGCAATAAATAAAAGAAGATTAAAAATTCTAAAGCACAGGATAATTGTCTACTCTTTAAACTTCTCCAATAATGTCAAAGAAATAAAGATGGGAAAAATAGTTAAGTTCTCTATTACGTTAAGAACCTTAGAATCAGTTCATAATTAAACATGGCTCATAAAGTCAAGTGACAATTAATGAGTTTGGAAATAAAGTTAAGAGTTTTAGAAGTCAAGAATAATCACCTACCAAAACATTATATCAATTACCTATGATTAGTGATTCTTAGATTTGTGATATTGTTCTACCTAATACTCCAGTTCATTTCAAATTTACTCCTTTTTAACATAAAATTAGGAATCCACATAGCAATAGTTTAAGAAATGTTCATGAATAATTAGAGTAACTTAGAAGACCAAAAGTATAATAATAACATCGTGAATTAAAACAACTTCCAAAAACATAAACAGAAATCATAAGCAAATTTTTTGAGACTAAATTCTAAAAGATAATAAAGACTTAAATCAAATAATATGGTAGTAATGAATTACTTGATTAACATTCTGAATCACTTTATCATAGAGTAATTTAAGATCGTTAACTAAAAAATAAATATTTTGGAAAACACCTTAAGTACTTGAAGGATATTTATAAAAGTATTTTAGGAATTGGATATACATAAGAAATATTACTTGATCCATTTAGAATGAGAAGTATTCATGCTCCACTCTTCATAAAGAAAGAATAATTCATTAGATTTAAATATCTATTTATTAATTAATATATGGAAATGGAAACTCCTGTAGAATTACTTTTTAAAGGTTGTTATAAATTAGAAAATTTTAAACCTTTAATTCTAAATTAAAGAAGTGATTTTGAAATATTTGGAGGAGAATCTGGAATTAATGAAGTAGCTAAGAATATGTATGAAAAGATATTCAAAGATTACACATTAAGTCCATATTTTAAAGCAATTGAATTAGAAGAATAAGCTATTAAATTTGCTAAATTATTTGCTTAATTAATTGATCATACTGAATCTCCTAATTATACTCTTGAAGTACTTAGAGAAAGACATGTCAAATATAAATTAACACATGTTTAATTGGCTAATTTCAAATTTTATTTATCTACTGCTTTATAAAAATTAGGAATTGGATATAAACATTTAAGAATATTATTAAGAAAAATGGATACTTATAAATTTGCTATTTTGAATAAACCTTCACTCTAAGAATGTATAAATAATGCTCCAGGAGGATATAGAGAATTTATTGAAAACTTTGTACGTCTTTGTTCTAGTGAACCTATACTATATGATTTAGTTTAAAAGAGAGGTAAATAAAGATTTACTGCTCATTGTGAAAATGTCTTTCATTATTTCTTCAGAGATAATGTAAAATCAATCACAGATGATGATATAGAATCTATTCATAAAAATAAAACAATCATTTCTGAAAAAGTATATAGGAAATTTAAAGAAAAAGCTATGCAAGCTGTAGGCAAAGTAACAAATGATCCAATTTTATTAAGTGATTTCGAAGAAGATTGGGAAGAAATTACACCTATTCTTATGAATAAACCTAAAAAGACTACTATTAAATTACTTGGAGGTTAAGCAGTTATTAATCGTATTGCATCTAAATTAGAAAATGAAATTATGTAACGACCATTACTTTATAAAGTATTTGAAGTAATATCTATATTATTATATTAAAGGATAATGAATCTTAAGTTGGTCCTAATTTAAAATGCAAATTAAATTTAATTCTTTATGGATTACATTTCTACAAACGTACAGATATTGAAGTTCTTCACAAGAGATTACGTATTCGTGAATAAGCATATTTTGAATTTTAATAAGTTAAAATTACATATTAATTTTAGGCCATGAAGGTTGTAATGTAGGATGAACCATCTAAATTATAATGGGTTATTGATGTTATTGATGATTACAAGAAACATATAGTTTTTGATTGATTTAAATTTTTTATTTTTTTTTTAATGATATAAGACACTTAGTAATCATTTAAGGATTTTTTGGAAACATATGCAATTAGAAAAAAGTAGCCTGAAAAAAGAAGACAACCAAAATTGAATCCAATGTTTCTATTAACTAAATATCAACCTCAAAGAAATTCTATCTAAATTGAATAAAATTTTAGTTATGCAATTACTAATTCTAAGAGTACACATATAGATCCTCCATTAAGTTTACGATTTAAAACATTAGAGAGTGAAAAAAGCAATATGTCAGGTCTATCTTAATTTCGTAAGAATGAATGGAAATAAAAGGATAAAAATTATTGTTTAATTAGAAATTCTGAATTACTTAATGATGTTATTCAAAAATCATCTAGATATCATAGTTAATAATAATTGGTACCAATTAAATCATAAGATTAAATAATAAAGGGATACTTAATGGAATTATCTCGAAAACGAAAAGTAGCACCTAAACCTTAAGGGACAGATGAATTATTGAATTTTGAAGTTGATTAAATATATTTAGATATAACAAGAAGAGATAATATATTATGTGTTAAGTTTCCTAATAAAAATTAACCTGGAGTAAAATAAGTATTTAGAAATCTTTTAGCTACTGCATATGATCAATAAATGTTTTTAGATTTACCACGTTTAAGAATAATACATTTAGGTATGTAATTAACACATGCTCATTTTTTTAAGTTTAAATATCATTTTCTTAATAAATACATGCAATTAAACATTTCAACAGAAAAGATGTTTAATTGTTGTGAAAGGATTGAAAATGTTCGTCCTTATATACTTAATGAAATATTAGAATTTGAAATTTATGGAGGTGAAGAAGGTATTAAAGCTATCACAAAATTAATGTATAAAAAGATTCTATCAGATGTCACATTATCACCTTATTTTGAAAAGATTGATGTTGCTACTTAAGAAATGAAATTTGCTAGACTCTTTTTTTAATTAATTTATCATTTAGATTCACCAAATTATTCATGTGAAGTACTTAGAGAAAGACATGTAAAATATGCCTTAACAAATGTATAACTTACAAATTTTAAATACTATTTATCATTAACTTTATAATAGTCTAGTATACCATGGAAGAATATAAGATAATTATTAAGAAGAATGGATATTTATAAATATGCAATCATAAATAAAAATGATCTTTAATATTATGTTAATTAATTAGGTTTTAATTAATTTATTGAAAAATTTGTAAATAGTTGTTCATAAGATGCAATGTTATCTGAATTAATATAACGTAGAGGAAAATAAAAGTTTATTGCACATTGTTGTAATATATTTCATTACTTTTTTCGTTACAATATAAAAGCTGTTACTAGAGAAGATTTATATTTAATTCATTCAAAAAAAGCTATAATAAATGAGAAGATATTTGATAGATTCAAATAAAAGGCTGTTGAATCAGTAAAAGATTTAACTAATGATAATATAGTTATTTAAGATTTTATTGAAGATTGGGATGAAATTAAACCAATAATTTTAGGGGAAACAAGAGAATAATAAATATTAAGTTTAGGTCAAGATTATTTAATACCAAAATTAGTTTCAATTTTAGAATATGAATTTTTTTAAAGACATTTAAATAAAATATATGAAACTGAAGAAGCAGAAATGAGTTAAAGTATACTATGTAAATTAAATTTACTTCTTTATGGAATTAGATTTTTCAAAAAATAAGATTTATAAATTATTCACAAAAGATTCAAAATAACTTCATCACAATACTATGATTTTGCACAATGTTTTAAAATTGCTTTATAAGAATACAAAGTCTTGAATTATGTTCATTTATTAATTGAAGAGTATGAAGAATTTATAGTCTCTGATTGAAAAAAAAATTATAAAATTATTGTATAATATTAAGTGGGAATTCTATAAAAGAAGTTATGTTTACATAAGTTATTTCAATTTCACTTTTGCATAATATATATATATATAGATAAACAAATAATGAATCTTTTAATAATAAATATATATATATCATTATGTGAATACTTTTCTAAACCAAGTTGTCACTTCATCTAATGCTTATTATGCTGTCTCCACATTATAAGCTTCTGGTCTATCTTGATTCATAAAAGCATGTCCTACTCCTGGCCAAACTCTATTTAAAATAACTATTAATTATTACTTGACTGTAACATCTTTTCCTGCCTTCTTTCCAGCATCAACTAATCTTTGTGCATCATCTGGAGATGAAAATCCTTTCATTTCATCTTTCTCACCAAAATGACCATAAATAGGTCCATTGATATTCTCTAATTTGAAAGTGTTCAAATCACATACTCCATAGAAAGGAGCTGATGCATCAATTTAATTAGAAAATGATATAGAAGCAATTGCTAATGCTCCACCCATACAGAACCCTGTGACACCAACTTTAGTGCATCCTAATTCTTTTAAATGTTTGGCTGCTCCTTCTATATCTCTCACTGCTCCTTCCCAATCTAAACCACTAAGTAGATGACCAGCTTCCTGGAATTATTCTAGAACAAAGAAATGATACTTCTCTATTTTATGCAACTTTTCCTCTGTATATATCAGGAGAGATGCATTGAAAACCTTTCTAAGCAAGTTTGTCAGTAGTTTTGACCATTGATTCATTCAAACCCCACCATTCTTAGATAACAATGATACCATATTAAGAATCATTCTTATTCAAATAACTAGATAGAAATCAAGAATACCCTTCTCCATCTGGTCTACCATCTACTTTATAGGTGCAGTTTTTTTTGGCTGGAGTGTGAAGAGGTTAGTCAACTTACATTATTATAATTAATATTATATGAAATTTAATTGAGAATTCTGAGAATAAATAAACAATCATTTTTCAATTTATATCTTTAAGTCCTTTTTTCTTAATTTGATTAATGTAATCTATTAATTTTTGGTTTTTTTATTAAATTGCTATATCTAATGCAGTTCTTCCTTTATTATCTGTCTTTTTATAATCAATACCTTTAATCAATAAAAATTTTGCAATTCCATTTCTTTCTTTTAAAGCTGCTTAATGTAATAATGTACAACCATTAGAATCTATTAATGTTAATAATTTAGGTTCACTAACAATTCTAAATGTAAATTCAATTTTTTCATTTAATGTAATTAATCTTTATAGATCTAAAATTTATTATGTTTGATATGTTGATGGCTTTTTGATTTATTCTCCTGGTTTTAAGTCATATTCTTAAATCTAAGGGACAGGTAAATGATATAAAGCATTAGAATTCATTCTTTGTAATACATTTTTAAAAGATGGTAATTATTGGAAACTTGAAAAGGCACTAGAAAAAGGCATGTTAGGTTAACCTAAAGTAGGTTAAGATTACATTTATGATCCAGCATTACTAATGACTGATGAATTCATATAATCTGGAATCTATATAGCTTTACTTATAATGAGATCCTTTTTCTCTACAAATTCTCTTTATGGATTTTTAATATAATCATGAGTATATTTATTTCTTAATTATACTTTTTCTTGAAACATTTATTAACCTTATTCTTCCAAATTAGTTAATTTATCAAAATATTTCTATTCTTCCTTTAAAAATTTATCCATAATGAGTTTTATATATTCTTTTTCTTCCTTCTCTTCTAATTTTAATTCTCTTCTCCTCTTTTCTTATTATTTATTCAAATTAGCACGTTGAGTTTATTATTAATTCATTTATAAAATCTAATTGTATGTTCTCATATCTGTGACTTCTGGATTTTCAATATGTTTTTAGGAGGAATGTTTATGCTTAAAGTAAATTTAATCTTTTCTATGATATATTTTGAAAAATCTTCTTTCATATTTTGTATTATTTCCAAAATAATTATCTAATTTCTCTTTGTATTCTTTTACAAAGTTATTCTTCATTTTCTTAAACTTAATATAATCAGTATGATCAACAGGATCTGGTAATGGTTTTTTAAATTCCTTAATCTTCATAATTGGATTCTTCGAGTTCTTTTATTTATATTATGTATATAGTGGACATTCCTATTCAACAATTTCATTGAGTCTAAAAATTAAATATATTATTTTACAAATTCTCAGTTTTTTATGCTTATGTCATAAAAGTATATTTATGTTATGTACTAATTTAAGTCTTACCTACTGCTGCACTATTTGCTCTCTCAGTTTAAGTGACAGATTTCTTATTCATAAAATTAAATTATATTTATATATATCTATAATTGGATAAGTTATGTTTTATATTAACAAGTATCAGAATAGAATCGATACATTTTAATAAATTGAAAATATGATTAAAATATATTAATTATTATCATTTTTATGATGAACTCAACTAATTCTACTAAGTAAACACATCACAATAAATCCTCAGCTATATATGTCTTTATAGGAGTTTTTGTTATTGTTGTTTTACTTGTAATAGCTATAATCACACTAATTCAAAGAGAACATAGAAGATTACAACAGCGTATACGCTATTCTGAAATGACTCATATTAAAAAAGAAAGCAACACTACTCTAGATGGACAATCAATTGAAATTTCCAATTCTGAACAGCAACCTAATCATCCTGACAAATTGGTGACCTTCGCATAGTGATATCATAATATTACTTTATTAATTATTATGGATTAATTTGCTATTGGATTATTTCCACTTGTCTATGCTGGCTATGCATAAATAAAAATCAAAGGATATAAATAAATTAGAAATAAACCAGAAACTATTGCCTTAAAAGTTAAGATTGGTTTTTAACTCTAAATTGCCATCGTTCAAATAATTGAATTATTTGTTGCACTTTTAAATAAAGACTTACTATCTGCTTTATGTTGTCTCTTCTTAATCATTGGATTATTTTATTCATTTGGGATTACAGTAATCTTTCATTAAGAATCACTCTTAACTTTTTTACCTTTCATTTTTCTATTCAATTTAATTTGCAATGAAACCATTCTCAAATTATTTGACTTCCTTAGTTTAGTTTTATCATCACTTTTGGTGATTTACTAACGATATAGAGGTGATGATCCTTTGGAATATAGTAACTATTTATTTAATCTCATTTTATAGACCCTTTTTGTGAATTCTTTGAGCAATAGGATAGTGTCATTGCTTAATACTTGATTTTATTGAAATTTCAACCAAATACTTATTTTGAAGAAATTGAATTACATGAATTGAATGAAACATCAATTCAAAATCCTCTATTACTTAATCAATAAACTTAAAGTCATCAATAATAACATCCAACTTCTTAAGTGGCTTAGTTCCTAATTAATTAAACTAGATAATCAACAAAATTAGATCTAAAACATCCTGAACCTGTAATTATGGATATTGTATTTTCCAAAGATGATGATGAAATTTGGGATAAAAAAATTGAAATTTTTGATTCACCAAAATTGTAAAGCAAACGAAGAGTTAGTTCATCTTAAATAATAATAGAAGAGAATTCCCAATCTGAAGAAATTTCTTATCCATCATTTAAAGAGGATATTCCAAAATCAAATTTAATTAGAGGATAAGTTTCTGAAAATAAATCCTTATCCTAAAGAGAAATTAAATAAGATCATTAAAATGAACAAATATATGAGTAGTAATAATAAGTTATACGTTCTGATGATGAAATGAAAAAAATAAATAAAGTAGATACTAGACTAATTTAAGATGATTAATTGGAAGAATTGAAATATTATGAACATCAATCATACAATGAGATTTAGCCTATAATTTAACAAGGAAAATAACAAGTTATTGAAATTCTTGATATCGATAAATTAGGAGGATCTGAGAGTCCATTAAAATAAGAACCTATTCCTTAATAATAATTTCCTTTTGTTGAAGACAATGAATATCCTGATAAACTCATTGTGATTCCTTAAAAAATTCAATTGGAATTAAATAAGAAAAAATAACAGAAAAAAAAGAAATAAAAAGATGAAGGACTTATTGCAAAAAAAAACAGAATGATGAAAAGAATTAAAAGTTTTGAAGAATTTTAAGATAAAAATGATGACAACAAATCCTAAAATAGTGATTATTATGATGATAAGAAAAGTGATTATGAAAGATATAAGGATGAATTAAGTTCAGCCACATTATCTGAAGATGAAAGTGAGAGTGGAGTTTATGTTTAATAGAAAATGGAAAAAGTGCAATTTATAGTAGGGAGATAAGTTGTGAAAAAACTAATTAATTATTAACATAAAGTTCTGATTCCTATAACCATAAAAGTTAAAAATGATT
This sequence comes from Paramecium primaurelia, assembly GCA_905182975.1. NCBI lineage: Eukaryota > Ciliophora > Oligohymenophorea > Peniculida > Parameciidae > Paramecium > Paramecium primaurelia. The sequence continues at coordinate 221,249 of CAJJDM010000118.1, forward strand.
AATGGGTTTAAAATTGTTAATATGGTGAATTATATTAATTAGCAAATGGACATTTACCAAAACCATCATATGGAGATGCTGAAATAGAAAAGAAATTGTTTTATATTTAATAATGGTTGGATGGAATGAGTTAGAATCCAATTCTAATGAGAAAAGAAATATTAGAATATTTCAATGTTCCAGAATCTATTATGAATAAATATGGATTAGTTAAAAAGATTGAGGAAGAGACTAGAGTATAAAGACATAGCAACAAATTCTTGAATTCTACTTAAAAGGAATACTTTTTGTAGATCAAATAAATCAAAGTCGATTGTTTTCATTCAGAAGTATCAGAAGCTTTTACATCAATTGTTTATTATAGTTTAAGATTTACAATTTAGACAGAGAAAAAAACAATTATTTCAGAATGTGTGAAAACAATTGAAGAAATAAAAGAAGCAACAAAAATAATATAATAAGAAAGAAATTTAAGAGTTTCATTGTAGGATCATGAAACAACAAAAAAATAAATGAAAGCAATAGATTAATTTTTATAAGAATTATTTGGCCATTAATTTTATTATTGTGATAAATTATTTGAACAATTTGAACTATTATCACAAATTTAATGATATTTCTATAATTATATTTTAAAATTATGTTTATTTTTAAATCTATTATGTTTTATATTTGATCATTAAACTTCAACCCAACCACCTTCAACATGTCCGCTCATTTAAATAAGGGCAAACTAATTAAATATAATTAAAATAATTACATCAAAGTTTTGGATACAAGCTTGATCTGAGGTATAAGTAACCTTCTTTCCATTATAATCGGTGCTCTCATATAAGGTAACTCTTCCTTATGGTGGAACCTTGATAGATCTAATTTATGGTGGAATGTTGTCATTTTAGAAGTTTGGTGATTTAGAGCAGAATTCAAATGAAGCTCCCTTGTAGTCACATTCACTGTAGAAAACTGCACATGCTTCCTTTGGTTCATACCATAATTTGAAGTCTCTGAAACCCCATGATTCTATAAATGTTATTAATAATATATTTACCATCTGCAGCATCTTGATCCAAAGTAGATGTGAAAACAACTTCAGCCTTTGGAGCTTAATGATTGAATATTTCATCAACACCAACAATACCATCGAAAAAGACACCCCATCCACAGAAGTTGGCACCTCCTGTTTAAAGATTCCAAGATGTTTTCCATACATCAGTTCCGTCAACCTTAATGATCATGAATTCTCCATCCCAAGAATCAATTTTATAGATTGTTGATTACAATCTAAGTCTTTTGTGTGGTGGAATATCGAATGTTTTAGTAGCACTAGCACCAACACCCATAATATCATAACCTCCAACCATTGATTTACCTCCACATTCATTGATAGTTCTTCCAGCTTTATTTTTATTAAGAACCCAACCATTGATTCCTGTGAATTTATCTTCCAAGAAAGATTATTCCAAAAGAATAAAGTTTGGTAAGGCTTAACATTTACCTCCAACTAAAGCCCAATTGTTAGCACATTCTATTTTATTATAAATTTAGAATTACTCTTGCAATCAGATTCTTTTGGTCCTGTACATTCAGCACAGTTATCAGAACAAGCAGCATAAAAGATGTACAAATCTCTCAAACCAAATGATTCATTATTTGGTGCTTCATCAAGAGTTGATGTGAATTCAACTTTAGCTTATTCACCAGTATGATCAACATCGACTTCAGTTCTAGCAAACATTGTTTTCCATTCAAATACTGGGCAACCACAGATCTTACCAAAGTAACCCTCATGCCATTAGAATCTTCTTTCCCAAACTAATTTTCCATCAACTTTGATTTAAGCAGCTTCATTATCCCAAGAGTCAATCTTAGCCCAAAGAACCTTAATCTTAAGCTTGTAATGGGGTTTGAATTTAATAACTTTACTGATGACTGTTCTAGCACCTGTCTTATCAAAACCTCCAAACAAAGCAGCAGCTAAATTTTTTAATATATTATAATACCTCCACATTATGTAGCAGATGAAGCTCCACCAGCAACATCCCAACCATCGGCACCTAATTAGTTAGCATCTAAAGCACCCCAACTTGAAGTAAATGATTACCAGAAATTACAGTTTTCTGATTTATCATCAACTTAACAAGCAGAACATCCATTTGGGCATTTTTCTACTGATATAACGAAGTCTCTGAAGGCCCATGATTCCTAAATATGTAAATATTATTATATTACATTATCGGCAGCTTCATTCAAGTTTGATGTAATAACAACAACTGCTGTTGGACCAGTGTGTTTAATGTTCAAGTTGAGATTGACAAGCATTTCTTTCCAATCACCACCTTAACCACATTTTTGACCATCACCTTCATTATATTAGAATTTTCTTGACCAGACAAGTTAATCATCAACAAAGATATATCCTTCTTCATTATCCCATGAGTCAATCCTAAACGTTTATTAATGTATCATACTTCCAAAATTAGAGCTTCAAATTAATCAATGAATGTGGGGGAAGTTCAAAAACTTTACTTGCTACGGCTTTAGCACCAAACTTTCCAAAACCTCCAAACATCTTTGTACCACTGCACTCTGTAACATGGGCTGGTCCTCCAGCAGTTACCCAACCTAAATCATTATTAAATAATATTACCATCAGCATCAGCAAAATCATTTCCTGTGAAGGATTAGGAGACAACAACTGGTTCTCCTAATACTTACACTGCAGCGCAAACTAACAGCACCAAAACAAGTGTTCTGTTTTTCATAAAAAATAATAATGAAATATTTAGTTTTATAAATTCCTTAAAAAACGACTATTTTCATTATTTCTCTAATTTGGATATTATTGCCACATATTTCGTTTTTATATTGACAACTTTAAATAATGAAATTGATGTATATATTGTTCCCATAAACAAATGTAGATCATTCTAAACACAAAAATAAACTACTTTTCTTAACTGTAACAAACTAATACATGTTTTAAAATAATTGAATAATGTATCAAAAATACTTCCCAAAATAAGGTCCATCAATAAAATTAATAAAGAAACTACTCTTAATCCCTAAAAAACTCTATTTTGCATTATAAAACTAAATAAAAAAACAGATAATAAATAAAAATATATCAAATTATAAGAATACTTAATGAATTCAAAATTATATCTCATAAACATAAAGAGTGATATAAGGATCTAAATTTTGTATTCTCTATTATATTATATATATATACATATATAATATTAAAGTTATTTGATTCTTTTAATAGTTTCTTTAGTAAAATAAATAAATGAATTTATATAATATTTAGCAAAATATTCATTATCAATAAATTACTGTTCCTAATTCATATCTGATAGCTCTTCTACACTTCTCAACTATCTCATCTTCTTTTTATGTCAAATTAGATTTAATATCATTAATTTAGTCTTTAACTATAGAAATTTATTCATTCACTTAATCTAATACCTATAAAGCTGCCGAATCTTAATTATATTATTTTAATCATTACTTAGATTCATGCTTTCTGCTTCTATGTTTCTAGCTTATTTAATTTGTTAACCTTAAAATATGACAGTCTTATCATTCTTTGACTTTACTAATTATATTATTATTATAATTACTCACCTACCCTATTGACACCATTCTAAGATGAAGTTTATTATTTTAATTTTTCTAAAAGAAAGTTCAAAGCCTTATTATTTTCTACTTCTTTATTATTTAATTGTTTTGGATCAGAATTAGCATCAAATGGTATACCACTCAAATCTGCAGGTAATTAATGAGCTAATACAAAGACCTTGTCCCTAGGAGTAAGAGTCGTTTCTGCTGGAGGATTAGTATAAACATATGGATGCTTATTATCAACTGCTTTAGCCAATCTATATAGACCCAAAGGAATCAAGTGTCTTTCAATAGACAAATAATTAAATAATTCTCCAAAAGTTTTATTCTAAATGAAAAAATAAAAATTACTAAATAATCTTCAGGAACTGGAACTTGATATAGATTTGAATCCTTGATGTCTAAATCTTCAACAATAGCTTTAGTTATTGGGTTTGACTATCTCATGCCAGTAAGAATTTATTACAATATGGTTACAATATGTGGATTGTAATAAGCTTGACAAGTGAGTGTGTCAATCATGGCAGAAATGTAGACTTCTCCTGAGGCTTATAGAGGTGTCTAATTAAATTAATACTTACTAATTCATATTTGAAATCATTTTGATATTTATAATCTTTATCAAGTAAAAATTAGATATTAGAACTTGATACTAATTCAATCATGATCTAAATAGAAGGATTAATTTTTTTAATAGCTTTGTAAATAAAAATGCTTTCTGCATCATGCATTTAATCTAAAAAATCTTCACTTTCAGTTTTGTTAGCATCAGAACTTTATGCAAATATTACAGCTTTATCTGCACAATGAATACTAGCTCTTTATAAATCTTCAGAAATAAGTGGAGATCCCTATACAAATTTAACTTTTGGAAATCGATTGATATATTCCCAAATTTCTGTAGGTTTTTCAGGTGCTAAGATAACAACATATTGAATTTCTTTTAAATACTTGGCTCTTAAGGGAAGCAAAAAATAATAGATGGAAGGATGGATTCCACAAACAACAATATGATTGTTGATCTCAGGTTATTCTAATAAAAATATTGAAGTTGCATCCATTAAAGAAACAGGTTCATTAAGAAGGAGATAATCTTTCTCTATAATATATTAATCATCAAGTTGATCTTTGCCAGACAATAAATGATCTTCTGCTTAATTCTCTTCTTCTTCATTAGGTTTATCTTTATCAGAAGTATTTGGTTAAGACAATGAGAAATGATAATTAGCAATTTCTTCAGTTGTCATATCATAAGTAGCTACAAGATCTGCCACTTTTTTATCTTAACAAATAATATATGCATGGACTTTATATTCAATAGGTATAATGAATACTCCAGGATTAAGTGTAATAATTGCTTATTTTCCAAAATCTAATTCCAAACCAAAAAGTATTCCTGAAAATTCATTATAAACAATAGCTGCTACTTCACTAAAAGTTTTGCCTTGAAATTTAAAACTCAAATCAGTTCTATAGATTTCATGTCCCATTCCATCAGTATATTGAGTAAGCCATTCTGAATCTAAACTCTCTTTTTATTCTCCTGCAGAAGTAACTAAATTACCTAATAAAGTAATAATGCCAGGACAAAAACAAGATTTGGCCAATAAATTCATTTTAAATTCTTCAACTACAATAATTTAATCAGTTATCATTTTAACTCCCAATGATTATTTATAGTGCATTTTACTTTCTGGTTTAATTAATTACATACATAATCTAATATTACAACCAGTAAGATGATTCACATATTTCTTTATCAATAAGCCAATAAGAATATTCTTATGATCAGCAGAATGACTATCTACTATTTATTTATTAGTTAAGATAACACAAGCCTTTGCTTAAGTTACAGCTGCTCTTCTTAAATCTCTTTCAATCATAGGATTTCCTTATAGATAAAGAAGAAACATTTCATAACGCTCATTGTGTAAGAAGTCTTCCATTTCTGTATTAGGAATTGAGGGTTTCAAAATGATTGCATTTTTATCTTAACCTCCATGATCTTGATGAAACAATTCATTACAAAAGTTCTTTAATGAAGCAACACTAACATAACCACAAATTATAATATGAGGAATTTCATGATTAGGTTTATAGAATGATCTTGCATAAACACTTTACAATCCCATTAATCTAATTAATTCATTCATCTATTTTGGTATCACAACAAGTACAATAATAATAAGTACAATAACACATACTCTACCTTCTTCACTTTAAGGAATCACATCACCATAACCTACTGTAGACAATGTTACTATAGTAAAGTATATCATTTCATGAAAATTACATTTATCAACCTGATTTGAGCAACCTCTATTTGGATCATTTGCAATTAAATCTTATCTTTTTGGTAATTCGAATGCATATAATACTCCTGCTGTTACAATTATTATAGTTGTAACAGTTGAAAATATTACATATATTTATCTTGTCACTCCTCCATATTCAGTATCTGATAATGATTAAAATTTGTTGATCATCCTTATGATTCGGAAGACTCTTAAAATTCGAGAAATATTGATCAATCGTTATAAATAATTCCAATTCTCTACAGATTAAATTGTGAAAAGAGGGAACACAGTTAACAATTCAATTATAGCAAAATCAGAAAATATGTATTACAATCTATGTTAAGCAGCAAACAATTTTAATAAATACTCTGTCAAATATAAAGAACAAACTACAATATCTAAAGTAGCTAGCCACTCAACTGAATCAAAATAAGTTGAAACTATATATATTCCTACACTAGCCAAACTTGCAATACCTGAAATAATCTCCAGATATCTATTTTACATCAATCATACCTCCCCACTTTTTAATTTAACAACTTCTCTATATATAATCTTAAAGTGATTCTATTCTCGTATTCATCATTATTTTCAGGTTTCAATTACGGCAATGGTAATACCATAGACAACTTTGGATTCATTTTTTATTATTAATAGTTTACTATATTAATAATTTATATGGTGTCTAGTTGCTTAAAGGTGAATTATTTAGTTATCTCTTATTATATCTAAATTATGTGTTCTGCTTAGTTATTCTGTGTTACTTAATATTTATATATAAAATATAATATGAAATCTGCCAAATCAGCTTATTCATTGAGTACAAATTTAGCCAGTTAATACACAGAAAGAGTTTATAAAACTAAAAAGCCTGTTCTTCGTATAAACACAGAAACTAGTCAGCGGGTCAAAAGTGCTTAGATTGGATCCTCATCTAGAAAATGCTATACAAATACTAGTAGAATCATTGAAAATTAGACTGTGTCTAAGATTCCTTTACAAATATATTAAAGATATTTAGAAGAATCTTTCATGTCTAATAATCATGATAAAATTGTAAAGGAAGCTAAATTAGTGGCTCCTACTGTAATTAATCATCTTAATATTAACTTTTATGAAACTCAATAATTGAGTCATGGAATGAGTCTTTATGATAAGCATCCTAATTTACTCTTTAAAATGTATGAAACACTTATAAATCTTGATAAAAATGTTATGTAAGAATTGTTCTTATATGAAACTTTGGCTGATAAAGATTAAATTGGAATGAAAGAAAAGAAGGATAGAAACATTACAGATAATTTTAGATTTGATTTTTTTATCAAGGCTATAAATATAATGGATGACTTTATAACAACATTAATTAAAATTATAGATGATAAAACTCTGGCAGTATTTATTGAATAATTATGGAAATTTTGGGTAGTACTCCTTGATCTTAATACTTAATGGTCATAAACTAGATACAAAGCCTTATTAGATATTCAAGTAGGAGCAGTAGAAGCATAATTAAAAGATTGTTAGTTTAGTTTGGATGCTTTAAGAGAGAAATATATTTAAAAGATAAAAGGACATCAATTAAGAGTTGCAGTAGAGTAGAAAAAGAATTTACATCTTAAAGAAGAGAATTTGAAATGGCTTTAAATGTATTCTGAATTGGAAACAAAAATAGAGGAATTAAATAATTTAGAGAATGCAGAGGGAGAGATTAGAAAAATAAATTTAGATTTAAAAGAAATGGATTTTCAATTTAATGTTTTTTAAAAAAATATGATAGATTCATAAAAATAAGTATGTACTACTGTAAAGAATTTGGCTACTCTTATAAAAAGAAAAGATTAAAAATCTTATACAGAATTTACATATGAAGAATTAAATCTATTAGAGTATCCTGGAATTAATGATGATTATTTACTTATAAATCCTATTATATTTCTCATGTAAATAAGAGCCAAAGATTAGAAGACAACTCCAAATGATTTTTTATCATTCTTAGTTTAAAATATACATTAATATCCTAATATGTCAGGACCTGAATTGTTTATGTAATATATAGAAATAGATTTTAATAAAGCACATTTTCTAAAAGATCTAATAAAAACTACTGATGATGATATAATCAATATAACAAAATTAATTTTAGGAATAGGTAATAAAAATCCAGTTAGTCATCTTGTAATTTTGGAGACAATTAAATTATGTAGAGCAATTGAAAATCAATATAAAAGTTTGGAATAATCTCAAACAGCAAGTCTTAACAAAAGAACAAGTCTTATTTTGAGTTAAGAAAAATCTTTAAATCATAATATTGATTTAAATCAAGAGTTTCCAGTTGCAGGGTATATGTATAAATTAAATTTTAGATCTGAAATTACATTAGGATAATAATTATATGAGTAAATACTTTAAATTAGTACAACAACTATCAAACTTAGTAAAATAATGTATATTGCAATTAAATATTATGCTGAAAAAGAATATGGTAAATGGTAAAGTTGTAGTTATATATGGTAATAAGGTACTTTGAAAATTGAATCTCGTTGGGATTAATAAGAATAATTTTAAAATATGGATAGTTTTCTTGTAATTAATAGATTTTATATATAGGTTTGGTAATTTGTAAATCTAAAATATAAGAATTTGAAAAATTAAGATCAATCTTCCTTAGATTAATGTTTCAATTTGGTATATAAAATTTGGCTTATGAGACCTAAAATATTTATTAAACCATCTAATGATCATATTGAAACTTAGAGAAGCTCTCATACAAATCAGAAACCATAAGACAAATTGTCAATACCATATAAAAAATCAATAACTCTTATAGACTCTTAGAGAAAAAAATGATTATATATTATAATTAATTAATGAAAAGAGCTTTTTAGTAATTTGAAAAGTAAGTAAGACAAACATATGAATCAGCTAAGTCAGGATTGAATTATAAAGTATTGGTAATGTAAAATAAAATGATATTGGGAAATATTTCAATTCATCTTAATAAACAAAATTAGATTCCAAATATGTTATTAGCAGATTTATTTCAAAAAAAACATTTTAATTTGACTAAAGAAGATTAATGTATGTATTTTGAAGGAGATTTTACATCATTAAAATCTGTTGATTAAGATCTATTATACCATTCTGAATCAGGTAAGAGATTTTAATTAAATAGGTTTATTGGTTTATGATACTTAATAAAATAGACTCAAATTGCATTTAACAAGAGAAAGTTCATAATCTCAAGGACTTATTCTTGGATATGTTATGAATTAATAGAGTTTGTATATTATTCAGAAATTAAGAGATTCTAATCCTTAATGTGAGGTGACAATTGAAGGTTCATATAATTTTTATTTAAAAAGAACTTTGAATTTTTTGATTGGAATATCTCTATTATATTTATTGGATGGAATAAGTTTTAATCCAAAAAATGATCCTACACCTATTTTTGTTAAGAATGAGATATAATATAAGAAAGTTTAATAATGATCATTTTTTTTTTCTATATTTTTATACAATTTCTTAAATCTTTTCGATTATATCAACTATCTCTCCAGATCGATATATTTTGTAAACATTTTAGAAATCAAATTACTTTAAACTAGCAATCAGCAAAAAACAAATTTTTGCTTCTTCTAAAGTTAAATCTGATTTTCCATTTTCTTAAACTTTCATAACTTTATCTTTAAATAATTCTGTATATGTTTTTTCTGTTTGAGTCCAATACATTTTTATAAATATTTTTTATTCTTCTTAATCGAGCTCTTTATTTTTTTCTGGTTTTATACTAGGAAGAAGTTTATCATCTATTTTTTTAAGATTAACTTAACAAAACTTTAATAGATTTTCATAAATTTTATTTCTTCTTTTATTAATTAATTTTTCATCTAAATTGAATTGTTTGCTTTAATCATTTAATACACTCTAAAATCTCAGCATAAATCCTATTTAATCATAATGAGTAGGATATTTATTTGAAAAGATTTTAGTTGCAAGTTTTTATAATTTCAATTTTGTTGGGTGTTAACAATCATCATCTGTTTAATCAGGGTCCTGAAAATCAAATGGTAATGGAGAAAGAAAATCTTTATTTTAGATTAATTAGTTCATTGTTTATACCCATTCCGAAGTGTATAAGTTTTATAATTAATTTAATGAAGGTCCACTTTGCATAAGTGAATAAAATTAAAGATAACTTTATATTTCATCGAGATTTGGAAGTTATTTTTCTATATTTGTTATTTTTCTCATTAAATCTTCAAACTAATTATTATCACTTTACTTTCGTTTATATAAATCCTTCATGATATTTATCACTAATTAAATATCATAATTAGCTTTGTACTTTTATTGAAAATTAGCATTTGGACTAAATCCATATTCAAACAAATATATTTTATTGACTTGACGATCAATAAAAATATTTTTAGAAGAAATGCATCTTGCTAAAACTTTATTTTGATGAAGTTAAAAAATAGCTTGGCACAATTACTATAGTATTTCTTTGAATGTCAGAAAAGAAACTCTTTCTAATTAATTCAAAAACAATCCATCCTCAACATATTATAGAACAATAAAATTTTATGAATTCTCATTCAAAATTTTCTCATATTACTAATTATTATATCTTTTTAGTTGAAACGAATATAATAGTTGATCACCACCTTCTTAAAAATAAACTTAGAAAAAATCAAAAGCTCTTTGATTATTATTTTGCAATTAAAACCCAATAAATTTGATTATTTTATCATTGAAAACCATCATTTTTCTCTGAAACTGAGCTAAAGTTAAAATATATTTCTCCTATGTGTCAACTTGGAGCATTTTTAAATAATTAAATATAATAATATATATAATGATAAAGTAAAATCCTAGTCTAAGCTTAACATAAATATAATACATAAATTAGAAACAGATATCCGACATCAAAACTTTATTGATTTTTTGAAAATATCATAATTTACTCAAAAATAATCATTATTTTATAAGTGAAATATCATTGTTAAAATATTCTAAGTTAATTCAAATGACAATTACTCTAAACATTTAGAATAGTACTGAAGATTTTTTCTATATAAAAATATATAATTAATAAATTTATTTATATGAAAATATATTGATTTGTATTAATAATTCTAATTCTTTCAAGGTGGAATATTAAGATGTTTATAAACATAAAGGCTTAACAATAAATTTTCAAGCAGATAAAAGAATATCCTTTTTATAGGTTATTATTAGTTAGAGAATATTTTTTTATAAATTAAAAAGATCTATTCTCGAAGAATCTTTTCAGAAAATGGAAAAAATTAATTTTAATTATTAAATATATATACATGTATCTATTATATGATATTTCTAGTATTGAAGTTAAACATTTAGATTACTGATTAAATTAGCAAAAGAACCATTAATTAATTTATGCAACAATAAAAAAATTTATTTGCTCACTATAAATAGCCATCAATTAAAGAAGACTCTTATGTGACAGGTTTAAATTTAGCTAATTCTATGAAGGGAAGAGAATTGGTACCCTTTATTCCAATAAATGGAAGATAAGTTAAGTATAATATTAATATTAAATAAAAGCTTTTATTACTGTGGTCCTACCATATATAAAAAATTTCATTTGGGACATGCCAGGTAATGTTGTAATTGTTATTTTTATAGAACATATTTAGGTATTGATATAATAAGAAGAACATTAAGAGATTATTTTAATTATGATCTATTGAGTGTAATGAATATTACAGATATAGATGATAAGATTATTAATGGTGCAAAATTAGCTAATTAAGATTTTCTTGAATATACAAAAATATGGGAAAAAAATTTCTTTTCTGCAATGGAATCACTTAGTATTGAATTACCTGATGTAATTACTAGATGTAGTGATTATATTCCTGAGATCGTTACATTCATAGAAAAGATTATTTCAAATGGATATGCTTATAATAATAATGGAAGTGTATATTTTGATATATAAAAATATTTGGCAGATGGAGTAATTGTTATTTTAAATTTATCTAGCATACATATCCAAAAATGAGACCAGAAATAAATGTTGATTAATTATAAGAAGGAGAAAGAGAATCATAAGTAAATAAATAATCAGAAAAAAAAAGTCTAAATGATTTTATTTTGTGGAAGGCAAGTAAACCAGAAGAACCTAAATGGCATAGTCCTTGGGGAGAAGGTAGACCAGGATGGCACATTTAATGTTCTGTTATGGCTAGTTCTATTTTGGGAAATCCAATCGATTTACATGCTGGAGGAATTGATTTGGTATACCCTCATCATGATAATTCTTAAGCATAAGCTGAAGCATGTTTTAATTGTGATTAATGGATCAATTATTTTATTCATCTTGGACATCTCAATTTTGCTAATCGTAAAATGTCTAGATCACTTAAGGATTTTATCACTATTGATGAAATTCTTAAAAAATATACTCCTAGATAGATTAGATTAAATTTTGCAATCCATAAATATGATACAGTAATGGACTATTCTGAAGAGCATTTTGAATAAGCAATCTCAATAGATAAGACTTATCATAAATTCTTTTAAAATACTTAAATTTATTTGAGAGATTCATAAATAACTGGTCCTTAGAAATGGATGCAAAATGATTTTTAGATTAGCAATCTACTTAGAAATACTAAATAAGTTATCCATATTGAATTGCTTAACAATTTCAATTTTCCAACTGTTATAGATGCAATTGATAAATTAATAAACCAAGTTAATGTACAAATTACAAATAAAACAGTTAGAGCTCCTTTAGTTCATAGTGTTGTTGAATATGTGAAATTTATTTTGGGAGTAAATATATTAGTTTTAAAATTTAGTTAATTGGACTCAATTATTAAACTTAAAATAATAATTCATCAGACATCAAATTGATAATGACAGAAGTATGTTCCATAAGAGATTAAGTGAAATTGGCTACTAGCAAGGGAGAGTTTGAAGCAATATAAAATATTGTAACTTAGAAGTAATTCTAATATGAGAAGAATTTATCAAATGGAATTGTAGATTGTGTTAACTAATTTTAATAATAAGTCTTAGTTGCTTCTTAAGATAAAAATAAATAACTATTGTTTTAATTATGTGATAAATTAAGAGATGAATAATTATTTGATTTAGGAATTAAAATAGAAGATAAATAATAAGTATAAGATTATATAATTATAAGGTATCTATTTGGAAATAATATGATCCTTAAGAATTGAAATTAGAAAGAGAATAATAATAGAAATTAATTTAATAAAAAGAATAAATAAAAAAAAAAGAAGAAGAGAAAAAGAAATAAGAGGAATTAATATAATTAGAAAAGTCAAAGATTCATCCAAAAGATATGTTTTTAACTTAAATAGATAAATATTCAGAATTTGATGAAAATGGTATACCTGTAAAAGATAAGAATGGAAATGAATTATCAAAAAAATAAAATAAAGTTGTAAAAGAATTATGGGAAATATAAAATAAGATTCATAATTAATATTTATTGTAATTATAAAAATAATAATAATGATTTAGAATATATATCATAATGATAAAATATGATATCATTTTTATTATTAATTTTCTTCATTTTTAACTTCAGTTACAGATTTAGAAAATCTCAATAAATCAACTTCACTTGTTACAAATGATTTTAGTAATTATTACATTTCTTCTTACTTTTTCTTAGCTACTTTTTATTGTGTACTTAATTTTTCATTTGGTTTAAATTACATTTATAAATCAGGATCATTAATTAATTAAATTGCTCTTGATATTTTTAAAGCTGTTTATTCTTCAATTTTATTGGCTTACATTAAAGCAAAACTTAAATAGATATAATAAAATTATTACTTTACAGTAGATTTCATTTATTCATGAGAATTTCTCATATTTTTCAATCTTGCACTTTGTCTTGTATAAAATTCATTATATCTTTCAATTTATTAAGATTATAATCTTTATAATTATTAACGATTTTAAAGAAAATTTAACACTCTTTATTAATATGTCTCTCTTCTTAAAATTGTTTCAACTTATAATTTTTTTTCCTTTCTTTCCAAAACATCTTCAACTTTTCTAGGTTCTATTCTAGGAGTACTCAAATGTAATTTCTAATTAGATTTCACTTTTTAAAATTTTTCAATTTCAATTTATTTTTTTTATTGAACTTATTCAATTGATTTTGCAAGTAAATTATTTATTATTGGTTATGATTTCTAATATTTAAGTATTATATTTTCAAGATTTTTTTCATAATTATCATAAACTTGTCTTTTACCAAAATCTTTATGATTTTCAGAATGAAATTCAACAGCTCCTTTTTATTTATATATAATATAAATTACTTTTTTAATCTAATTTCTATTTCATTCTTTCTAAATATTCTTCATATTTTTAATTTTATTTTTCTTAAAAAGAATGTTATCTTTATTTTTTTATTGATCTTGCTTATTTCATATGTTCTATCTATTCTTTTCTCATTTCCTCTAATTTATTTATTTTTTCATCACTAATACATTTTTATTAAATATATTATTACATTAATGAAGCATTTTTTAATAATTCTCCTCTTTTGTTTATTAATTCATCCTCCATTTTCTTTTTCATTTTATTATTATTTTTTAATTTCTCATTAACTTTCTCTAAATGATCCTTTACAGCAATTATTTTATTATCATAATCTGTTTTTAATGCTTTTCTTACTTTCTCTATCTTATCTTCTTATTGAATTTTATAGTCAGTTCGTTTCTTTTCAATATCTAATTAACATAATAATTATTTTTAGAATATTTGTTTCTTTTTCTATAATTTCTCTGATATTGATTACAAACGAGACTCTATCAATTACTTTGATTCCATATCAACACCAAATGTTCTTCCTATTTCATTCTATATACCAAATTATTCTGATTTCTCAATTAAATCATGTCTTCGTTTCACTTTTCTTTTTTATTAAATAATCTAATATCCCCATTCTAATATATCAAATTGTTATAATTACTTGCTACTTTGTATGCATAATATTTAAAACGTAATGCCTAAACTTATGGATCAGGATCATAAAAATCTTAAAATTTAACAATCCTAAAAAAGTCACAATCTATTCCAAGTTATTATCCTAACAATTAAGTTTAAGGACTTAAAGGTTATAAGCATTCAATAAATTTATTCAACTAATCAACTGCTTCATTAGCCCTCCCTTCTTTAATTAAAACAAGAGCATCAGGTAAGCTGAAATTCATTATTTAATTTATAATTTTATAAAACTTATATTCATAATTCTCTTCAAAACAAATAAATATGATATTTTTTCATAAATTAGTTTATTAGATCATATTTATATTTGTCCTATAATTAATTTTAGAAAATGAATATCAAAGTAATAAATTCTGAAATTAATAATAAATGAGTTAATAATTTACTTATTATTCAAATGAACTTTGCTAAATACACTAAGAACCATGTACTAATATGTGTATCAATACTAAATGTCTACAACCTTTATGTCCTGAATGTATTGAAATTCATTTTAGAGAACATAAAGAATGTTAAATTGAAAGTTTGAAATCCTGTAGAACAAATTGTTCAAAAAAAATACGTTCTTCAATATCAGAAATGAATTAAATCTTATCATTATAAGAAATGAAAACTATTGAAAACTCTTCATAATATATTGAAATGTGTAGAGATTCACTTTAATAATTGAAAAAACAATTAATTGATAAAATTGAATTATACAATAAAAAGTTACTTCAAGATTTCAACAATCACCTAATCTAAACTTTTAAAGTAATAATATTCATAATATTTTTTTCTAGGATTCATAAATTAAAGAAGTCTACAATAGAATCAAGAATTTAATTTAATAATTAGATGAATTAGGAACAAAATTAGAAACCTAAAGTGATTGTTAAATCAAAACTATAAGAAGCATT
This sequence comes from Paramecium primaurelia, assembly GCA_905182975.1. Taxonomy (NCBI): domain Eukaryota; phylum Ciliophora; class Oligohymenophorea; order Peniculida; family Parameciidae; genus Paramecium; species Paramecium primaurelia. The sequence goes on from CAJJDM010000118.1 coordinate 237,108, forward strand.
TACTTACTTAATACTACTTAATTGATTTAATCTGCAAGCTAAGAGGCATACAAAGAAATTATGAAATTAAGTAATTATTAAGTATATAAAGTTTAGAATTTCCATTACTTGTTGTTTCTCAAAATTTAAATTAAAAACTTGATGAATTATTTGTTTAGTCGATTTAGATTCAGTTTAAAAAAACAAATCCAAGTATACTAAAAATTGAAGATAAATTATAATAAAATATTCAACCAATTAATGTTTAAGATATAGCATCTATGAATTAAAGTCCATTGCTTTCATAAATTAATGAAATTGAATAAGCTAAAAAATAATCAGAATTCACTATCACAATGGAAGATTATCTATTACCAAATGTTTAAAATAAAGTGCTTCATTATTTTAAGTATAACAGTTATGAATTAAATTTAATCAACCTTGATAACCCTAAAATCACAAAGAAAATTAACTTAAAAATATCTTTTCCAATTCCAGTATTTCATTAATCACTAATTACTAAAACTGGCTAGTTATATGTTATTGGAGGAACAACAATTGATAATAACTATCCTAATAATAAATCTAATGGAATATACTTATTTGATAAAAATTCTTTAGTGAATGTTGGGCATTTGTTGATTAGTCGTTCATCTCATGGTTGTTGTATTATAGGAGATTATATTTATTCAATATCTGGTCTTGGACAAGGTCAAACCTTAGAGAAAAGTTGTGAGAGATTTAATTACATTTTAAGAAAAAGTGAAAAAATTCAAGATTGTTTATATCCTTCTATAGCTTCTTGCTGTGTAAATTATAATAATCAATACATATATAAATTTGGAGGATTGTATGAAAAATAACAAATGAATTTTATTGAAAGATTTAATATCAAAGATATGATATGGTAGGCTATTGATCCTTAAATAACTAACAAAGAGTAAATAAAATATTTATATTTATAGTATACCTTTATTTAAAGGTCTTAAATAGTTTGCAGCTGGAGTATAAATATCTTCCAATTCTTTAATGATTTTTGGAGGATATGATGAAAATACTGTAAGTTCAAATCAATCATTTTTATTCACTATAAAAAATGAAAACCATATTTTGCATATGGTAAATGTAAAACCTCTAAAAATACCAGGAGGATTTTGGCATTCTTAATGCATAATATATAAATAAGAATTATTTGTTGTATAGAATTAAGAAAATAAGGATAGTGAAACTTTAGATACAAAGACAATTTTAAGATTTAAGGATAAATGGACAATATGCTGAATATAATATATATATATAGAATATTAATATTTATAATTTAATAAATCATATATACATATTAATTAATAGAATTAATCACATTTATGAAATCATAAATAATGGAGTGCTTCTTAAGTTAATATTTTATTATCCTCAATTCCTTTAGTTTTATTGATATTCTTTTTAATTACAATCTTTTTAACGAAATTTCTTTTAAACAAATTTTTTAATATTCTTTTAATCTAATTCTGTGATTTTAGTTAGATCTTTAGGAATTTAATTATCTTATAATTATTATTGTTAATTATTTTATTCTTTTTAATATTCTTAATCATTCTTTTTTTCTGAATCTTAATCATTTTCTACTTCAAAATCATCTTAATTATCTTAATCATCATCTTAATCATCATCATCTTTTTCATTATTATCTTCATCATCATCCTTATCTGTATTATCTTCATCATTGTTATCTTATTCAAATTCTTCATTTTCTTATTAAAATTATTATTATTATTCTTATTGAGCTGCTTCTAAAATTTCAAATTCCTTATTATCATTAAGTTCTGATTTAATAAATCCTGATGCTTTAACTTCATTATCAAGATGTTTGATAACTTTAATATCTTATAATTTCAAATCTGAATGCAAATTTGCTTTATATCTCCTTTAAAAAAATATTTTAAAACAATCTAAATCTCTTTAGAAATAGAAGTCTGCATTTAAATGCTAAGTTGATACCATTTAAGGAAAGTCAATAATAATAATTTTTTTTTATTCTGTTATCATAAGATTGAATTCATTAAAGTCTGAATGTATAAGCCCATGACTTGCAAACTTTTCAATTAAATTAATGCATTAAATAAATACTCCATCTACATCACCAGTTCTTAGATACTACATAAAGTATATCTATCAATAAAAGACATTACAATAGCATGTCTATTCCAATCATATGGTTTTGGTGTTGGAAATCCATTCTTATAGCAGGTTTCCATATATGCAAATTCTTTAATACTAGCTAATCTACTAAGATATAGCAAATTATATTGTGTTCTATTTTTAATGTAATCTCGCTTATTTTTAATAGTTCTAAAAGATGTTCGACCTAATCTAGATAATTTAAGAATGACAAAATTGCCATCTGCATTAAGACATTTATAAATATCAGATTCTTTTCCAACTCCTAGTTTAGAAAGGACTTAGACAATTGTTCCTCTTTTGTAAAAGACACTTAATGCAAGGAAATCATATCCCAAATATGTGAGTCTATAACCATCATCTAGAATTTATTAATTTGAAAAGCATACATTTTTTAGCCACATGTTGAACAAGTTTATGTTTTAATAACTATTGCAAAATTTAATAAGCATTGGCTCTTTTCACTTTTGAGATTTTTTCAATTAATGAAACAGGTACAAATTCATGATTCTTCATGCCCATTTCTACAGCCACAAGTACTCTTAACTCATCTTTGGTCAAATAAGCTAAATACTAAAGTAAATAATATTATATAATTACAGATGTGTCCAACCTCATATGTTAAAATTAATTTGTTTATTTTTATATAATTCAGACATCCTAATTGTTATATATTTCATTAAATGCTATTATAATTAAATTTTTTAATTCTATATTTATCATAAAATTAAATGAGTTTATATAAATTCTTATTAATATTCTAATACTCTTTTAAGATTTGAATTGAATTTCTAATCTTATATTGATTCATCCTATAATATTGATATAAAAATATTGGTTATAAATATTTGATTGATAGAATATTTAATAAGAATTTATTTTATTAATCACATAACTATTTAAAAAATCTCAAATAAGTTGAGAGTGATTAGTTGCTTGCTCTTCTTTATTTATTATTATACTAACATCTTTGTTAGATGTTATAGTTTAAGTCTTTACTCCAACAAATCTTGATTAAAATAATGGATTATGATTAGCTGCATTCACTAATGAACCCATAGACTCATTTATTTTTGTTTTAGAACTAACAAATCGAGTTTAGAAAGGAATAATACCATATTGTTATTATTAAGTCTGTTGAGGAAAGCTAGTACTTTATAAATTGTTATTAGATGGAATTCTTTATTTCTATTCTAAAGATGTATTTGATTCTGATATTTTTTATTATTATACTAATTATGTTTAACTCTCATTAGAATGAACATTTTCTCTTTTAGGTCCATTTAATAAGACTGTTTTGGATACTGTTTTATTTGCAAAATAGCTTTGTGTATCTAAATGGGTTTCTTCTTAATAAATTTTTGTTTTTGGTTTGAATTGTTTTCTTAATAAATTGGAAACTTCAGAATTTATAACTGATGTAAATGGCATCACTTTTTAAAGTGCATTAATTTATTCTTTGATCTTTTATGTTTCCATTTTTTATTTCAATAAATATTCCACTTCATTAAAATCATCAATATGAGGTGGCCAATAATCATATACATTTGGAGCCCTACCGCCATGTCTTAATTCTAATTATTTTGGTTTGATGTAATTAAATAAGAGAGAATAATCATTGTCTATAAATTCCACTTTATGTCGAGAATTATAAGGAATAAACTATTCAACAATTTACCATGTAATTTAAATTGATGTTTAAGGTTATAAAATAAACACTCGTTCTAAATAACATGGAAAATTTTGTTTCAATACTTCAAATATCTAATTCAAATGCTATCAATATATAGAAATTAATGTACATTAAAGGGTATCTTATATGCTGTTGTGTTTTTGGCTTCAACAATTACAAACCAACTTTCAACTTTTCCTGATATTAACATATAATCCTTAACCACCATAAATACAATTGAAATAGCCCTCATCATATCTTCAATAGGATAAGTTGAGATATCTAATTTATCAGTGTTTACAACAATAATTGGCTTGAAACCTTATCCTCTACCACTAATGTATATAGCTCCTTATTTCTTAAAATTAATGATTCATATTTTACGATTATTTGTTCTGTGTTTAATGTCCATTTAAAATTATTTGGATTTTTAATCCATTAATGATGAGTATGTATATGCTTAGGTTGTTATATAGGTTTATAATACTTGGATTGTCTAATCAAAATCAAATTAATTAGCATATAAAAATCTAAGAGATAGTTCATCTGACAATTATTAATTATCATCCTCTAAATATTTTTTGAATGCATCTAATTATTGATTCTCGTAAAGGTCATATTCATGTTTGCCTGATTCATCAATTCCAAAAATTTTTCTTATAGCATTTTTACCAACTCCTCTTTTTAAATCAATTCCTTATATATGATCATTAATGCTTACTCTCTAATTTGATTGAATCAGATTAAGATTATGAGAGTCTTAAACGTTCTAAGTTGTACTAACTATAAATTTTATTCATTCCAAATTTAACACTTTTTTTGAAATTAATATAATAAATTGAAGAAAGATTGAAATATATTTTATAAATGTTGAACATTAAATTAAAAGATTATTCATTTTTTAAGTAATTTTATTTATTTTGTAAAAATACTATAAAGTAATATTCCTGAAATATCATTTTAAATGAATATTAATAAATAATTAAAATTACTATATCTATAATAATTCAAATTTAATTTATGAATATATTCACTATATACCTTCCAATTAATCGTATTGATTATATTATCTATATTATTATATTTATATAAATAATTTATAATTTTAATGAATTCAACTTAATAACCGTCAAACACAACTCCAAATTAAATGAGATAACACTCTAAGTCATTTTCTGTGTCTGCTACTTAAAAACTTAGTTAGTAATAAAAAAAAATTGAAAGATCTTATGAAGAAATTATAGCAGAAAAACAATTATCTAATGTAGAACAATAAAGACTTACATCTGTTTTCAATTACCTTTTAACTTTTAATAATGAAAAGATTAAATTATCTGAACCTGGAATAACAGCAGAAACCTTAATGAATGCACTTGAAAAAGTTGATTATATATTACCAATTAAAGAAGCAGAATTATTCATTTGGGAAATAGATGAAGATGGAGATAAAGTTATATAATTTTATGAATTTCAAATGATGTATAAAAGATGCATCTTTGATCCTACATTATTAGAACCTAGGTACATTTTGTAATAATAATTAGAAATTTATTTAATATTGTTTAGTTCTTTATGTATGATAAAGCAAAACATGGCAAGATAACAGTAGAAGATACATTAGAATTATTGTTTGTGCGTCATGGAAGAGGAGGTTTAGATGAAGAGATTTAAGCTATATTTGGTAGAGAAGAAAAAAATAGTGATGGAACTGAAAAAACATTAAGTTTTACAGAATATTATGAGAAAACAAGAATTAGAGATTTTTAAAGAAGAAAGGAGGCAGAATAAGCAAGAAAGGAAGTTAAACTTCCATTACTTGATGATAAAAAATGAATTTATTAAAATAGTTTTATCAATAATATAATATATACTATATAAATATACAGAGTTAACTTAATTGTTTTGTCTTATGTATTTATTAATACATTTTATGACTATAGAGTATTGTGTAAATAAAGAAAAATTATTATATATCATATATTATAATATTACTAATATATGTTAAAATGATTCATATTGTTATTATGTATTTTACATAATAGTTGAATATCAAATCAATTATAGTATAATATCAAAATAGTATATAGCAGGAATAACTAAATTTATATAATATTGTACTATTATTAAATTACAATTGAGGATTAAAATCTGTATTAGAGAGATAAAATAAAATAGAATAGAATGGAATCTGATTTTGTTAATATTACAGCAGATGGTGGAGTTTAAAAGAGAATTCTTAAAGAAGGACAAGGAGACTATCCTCAGACCAATTCAACTTGTAAAATATATTACTTGGGCACATTGGAAGATTAAAAGCCATTTGATTCAAATATGGGATAAAGTAAACCACAAAAACATATCCTAAAAAGAGGAGATAGATGCAAAGGTTTTGAAATTGCTTTACAATCTATGAAACCTGGAGAAAAGTCTCAATTCAAAATAACATCAGAATATGGTTATGGACCTGATGGAAACATTTTTAAGGATGTTCCAAAAAATGCTAATTTAAGATATGAGATTGAATTATTGAGTTTTAAATTGGAGAAAAAGAAAAGATGGTAATTAATCAATATAATCTAGGCTAATGAATCCAGAAGAAAAATATGAAGAAGCTCTTAAACTTAGAACAAAAGGAACAAAATACTTTAAGAATTAGTAATATTAAGAAGCTAAAGAAAAATATAAAGATGCCTTGACTTATTGTGTTTTGAATACAAAAGAAGGTAAAGAATTAATAGCAAGTTTGCAATTAAATTTATCTATCTGTTGTTTTTTAAGAGAAGAATTTAAAGAATCAATAGATTATTGTAAAGCAGCTTTGGATACTAATTCAAATGATTAATAAAATTTAAAAGCATATTATAGAAGAGCCATTGCATTATAATAGATAGGAGAATAGGAAAAAGCTTTATAAGATCTAAAATCTGCTTATAAATTAGATCCTAAAAATACAGCTGTTATTGAAGAACTCTAAAAAGTCAAAGAACATTTAAAATAAGCTTATTCAAAAGAAAAATAATCTTGGTCTAAGTTATTTGTAGATAAAGATGAGAGTTAATAGAATATAAATAAAGAAGAATCATAATAGCAATAAGAAAGTGAATAGAATGAGTTATCTAAGAATATTGAAAATATTGATAAGGATAATTAAGTTTCTAAAGATATTATTAAAAATGAAATACCATAAATAAATTAGAATGAAACTTTGTAATAATTAAATGAAAGTAGAAGTATTTAAGAATGATATAAAATATTTAATAAAATAATGATATTTAAATATTATCAGATTTTATAAGTCCTTATAATTTTAACTAATATTTAAGCCTTAATTAAATTTAATTCAACAAATAAAATTAAATATAATGGATACCTAAACAAAATTAACTCTTTTAGGCACTGTTTTTTCTGGATTATTCAGTGGTGCAGCAATTTACATTAATATTGTTGAACATCCTGCAAGAATGAGTTGTGATATTGATGTTGCACATACTTAATGGATACCATCATATAAAAAAGCAGCAAAATGGCAAGCTTCTTTAGCCTTTCTAGGTAGTTTAGTAGGAATTATAAACTATGTAAAAAATAAAAACAAACTCACCTTAAAAGCTGGTTTATTACTTTTCTCGGTTATACCATTCACATTTATAGTTATAATGCCAACAAATAAAATATTGTTAGAATAATAAAATATATAGAAAGAAAGTAAGTAATCATTATTAACTAAATGGGGTTAATTACATGCAGTTAGAACAGCAGCTAGTTTAATTTCTTTTGGAATATTTTTATATGCTTTAGCCAAAAAATGATTATTATTTTATAGTAATAAATATTAATATTTTAGTTTAATCTTTTAAAATCATATCTAAAATATTCTTTTTTAAATTGATAAAAACCTCCTAAATTTGAATGTTATTTTATACATTTAAATTATGTGATTTATGATATTATATGTGCTATTGATATTTAATTCTTATAAAACTTAGTAATTTATTTATCTATAGAGTAATTTAAATTGTTTTTAAATTAGTTTGATTTGTTATGAATATGAATAAAAGTAAATATAAATTATAACCAAACAAAAGAATATAATTTAAATTGCAATGATAAATATTGAGTTCAATAAACCAGAATAAAAGAGGCAATAGATTTTGAGAACAAAAGGGATGGAAATGAGAATATCCTCTAAAAAAAAGTAAAAAGTTTAAGAAAAAAAATAATAATAAAAAGGAAATGAATAATAAAATGAAAAATTACCTACAATTCCTTAATAGGAAATGTCTTAAATTCCTGAATAAGAATAATAATTAACAGATCATTTATAGAAACCATAGAATGAATAAAAAGGATTAATTAAATTGAGCACNATAAATAAAGAAGAATCATAATAGCAATAAGAAAGTGAATAGAATGAGTTATCTAAGAATATTGAAAATATTGATAAGGATAATTAAGTTTCTAAAGATATTATTAAAAATGAAATACCATAAATAAATTAGAATGAAACTTTGTAATAATTAAATGAAAGTAGAAGTATTTAAGAATGATATAAAATATTTAATAAAATAATGATATTTAAATATTATCAGATTTTATAAGTCCTTATAATTTTAACTAATATTTAAGCCTTAATTAAATTTAATTCAACAAATAAAATTAAATATAATGGATACCTAAACAAAATTAACTCTTTTAGGCACTGTTTTTTCTGGATTATTCAGTGGTGCAGCAATTTACATTAATATTGTTGAACATCCTGCAAGAATGAGTTGTGATATTGATGTTGCACATACTTAATGGATACCATCATATAAAAAAGCAGCAAAATGGCAAGCTTCTTTAGCCTTTCTAGGTAGTTTAGTAGGAATTATAAACTATGTAAAAAATAAAAACAAACTCACCTTAAAAGCTGGTTTATTACTTTTCTCGGTTATACCATTCACATTTATAGTTATAATGCCAACAAATAAAATATTGTTAGAATAATAAAATATATAGAAAGAAAGTAAGTAATCATTATTAACTAAATGGGGTTAATTACATGCAGTTAGAACAGCAGCTAGTTTAATTTCTTTTGGAATATTTTTATATGCTTTAGCCAAAAAATGATTATTATTTTATAGTAATAAATATTAATATTTTAGTTTAATCTTTTAAAATCATATCTAAAATATTCTTTTTTAAATTGATAAAAACCTCCTAAATTTGAATGTTATTTTATACATTTAAATTATGTGATTTATGATATTATATGTGCTATTGATATTTAATTCTTATAAAACTTAGTAATTTATTTATCTATAGAGTAATTTAAATTGTTTTTAAATTAGTTTGATTTGTTATGAATATGAATAAAAGTAAATATAAATTATAACCAAACAAAAGAATATAATTTAAATTGCAATGATAAATATTGAGTTCAATAAACCAGAATAAAAGAGGCAATAGATTTTGAGAACAAAAGGGATGGAAATGAGAATATCCTCTAAAAAAAAGTAAAAAGTTTAAGAAAAAAAATAATAATAAAAAGGAAATGAATAATAAAATGAAAAATTACCTACAATTCCTTAATAGGAAATGTCTTAAATTCCTGAATAAGAATAATAATTAACAGATCATTTATAGAAACCATAGAATGAATAAAAAGGATTAATTAAATTGAGCACTGAATAATAAAGAGCATTAGAATTTGCTAAATTAGTTTTGAATTTAGCTGATCCTGCTGAATATACAGATGCTAAACCAATAATTAAAAAGAAATAAGACTTTACTGCTGATCCTGAAGAGGAGGAATAAGAAGAAAAAATAGATAGAACTGATTTTCTTTCAACTGCTGAATATTAAGAACTTTTAGATGTATATTCAGATTACAACATTGGAGAGCTTGTTTTGAAATTTCCAAATCCTGATTGGGAAAAGATGGTTGATCGTCAAGTTGATATTAAGGAAGCTGATAAGTATATAAATAACAATACAAATTTAGAGTATTTAGTAGTTAATTAGCAATATCAGCAGAAGGTGGAGTTCCTTAATCTTAATTAACAATATAAAGATAAGTATTCTTATCTTCATATTTATAATTGGCTGATTATGTAGAGACTGATAAAAAGAAACTTAAAGAAACTTTAAAAAAGACTTAAACAGGAGGAACTTTGAAAGATAATCCAGATTATTTAAATTATATTGCTTTTTTTGAATAATATAGATAAGTTAAAGATTAAAGTGTAGAGGAATTATTGAGGAAAGATGAACCTTTACAAAGATCACCAAGTGAAGAGATAAATTAAGAAGTAATTTAGATGATGAATTTGATTCATTTAAAACCTAATGAAAATTTAGATATTTTCTAAACTATAAATAAAAAATATTGTAAAGGTGGATTCCTTTATAAAAAATGGACAGATGATAAAACTGATTATGATTGGATATAAGTTGGATAAATACCTTAAGATTTTTTAACTTTAATAAGGATGACTGTTATTACAAAATTATGTAGAGATGCTCATTTTCATTGTAGATAATTTATTAGTAGTGATGATCAATTTATATTTGTTGTTTTGAAGAGTAAATTAGAATATGTTAGATATTAAGCAGAATTGTAAAGAATGCAAAAATAATACGAATTAGGATATGCAGATATTTTATCACTTGAACCTTGTGATAAATTACTTAGACCTTTAAGATTAAAGAATTATCTTAGAGATCCTGATTTTGTTAAGGAAGCACCTAATTATTTAGAAGAGAAAAAAGAGGATACCAATTAAAAAAAGAAACTTGCAAGAATTGATAGTGAAGCTTAGAAAATTTATTAAGGTGTTTTAAAATGGGGTGATTAAGAATTAAGAGCAAATTGTGTTAAAAAATAATAAGATTTAGATCCTTTGATATAATGGATGGCTGTAGAATTGAAGATTAATTTGAGTTCAGAAAAAACATAAATTGCAGATGATTAACCATTATCTAGAGATGTTTGGGAAGCTTATCATATTTATTAATTATATTTAATTGATTATTTGAAAAGAGTATAAGAAAGTTATAAGGAAAAAGAAGTTAAAGCTAATAAAGGATTTTTATTTAAACTTATATTTCGAAAAGCTATTGGAGATCCAAATGAATTATATTTAGCTTTTAATAATTCTTGGTTTAAGGAAAAATTGATTTTAGCAAATTTATGGGATAGATAAGGTCTTGATCCAATTGCACCTTATTAAGAATATTTTGTAACTAAACCAAATGAAGGATTATGGAGATAATATGAAGTAAGTGAGAAAGGACATAGATCTGAATTTATGAATATGGAAAAAATAAAGATTGCTTATGCAACAATTAGTAGATTTTTAAATATAAAAAAGTTAATAGAAAATGAATATATAAATTGTTATTTTGCTTTACATGATCCTTATCAATTAATGGGTTTATCAAAGGCTCCAATGATTAAACCATTAATTGATTTATAATTAGTTAGAGAAGTATAAAAATCACCTGGAGAATTAAAATTAAATAATTTATTTGTATCATTAAAAGATGAAGCTGAAAGAGCAGATTTTGATAGTGATTGTTTAGTTTAAGAATGTAAATTTTAATGGTGTCCACCTTGGACATTACCTATAGATAGTATGAGAGATTATTTTGGAGAGAAAATAGGTTTATATTTTAGATTTTTATAATTTTATTCTTAATAATTATGGTAAGTAGTAATATTGGCTATTGTTTGTGAAGGAGTGATTGATAATACAACAGGAGATGTAAAAAAGGCATTTATTGTTATATTTGCAGTAATATTGATATCTTGGTCAAGTTATTTTATTTGTCATTGGAAAAGATAATAAACAATGTTTTAGATTCAATTTGGTTAGAATGATTAAAGTGAAGGAGGAGAAATAGAAAGACCAGCATTTGAAGGTGATTTTGTTAGATCATTAATAACTGATTAACTTAATGAAGAATATTATCCAACATGGAAAAAATAATTTAAATTATTTTATTCAAGTTTTGTTACTTTAATAATAATATCAATGGTTATAGCAAGTGTAATAGGAGTATTCATTTTGAAAAAGTAAATTATAATATTAAAAATAGTTATTTCATTGAAGAGTATCCTAATGATTAGTTTTTGGTTTCATTTGTACCTTCTATGATAAATGCTATTGTAATTTAATTATTCAATCTTATTTACTTTAATGTTTCAAATAATTTAAATGATTTTGAGAATCATAAATATGAATAATCATATGAAGATAGTTTAATATTAAAAACTTACATATTTACATTTATAAATACTTTTAATTGTTTGGCAATTATAGCATTTTTAAATGAATAATTTCCAGCATTATCTCTTTGTAAAACATCTGATGGAATTAATTGTTATAGAGCATTAAAAGATTAGATGGTAACCATTTTCATGGTCAATTTTGCTAAAACATTACCATAATTAATTACACCATGTATAAAAGCTTTTATAAGAGGGAGAACTAAATAAGTAGATGAAAATTTAGTTACTCATGAATTTAATTAAATTGATGAATTTATAGAAAGTCAAGCAAATCTAGAACCATATGTATCTAATGCTGAAGTTGATGGTTTAATGAATGATTACATGGAATTAGTAGTTTAATTTGCTTTCCTTTAATTATTTGGATTAGCATTTCCACTTAGTTATTTTATAGCTTTCCTTACTAATTTAACATAAATTCAAGTAGATAAATTAAAATTGATTCATTTTATATAAAGACCAATACCATCTTCAGCTGCAAATATAGCAAACTGGAGTTTCATAATGGATGTCATAGCATTTTTATCTGTATTTTGTAATGCAGGTTTGATAGTGTTTACATCAGGAGTTGTACCACCAGATTCTTAATCATCTTCGTATGCTATTTTCGTTATTGTCTTTTTGGGACTTAAATATTTCTCATCATTTATCATATCACCTGTTCCTGAGAAGGCATCATTAATTATGACTCGTCATAAATTTGCTGTTGATAGGGTCTAGAGGGGAATGAGAGATCAAATTAAATCTTATTATACTGGTAGATTAAGGGAGAATATTGATGGAGTGGATTATGAAAAAATGTAGGAATAAGAAAAGGAACATCTATTGAAAGGACCTAATGTTAATGTTGAATTAAGAAAGACATGATTAAATAATTATTTGATTATTAAAATATATAGATATATATATATATGTAGTTTCTTTATATTTGAATTTAATAATTATTGAAATACTCTAAATCATATGATATTTTATAGATCATTCTTTGATATTTCTCTTACTCCATATTGAATTAATTATTAAATTTATTCTGTCACTTAAAATATCATTATTTCATCATGGTTATTGCATAAATGTTATTTAAATTTATTAAAATTATCAAATTTATCATAACACTTTACACATAAATAGAATTTGTACTCACAATGTTTCTGCAATAAATGAAGTAAATATCCTTTTCTAGTTTTGCATATCATTTAACATTTGTTACAAATATTTTTAGAACCTCTTATACTCCAATTCAATTTCTCATTCAACTCACGAAGTATAAATTTTTTATAATCATTTGCATATTTTTCTCTTTCTTTTATATGATCATCTTTTCTTTATGGAATATCTATATAATCACATTCATTAGAAAGAGTATGAGTAATAAGTTGATCTAATAATTAAGACATTCTTTCAACATTCCTGTTTACAGTTGTTGTTACTTTACTTAATTATCTCCATATCTCATCAACAGGCATTAAATTATTATTCTCCTACATCATAACTTTTTTTACTTTTAAGAAAGCTTGCTTATAATTTTATTAATTAAAATGGCAATTAAATTTGCATTATAAAAAATTAAATATTTTAAATATTAAATTTCTATATAAATATATCTAACTAATCAATCTAAAATAAAAATTCATATTTATAAAGTATATAAATACAAAAACTCATTTTCTAGAAAATTATTTTATTTTTTTTAAATAAAAGTAGTAGAGATCCTATTATACAAATAATTAATAATCCAATAATTCTAAAAATTCCTTTTCCATATCATTTAATTCCTACATAGTGATCCCTCCAACTTTAGCATAATAATCATTTTTATAAATATCATCATCCTAATATTTTATTGCTAAAACTATAGCAATAATTAAATATCTATGTTTAAATATTATAAATACCTATGTGCACTTTAGTTGTTTAATTATAATTCTTAATTTAGCTCTTAAATTCTATCTAAATAAATTAAACCAATTATAAGACATCCCTCACTACATTTAGTATATCTCATAATTCTAATCAAATAATTTTCTAATGTAATGTTTGGAATTTTTTAAGAATGAAACAAAGAGTCTTAAACTTCTAAAACCTCACTTTCTTCAATTAACTATTCCAAAATGGCAGAAATGCCTTTTATCAATCTACTTTCTGATTTTTTATTACAATCTTTTTCACAAACGACAAGCCTAATCTCAGTCATATATATTTCTATTAGTATTTAAAGTTTAATTATAAAATTCACAAATGTTATATTGACATAAAATACTTCCACATATACAATCAATTTATAATACCGATATTGTATGAAGAGATGATTTAAATTTATTAAAGAAATTTATATAACTAAAAAATATTCTAATTAAAATTCATTAATTATTTAATTATAAATAGTGATAAGAATCTAAAATTAAAAGTATTATGATTTCACATTAGTTAAATTTGTTAAGTTTACCCATTAATACTTTATATAACATACTCTAATTTATACCTATTAGAGATATTTATAAACGTATTGCTCGATTGAATAAGAAGGCTAACAATATTGTAAATTAATAAGGATTTTAATAATCTCTTTAAAGATTATATTTTGGAAGTTCAATTAAAAATATTCATCTCTCCTAAGCAAAATAAGTGGAATTACCCTTTTTAGGATATGAAACAGATGGACGTAATAATTTATTTTTAAATTATAGATTGTCCAAATCCAGAATAATGGATTGATTTACTCTTCATGAAAACATCCAATAGTTAAATTAAACTTTAAAATTGTAATTATATTAAAGGATCTCTTTCAAAAAAAAATAAAGAATTTAAAAAAAAAGTATTGGAATTTCTAGGTCTTGTTAAAAAGTATTTACCACCAAATACATATGAAAAATAGAAATTTTATGAAGTTCAAATTGCAAAAATATATGAAATTAGTCATCAATTAAGTTAAAAAGTGTTAAATATAATTTCTTAAGAAGAAAAATAATATGCAACTGATATTATGAGTTTTTTTTGGAATAGGATACGTTAAAATTAATAATTGATATAACGTCATGAACTTCAAGTACCATTATAACCTGATTACTAAGGAATCATTAAGGTTATCAGAATTGGTATTGAAAATGGATATACTAAAATGGCTAAAGTTATTCTTATAAGTACTAATGATGTAAAAGATATTTCTAACAAAGTTGTATTAAGAACCAATATGCCTGAATATAAGTTAGTAGCAAAATAATATTAAACAAAAGAACAATTCAAATTTGGTTATTGCATATTTTAATAAAATCAAGGAGTTATTGCATTAATTGATCTTAAAGATGAAACATAAATTGAATTGAAATTCTATAATCATGAAACTTAGATTGTCTCAACAATATAAGTTTTTATTTTAGAATATAAACAATCTAATGAAGGATAACTTGGATAAGCATTTAAATATATTGTTGCCTCGGGATATTTATTAGTATAATGACACATGAATTTAATTTACTAATTTATTAAAATTAATAAAATATAATTAACACTTATGATTTATTTAAATTAATAAATGATAGACAATTTAATTTCTTTTAATGTATTAGTAAATTATTGGATTATCGTAAATTTGTAGTTGATCTTAAACTTTATTAATTATATATCTCACTATTTGGATGTAAAAATTGATTCTTTCACATTGATTATTATAATTGAATATATTATATTTAAATGAATATTATGAATAAAATAAAATATTGTATATTCATTACAGAACTGAACCTAATTTGAATAATAAAAAAGCTAAAGTAAGTGATAAAAATTTGAAATTCAAGATCTATAGGAAATAGTCTCATTTGATGATGGTTATGAAAGATAAGACTGGAATTTATGAAAGCCAAGATATCACTAAAAGGATGAGAATATAATAAAGTACACTTAATATACAAAGAAGTATTCGGACATAAGGGATTATAATAAATTATTAACACAAAGATGAAAATTAATATATTGAAGATTTGGAAAATTATAAATTTATAACTCTTTCTTATGAATCATAATTTTAAGAAATTAGCATTTTCAGGTATCTAAAGAATTCAATATATTTGCTGGTTTTTTGAATGTGAATGATTATAGATCCTAAATTGATATGAAACACAAGGGAAATATGAAGAAACTTAAAATACATCAATAGTTCTTAGCTTAATTAACAAGACGAATTCAAAGTATTAAATATGAAGTTTTTCAGAAATAAGAAAATAAAGTTTTTTAAAACATTAAAGAAATTTTATAAAAAATTAAATGTATTAAAATTAAAGAAATAAACTAAATTCTAAATATGATTTGCTAATATTAAAAATTTATTTTATATTATTATAAATTTATATACTAATTCACTACTCTAGTCATTACTTATATATTTGATTAATTCTATCTATTTTCCTTTTTTATAAAAAAAATATTTTAATTTATATTATGAAAATATTTTTTGAAGTGATCTTCAACAATAAAATATTAATTACTGATACTTGAATATATATATACATACATATATCAACCTTCTTGTCCAAATTCCTTGGTCCACCTTTCAAACTCTACTAATTAATCTTTGGACACAGATTTTTTGGATTTTTTCAAGGCTAGTAAGAAATCATTATAGCAGACATCAGGAATAGCAATATCTCCTTGATTAAGTTCCATAAAGGACTTTGGAGTTCCCTCTTCATTGTCTGCTACTGGAGTCCACTTTAATTGACCATCAACTGAAATCTGCTTGAATTATTTAGCAGATTGAAGTTTACGAACTGGTTCATAGACCGCATCTCGAACGAAAACACTAATATCTGATCCAGAGTATTCTTCTGTTTTAATAGCAAGATCTTCAAATTGTTCCTTTGTTAAAGTTGTTTTAGTTTTCTTAAGTGAATTTTATATCATAAATTCTCTAGCTTTTACATCAGGAAGTGGAATATAAATTCTTTTTTCAAATCTATAAATATTTTATATTAATGAATACCTTCTTCTAATAGCAGTATCTAGAGCCCATGGAAGATTAGTTGCTCCAAGAACAAGTACTCCCTTATCATCATGTCCAACTCCCTACATTTAAACTAAGAATTCAGTAATGACTCTTCTGCTGGAATCGTTTTGTCCTTCTCCTCTAGCTCCACACATAGAATCGATTTCATCTATGAAAATAATAGATGGCTTTTATTCTCTTGCCATACTAAATAGAGTCTTGATCAATTTTTCACTCTCTCCAACATATTTAGAGATAAGATCAGCTGAAGATACTGAAAAGAATGTTCCTTCTGCTTCTGTTGCACACGCTTTTGCTAAAAATGTTTTTCCTGTTCCTGGAGGCTATTTTTTTTGATTTAAATTTTTACTCCATACATAAGGATTCCCTTCCATGGTGTTCTTGCTCCTTCAAAGAAATCAGGGAATTTAATTGGAAGAAGGACAGCTTCTTGTAATGCTGATTTAGCACCTTCTAGACCAGCAATATCAGTCCATTTAACATTAGGTTTATCTTTAACAATAGCCTCTGATAGTGCATTAGAAAATTCACTCTTTTAATCTTTGTCTCCCTATTTTCTAAATGATGAGTAATATTACTTTTATTATTATTAATGGTTTCCTTCATTTCCATTAGAATCTTAAACAATTTCACCTTTTTCATATTTTTCTAAAGTGTCTAATCTTTTAGAGGTTTCTTCTCTCCGAGAATGGTATTACAATTATAATTATTTTTTCTTCTCATCATATTCTCCTTATAATATAGAATGTAGATAAAATACTTTCAATCCACAATTCCATTTTTCTTAAACCTTAGATAATACATTTTATCCAGTATTCCATTTAAGATCTCCTGACTTAAAGAGACTGATAACTTCACTTTAAAGTTTAGAGTTATCTTAAGTTAATGGTTTGGTATATGGCATAGGGACATTCATTTTAATAATTTCTATATAATTATTAAAATTTCATAATAGCAGTCATATATTGAAATCTTTTTCTCTTTTATTGCTTATGTCAAACACAGAAATATCAATTAAGGATATCTTTATATTAATATTATTAGTAAAATAATTTGTGTATTCTTTATTATTCATTAAAGTAATTATAAATAATAATTGGTTTTGTTTGTTTTGGGTAAATTTTTAGTTTTGAATTTTATGTTTGAATGAATTTTATAGTATTTAGAATAGTTAATAAAATTGTTATTGGATTATCAATGTCATAATATATGAGATTATTTATATATCAGATTCAGTAATTAAATTTAAATTTTTATGATTCAATATATCATTGATGATAATTATATATAGCACCTTATAAGTAGATCCATTTATAATGAATTTACATTATTTTTGAATTACTTTAAACTAAAAACCATTTTTTTATATAAACAAACTACTTGTCTGTATTTATTAACTAAAACCGAAAAATAATTAATAATAACTCATTAGACAAATTTAACAGTAAATATATATGCATAAGTAGCTATTTTATTTTATAATAGAAAAACGGGTTCCATAATTAATAAGACTAATAATTTTTAATTTTGTACATTTTTTAGACAATCAATAATCATAAGAGTATTTAGAAGATATTCCATTTGATTAAGTTGACCCCAATTGATATAGTATGGTAATAATGTAAACTTATTTTTATTTTCATAATTATTCCAAGAAGTTAGTAATTTAAATAATTATGTATTGTTATATATTTTAATTAATTCTTTCATATATTGATTCATAAACCTAGCATTGTTGTTAAATTAAAATGAATACAATGTATTGATCTATGAATTTTTCAAATATATTAAATCTAGATTTGATATTTTTAGTAGAAAGAATAAGACTTGATATTCAAATTCAGTATTGCTTCTTTGAATTGTTATCTCGTTATTTTTAGTTCAAATTTAATTAGATTCAAGTATAATTCTTCTGTTTCAAACTTGAAAAAAAGTATTCATAATAATTTTAGTGTTTAATTTAGGATTCCATCAAGCTTTTATTTGAAATCCTATATTTTGTAAACTAATTGTAAAGAAAAAAGTTTTGATGATATATTATAACTTATAAATATGGAACAAAAAAAGTAAATCAGGTTGAAGTTTTTTTCATTCATCATCTCCAGAAAANATACATTTTATCCAGTATTCCATTTAAGATCTCCTGACTTAAAGAGACTGATAACTTCACTTTAAAGTTTAGAGTTATCTTAAGTTAATGGTTTGGTATATGGCATAGGGACATTCATTTTAATAATTTCTATATAATTATTAAAATTTCATAATAGCAGTCATATATTGAAATCTTTTTCTCTTTTATTGCTTATGTCAAACACAGAAATATCAATTAAGGATATCTTTATATTAATATTATTAGTAAAATAATTTGTGTATTCTTTATTATTCATTAAAGTAATTATAAATAATAATTGGTTTTGTTTGTTTTGGGTAAATTTTTAGTTTTGAATTTTATGTTTGAATGAATTTTATAGTATTTAGAATAGTTAATAAAATTGTTATTGGATTATCAATGTCATAATATATGAGATTATTTATATATCAGATTCAGTAATTAAATTTAAATTTTTATGATTCAATATATCATTGATGATAATTATATATAGCACCTTATAAGTAGATCCATTTATAATGAATTTACATTATTTTTGAATTACTTTAAACTAAAAACCATTTTTTTATATAAACAAACTACTTGTCTGTATTTATTAACTAAAACCGAAAAATAATTAATAATAACTCATTAGACAAATTTAACAGTAAATATATATGCATAAGTAGCTATTTTATTTTATAATAGAAAAACGGGTTCCATAATTAATAAGACTAATAATTTTTAATTTTGTACATTTTTTAGACAATCAATAATCATAAGAGTATTTAGAAGATATTCCATTTGATTAAGTTGACCCCAATTGATATAGTATGGTAATAATGTAAACTTATTTTTATTTTCATAATTATTCCAAGAAGTTAGTAATTTAAATAATTATGTATTGTTATATATTTTAATTAATTCTTTCATATATTGATTCATAAACCTAGCATTGTTGTTAAATTAAAATGAATACAATGTATTGATCTATGAATTTTTCAAATATATTAAATCTAGATTTGATATTTTTAGTAGAAAGAATAAGACTTGATATTCAAATTCAGTATTGCTTCTTTGAATTGTTATCTCGTTATTTTTAGTTCAAATTTAATTAGATTCAAGTATAATTCTTCTGTTTCAAACTTGAAAAAAAGTATTCATAATAATTTTAGTGTTTAATTTAGGATTCCATCAAGCTTTTATTTGAAATCCTATATTTTGTAAACTAATTGTAAAGAAAAAAGTTTTGATGATATATTATAACTTATAAATATGGAACAAAAAAAGTAAATCAGGTTGAAGTTTTTTTCATTCATCATCTCCAGAAAAGTGATAATTATTGTTGTAGAAATCTTCATCAATGAAACTATCTTAACTTTTTTCCATCATAGGAAGAGTACTTTAATTAGATAAACATTCATGAGTTTCCATTTTAGAAACTTGGCTTTGACAATTTTCATACTATATATGTTCTACTTCCTCTTAGGTAGAACTAACCTAAGTAAATAAAAAGTTGTGGTTGTGTCTGTGACTCATTTTTATATGATATTTAATTAATGATATTTGATAATTAAACCAGATAATATTTATAATCGGTATTAATATTTTATGAAAAATAATCAATCCTTGTATAAATCTTTTAAGCATACGCCTTCAACATTTGAATAACTGATGCGATAATATCATAGTTTTGGTTTTAAAAATTAGTAGATATTATAAGCATGGCAATAATGTGGATTTAATACTTTAACATTTCATGAAGAATTAATTAGAATAAGGTAACAATTAAAATTGATTAATCAGTTAAGAAGAAAACCAAAATCTAAGTGAAGAAGATCTAATGAATTCCTAGATGCATTTAAAGAAATAATTGAAAGAATTAGAAGAAAAAGATTTAAAACATGCTATCCAACTTTCAATAGATGAACAAAATTAGTACCATTTATAAACAGTTTTAGATAACCTCAAATTGAATAATAAGATAGATCAAGTAAGTGTATTCCAGTTGGATTGAAGAATCTTGGAAATAGTAATCAAAATCAATATTATATTTATAGCTTGTTATATGAATGCAATGTTACAAAGTCTTTTCAATTCACTTCCATTTAGATAATTAATATTTTCAATTGATTTAAAATAAAACTCAACTCTTGAAGGTGTTTTTCTATTACAATTATAATAATTATTTGTTCAATTATAAGAAACCAATAATTCATATATTAATCCTCTAAAATTATTTGAAGCTTTTTAAAAATATAAACCTGGTGCTTTGTTAATAAAAGGTGTATAGAATGATTTTAATGAATTATAAAATGCTTTTTTAGAAGGTATTGAATAAGCTCTTAAATAAATTGGAGAAGATGAATTAAAGAAATAATTTTGTTAAATGTTTTATGGAGATTCTAAAGAGATTCTTACATATAAAGAAAAAGAATAAGAAGTTATAAAATTTACAATTACTAATTTTGGATCAATTAGTATAGATGCTTAAGATAAAAATTTAGAGAAAGGATTTCTTAATACAAGAATATTAATTATAGATGAATATGAAACTAATTCTAAAGATAAAGTTAAAGCTAAAATTGATTAAATTATTCTTTAACCTCCAAAAATATTATAATTCTATATAAATAGAGTTTATTATGATTCTAAATAGAAATTACCATGTAAAAATAATGCATAATTTGAATTTCCATAATAATTAAATATCAATTAATTTAAAGCTAGAGATATTAAATAAATGAATTAAGAATTATAAAGACTAGATATAGAAGAATAAAAAATATTAGATGAATTAACAAGATATGGTGATTCAAAAGATGATATTGATGAAAATTTTAGTAAAATAATTAAATTATTCAAAAGAGGAGAAGGTTAATTTGATTAACCATTAATTATTGATGATTTTTAAATATGTGATGAAAATACTTCTAATTAATAATTAATTACTAGTCAATAAATGTTATTTTAATTAGAAAATTATAAAAAAAAATTTATTAAATCTATTTAATTACTTACTGATCGATTAGAATAAATACAATTAGAAAAGAAATTATTATTAAAATCAGATTAAAATATGTATAATTTAACAGCAGTACTTATGCATGATGGTGGTGCAACATCTGGACATTATTATTGTTATATATTAGATAAAAATGATTATAAAACTTGGTATAAGTGTAATGATTCATTAATTACAAAAGTTGATTATGCTTAAGTAATTAAAGATGCTACAGGATAAAATAGATTATAATCAAATGTATCTGGACTTATTTATGAATAAGAATCTTGGATGAAAATACAAAAGATTTAAATCACTCCTAAACTCTTAGAATATTTAGATTAAGAAAGAATTAAATCTCAAAAATCTTCTGATCTCTAAAAAATTATGAATAGAAAATCCAATATTATTCAATAAATATAAAATTATCCTTTAAAATTTTGTAAATATAAAGATCCCTTAAGTAAAGAACTTGAAAAATTTAGTAATTTAGATCTATTTTTATCTGTAAATCATCCAAATTTATATAAATACTCATAAACTTTAACATTTATTTAATAAGATTTAAATTAAATTAAAGATTAACTATTTTTACCATAAAATATAGATGAATATATTCAATACTTTATAACATAATCAAAATTGATTAATACAAATATTGATAAGGAATTGGCTATTTTATAAGATGAATTTCAAAAGATTAATTCATTATTATAATAATTACCATTAAAAGATTTAACATAAGCTAATTTTCAAGATAATACCTAATTATTCTTCTTGATTATACAATAAATACCATAAAAAGATTATTGTATTTAATTATCTAAAAGTCTAAAAGATGTTTTTCAAGTAATGTTATTGAAAGGTTGCTTTTTAATTGATTTATCTATTCAAAGAAAAGATATAAACTAAGGAATTTCAATTGCATAATAAATTCTCAATTTCATTACAGATAACAAAATTATTGATGATATTATTATTAAATAAATACAAGAAAATTTAAAAAGCTCTGCTGATTAAGCAAAATTATTATCAAATAGATAAGATATTATTGAATAATTTACTAAATTGAAAAACAAGAGTAAAATTTAGATTATTTTAAAATTAATGAATTTCAAATCTTTAGAATAAAATATCTCATAATTGTAAAATTTTTTAAATAATGGACTTCAAGTATAAAAATATTTATAATTATATAGTTATGGAATGAATAAGCTTAAACAATAATTTCTAAACAAAAGTTACTTATTTAATAAGATAGATTAAATGCCGAGGCAATATTTTATTTTTAAGGCTGATATCTAAATTATATTTAGTATATCTATAAATATATATATAAGAATATTAATTTATATAAATCTTCTTTAAATTCTTTAATTTAGAAATTATTAATTAATAGTAAAAACTTTATTAACTAATTACAGACAGTATAATATTATATTTGATACCATTTTATTATCCAATACTAAATTTTTGAGTAGTATTAAAAGTTTTAAATATTTCAAATGTTTATCATATATATATTATTAAGAGTGAATTAATTATAATGTATCCTTAGTTAAGTATTGTTCATTAATTTATATAAAAAACTATGATTATAAATGCAATTAATCAATAAGAAAGTCAAGATCCAGTATAAGTAAATTTGACTATCACTATTAATTTTCAGAAAAACAAAAGTAAAATATATAATCAATTTTCTATCAAAGAATCAAATTTATGAAGCCATAATTATTTTTGTTAGCCAAGATATCAAATTAGCTGTAATTGTATACATGAGAATTACAGCTATTTTTCATTTTAATTTGAAAGATTACGAAACAGCATTGAAGGATTATCATAGTTTTATTTAAATGATTCGTAATTTACTTTAATTATGTATCATAAATAATAGGTAATGTCCTAAAAAAGGTTCATTTATTTACTGATATGAATAAGAATTCCTTTGCAATCATGGATTATAATAATTCTAGTAGCCTCAAAGATCCTTTGAAGGTTGCTGGCAAATTTAATTAAGATCATTTTTAGTCTAATTATTTTAATATATTTATATAGAAAACTCTAAATAACCAAGAATAATTAGATACTAATAAATTAATTTATGTTTAATCATATATAATGTAATAATATTATATTTTTCAAAACATCTCTGTAAAATAGAAATTGTGAAATTAAAATATATTTTTGAAAATTACTCTAATTATGAATGTTTCTTAATAGATAAAATTCAAGAGAATAAATTCATAAAAAAGGGAATTTGATTATCAAAATCATTTGAAAATTTAACATATTAAAATTAAACTATGCAATATTTTTAATATTTAAAATAAATATTCATATCAACATGTGTACATATAGGTTTCAGAGTAATTTTAGAGAAACTTTTAATGATGTGGTTTGATATTAAGTAAAATAATATTTAGACTAAAAATATTTTATTAAAAAAATAAAATTTATAATATGAATAATTCAGAAAATGAATCAAAATAATCTGAATAAACTTAAACAATTGATTATTATCAATAATTAAATGAAAATAGAAATAATATTATCTCTAATGTATCCTTGTTAGAGAGGACAATATTTGAATTACTAAAAAAGTATCCAGAAGTATTCGTTTACAATGAATAACAAATATATGATGGCAAGAGTCAAGGTGCTAATTTTATTTTAGAAAATGGATTGTTATTAGGTAAAGGAGCTTATGGTACAGTGTATTCAACAGTAAATCCAAAGAATAATTTACCAGCTGCCTTAAAGGTGTAAGAGAATTGTGATTTTGATTAAGTAATTATACAAGCAGAAGAATTTAAAATATAAAAAACAATTGCTAACCATTTTCCACAATGCATTATATAAATACAAAATAAAATTGTTATTAGTTTAAAATATATGAATACTTATCGTATGTATGCTTACTTAGATCTAGGATTGGGAAATCTAAGAGAATATTAAATTAAATTTAATAAATTTACTGATCTTCAATTCAATAATATGTTTGATTGTATTTTAGATAGTATTATTAAAATTCACTCTTTAAAAATTGCACATGGTGATATTAAATTAGAAAATATTATAAATACATAAAATAATGGTTGGGTTTTAGCTGATTTTGGATGTGCAATTTAATACATAACTCCTTATGGTGAATATCCTATTGTTGGTACTAGAGTTTACATGTAAAAATAAGTAAGAGGTGCATTGAAAAATAATTTAAAAATGTTTAAAATGAATTTATTTAAAAAAGATATTTATGCATTTTAATTGACTATGCTTTAGATACTATATCCTGAGGATAACATTTCACATTTATAATAGATTTTAGATACATAGTAATAAGTACATCCTAAAATAGATTCATTATATAATAAAGATTATATCACTATTAAAGCATAATTTAATTAAAAAAAATTCATTAGAATTTCATTAATTTAAGAATCAATTTAAAATATTGATGATATAAAAATGAAATTGGAAAATAATTTCTAACTTAGTTTATATTACAAAATATATTAAGATTCATTAAAATTACCTTATAATAAAGATATGCACTTTTGGACTTAAACTCTGTTGAATATATCTATTTAAGACTATTCTGATGGATAAGAAAGAGTAAAATAAGTTATGATTTTGGATACTTTTGTAGATAAATACTCTAATCTTATATCTGTTGAAGAAATCTTTGAAGAAATCTCATTTGAAGATTTGACAAAACTAGAGTATGATCTATACTTTGATGTTTTTGAAAAAAGAGGCTAAAAGATGATGTAATTAATGCTTTGTCAAGGATATTAAGCAATTTTAGAAGAACCAAATTGTAATTTAAAATTTCAGGAGGCTGAGTTACTCTATATAGTTGGCTAATGGGACTCAGCTAAAGAGATTATAAATAGTATTCAAAATGTATTAGAATTAGAGAATGATGAAATGTTACTTAAATTTATTTGTTTAAAGGCTCGATTGAATGATTAATGGATAAATACTAGAGAAGAAATAATACCATATTTAATGAATTATAAAGATATGTTTTAAATTTTAATAGAATGGAAATTTATATTGATGGATTCAATTTGGTTAGATAAATCTAAGAATATTTTAAATACTATTTATCATAGATAGCAGAAGTAATTTTTTGATGGGCTCAATACATTTGATTATGAAAAAGGTGAAAATTAATAAAAGCCTATCAAATTAAATTTTTAAAAATACATGAAAACATTTTATATGGAATAAGATGAAGTTAAATTAGATGGTTTTAATATTATTAAATTAATGTAAAACTTAAATTATGATAAATATGCAATATTTTATTAAGGTTGGATATTTTGTGAGATATTATAGTATCATGATATCTATCAATCACATATTGAAGAATTTATATAATTTATTGAGTAGAATTTAGAAGATTATTATTTTAATTGGGTTATTTATGATTGTTATGCAAGATTTCTTACTTACAAAAGAGAATTCATGAAGGGTAAGCATTATTTATTTAAAGCAATGAAAATAGTATAAAATGATTGCATCCATAATTAATTCACACTTTGCCATCACTTATTATAATTATAAATCTAGGAAAACAATTTAGAATGCATTGATACTTTTACTAAAACTATCAATTTTATTAAGTAAATGCCTAATTCTAATTTTACTTAATTTTTATTTATAACACTATTATAAGAAATATTAGTTATGTGTAATTTAGGATCTTAATTAAGCTTAAAAGATTTTTTAGATTAAGCAATTTAAATTCTAAAATATTAATTAAATGGAATTAAATTTATACCACTCCTTGACTATATGAGTTAAAAAGAGGAAGCTCTATAGAACAAAGACTTTTATGCTCTTAAAACTGCAATGTGGCAATCACTACCAGAGCTACTGGAAGCAACAGGAGATATATATGAAGAGGAAATCCTTATTGGTTTTCATTAATTATTTGTAATATTAGAATTTTTGAATTTGAAATTGGAGGATGAAACTAGATATACATCCAGATGGATTTAATCATTAATAATATTTAATTAGATAGGTTTCAATATGAAGAAGTTTCCTAAACAAATAGTAGATGTAAGTCCATGTCTTTATGCTCGTTCATGTCATAGGTAAGGTGATCAAAAGAAATTAGAAGAAGCTAAAGAATTTTATATGTTTTATCTTAAGAACAAAAGTTGGCTTTTTTGAACTACATTAAATATATAATTAGATATTATATATTTTAATTATTTTTATATACATATCTATTTGAATAAAATAAATATTTAATGTAAATATTTTATTAGATATTCAAGAATTACATATGAGAATTTCTTCGTTTTGTATGTCGACTATTTATTTTATATATTTTATATAAAAATGCATGTTGGATTATCAAATAAGTTTTCGATTTAAGGTTCTAAACGAAAGATTGTTAGTTTGTAATTCAGTGATAAGACAGTTGAGGATTACTCAAAAGGATTGTCTATTGGAGATCCATCTGATTTGAACAGTAATGATAAATTTAAGTGAAGCTTCACAATTTCCTTAATTATACATTCCTGTTGGAAAAAAACAAATGTTTTAAAAAGTTGATCGCTTCAGTGTTTTGTAACCAATAAAAAAGGAAGAGGATAAATTAACTGATAAAGATATTATGAGATAGTTATAAGAATCACCTGAACATAAATTAGAAGATTAAATTCCAAAAGCTTTAGTGGGATCTCAATCTGCCCGCAGTTACTTTTAACATTATAAAGTGCTTAATAAAGTGAAATAACAAAATGAATATCATAAAATTAATGATTCAATATAAACTTAGATGCTTAAATAAGCAGAATCATAAGATGTCTTACCTTGTAAATTAGGACTCATTAAATTAAATGGTAATGAATCATAAATATCAATTAATAATCATCATTATGGTGATAAATATATAAGTGTATTATCAGAAGGGTTGCGTTAGAATTAGGGAGTTAAGGAATTTTTGTTAAGCAATAATAGAATCAAATAAAATGGTGCAGTTACAATATTGAATTAAATTGGAAAATAAGCAACTGTATTAGATTTATCTAAAAATGATATTGGATAATTGGGAGTTGATTGTCTTTGTCAATAATTGTAAATGAGAGAGAATAAGTACTCATTCCTCTTAAATAAAGGATGGAAGTTATTAATATTGAAGACAATAAACTTGGAGATAAATTTGTAATGAAAATTTTGAAGTGTTTAATAAATACTCAGAATAAAGTGAAAGTACTAAATATTTCCAAAAATTTCCTCACAAATGAAATCTGTGATTTAATAAAAGAAATGATTATGTAATTAGATCTTCTTGAAGAACTTTATATTCACTGGGTAAATAATATGATTAAACATATAGAATTAAATAAAAGGTTCTGGAGGCTAAAAAATATTTGAGGCATTGATTGAAAATAAAAATATGATTGTATTTGATGGTAGTTGGAATAGTTTTGGAATTAGTGAAAACTCAAATTGTACTCAAAAAGTATGTGACTTTTTAAGTCAAAATAAAATTATGTTACATTGTGATTTATCAGCTAATTAATTTACATTATAAGATTGTAAATTAATTGCTAATAGTTTGAAACCAAATAGAACTATGTATGGATTTCATTTTACAGGTAATTGGGGAGTTGTAGATCCAAGAGGATTTTTAATAATTGATGATAATGCATAATAAAAGGTTTTAGGAGATACATTAAGGATTAAAGGATTGGAATAAGTAACAACATAGAGACATGAAGATGTTTGTTGGATATGTGAAGGATGGTAAGAATAAGTCTTTGATTGGATTCCAGATGGAGAGTGTGATCCATTATTTTTACATATGAATTTTGAAGAATATAAGTAAGTCTACATTCCAAAAAGAAATGATGGTACTTATAAATTATCATTAATGATACCTACTGGATAAACTTAATTTCTATTTACAGTAATTGACAATTAAATGATAGCTGCAAATTATGAAAATATCAAATTTGGTCATGTAATTAAATTCAAAATGAATGGAATTAATGTAAGTTGTTAATTAGATAATATCAATATTGTAAAGAAATTAAAGCATTTTTAATTAATGGATAAAAAAGAAATGAAGGCACTTACTTCTGTATTACCAAGAACTCCAGATCCTATTTACATTCCACCTAAATTGAAAAAATAAAAAAGAATTTGGTCTTTTCCAATTTCAATTTGGTTTAAGGATTTTCGTTTTGAAAATGAAGAATTTTTAAGGAAATGTTTTGAAAAGGATTGGAGTTGTAGTAAGATATCAAAAGTTGTAAAAAATCTAGATGAATTTAATGAAGTTAAAAATTTATTATGGAAAGATTATAAAATGATTAAAGAAACATATAAATGGTATTCATCATATAATCCATCTGGAGATGTTTGGTCAATATCATCAAATGTAATTACAGATTTCTCATCTTAAACAGAATTAGTAGATAATAAAACATTTAAACTTTCAGATTTGGATCTTAAATTTATTGCAACTTGTGCTGCTTCAATTGAATATAAAGGAAATTATAGAAATCCAGAAAGAGCATTATGTAGATATCAATTTATGGAATTTTTAGTAAGAGTTTCAGATGATAAATATTTGAAATAAAAATAAGCAAATAATATGATTGATTCTGTATAAATGATTTTAGATCAATGTAGACCTATCATGTAATAATATAATGCATAAAAATGGAGAGATGAAAGATACTTTAATGAATAATGTGATGATTGTTTAAAATATTACAAAACTTTATTAAATTATGTGTATAATAGATATAGCATAAAAAAAGTAAAACCAGGATAAAAGAAATTTATGTGTCTTGATGAATTACATGAAATTTGTGGATAAGCAGGATTATTTGATGAAAAGTTTGTTGATAGAGATGCAGATTTAGTATTTAAAATAAAATATAATAGGCATTTAATTTATCTATGATGTTGTAAATAGATGAATTAGAAAGTGATAGAATCTTTTAAATGACTTTTGTAGAATTTATGGAAGCTATAGCTAGAATTGCTGAGAAAGTTTCATTACCTGCTGCTCCAGATATGAGTTGGGAGTAACGTCAATAATAACCATTACATATTAAATTAGAAAGATTACTTATCCTATTAGCATAAACTTGTGCCTCTGAAGAATATAAATAATAATATGGAAATCCTCAAAAAAGTATATTTGATGTTCAACCTGATGATGATTGATTATATATTCATTATATATATTTTTATAAATATTTTATTTAAATAAGTAGTTCAACTTTTTTATTTAATTAATATATCAATATTACTTACTTAATGTACTAATGTACCAGATGTCTTTTGGACTATCGATTATACAAGCATCTAAAATTTATTAAATAGGTTCATAAGATCTTATATTAAAAGCAGGAAAGTCTCTTCTTTTGTAATCTTCAATAGTCCAGTTTTTTTCTATTCTTTGTCCAAAGAATAATGAATAGATACATAAACCAAGTGACCATACATCACCTTAAAAGGTTGGACATTATTCATTCTTAAATGAATATAAATATGTCATATCTGCTGATTGTCTCTCTGCTCCTAATTAATCAAGATCTAATAGGATTATTTATTATTGCATAGTAACCATAAAATTTGAAGGTTTTATATCTCCATGAACTAACTATTAAGAATGCAGCATCTTTAATGCATCAATCATTTATTACATTATTTTGATTTTATCTTAATTTTAAATATATTTATTTTAAAATTTGTCCAATGTTATTCCATCAATATAATCAGTTACATATTTACATATATTTTTTTAAATTACAGCTGCTCTTAGATTTAATAAATTTGGATGATTTTTTTAACTCAATTATATCCAATATTATAATCTTTATTATGTTTTTTAAATATCTGTTATATTATCTTCTTTAATTACATAATTTCTAATTCTTTTAACTCTTATTTCTCTAATAATTTCATAGTCTTCATTATAAACAGGTCGATAATATAATTATTAAGCTGGTTATGCTTGTAATTCATAAAAAAGTTTAAAATTATTATATTCTTCACTTAAAATAGGAACTATTTCATTATTTTCTGGTTTCATCTTAATAATAGCTTCAATTAATATTTAATAAGTCTTATGTGCTCCAATCATCATAGTTTTTAATTATTGAATAGTATATTTATTCAATGATAAGATTAATTCTGTAACATATAATAAGCTATTCTTTATAATATTTTATAAATTTTACGTTTCTTGATTGATTGATTATAATCTCCAAATTAATTCATTTCTAGCAAAATTAACTTTATAAACTCTATCAGTAATTTTGGATGTAAGATTATGATCTGATTCATCAGAATGAACATTTTCTTCAGTGATAATTTTGTTAACTTCACTATTTTTATTTGTTTATTAGCATTAACCATTACCCATTCCCTTAATAATTTATTATTATTATTAAATATATAGATAAATTTCATTTAAAATTATCAGCATACCATTTTTTAGTGAACTCATCACAATCCAGTAATTAGAATTTCCATCCATTAATAATAACCTCATTACCTACAATCAAATCTTTAGGTGAGAAAAACTCATTATTATTATAAGCATTCTTGTATTTTCTTTTCTCTAAAAATTTGCCATCTGGAATACCTATCAAATATATAATTTAATAATATACCAGAATTTCTAACAGTTGGTTCATATATTAAAAGACTATCATCATTTAAAAAATAAGTTATTACAAAAACTCTATATTTATATTAAATATATAATACCTGTCTTTATCTTCAGGTTTAGTAGTATTGAACATAGCTAAAAATCTTAGATTTACTTAATTATCAACCCATTTAAAGAAATCCTTTTTAGGTGGTTTAGGTTATAATCTGTAAATATATCCTAAGGAATCTTACTCATCTCCAATACCATTATGAGGAGGAATAATAATGTCTAATTATTAAAATTAATACTTGATCTTTATTCTATTTATTATTCTTCCTAGCCACCCAAAGGAAAATCAACATTAAATTTTTCTTAATAATAATATCTTGTAAAAGGATCGCAACCTTGGATAATAAATTTTCTATTATATATGATTAATGGTTATCCAAATTGAATATCTTAAGGTCTAATAAAATCTTCAGCATAAGTTTATCCAGGTTAATTGAGTGAGAACTTTCTTGGTAATTTTTATCTTCTTAACATCATTGGAAATGGAACTCTTCCTGAATTAGCTGAATTAATTTCCTTTATTTCTATAGTATCATCAGCTAAATAGTAATGTAAAACATATTCTATATCAGAAAATACATAGAATTTTAAAACCTTAAAGTAATAAAGATTCATAATACTTTTCTATCATTTTCCAAGAATTGTTTTTGAGATGTAACTTTCCCTCCTCCTAATTTATGTTCCAAATAATCCTTCATAACTGTATCCTTTTGAGGAATATACTTAGTCATAGTTTTTGTTTCAAATGAATCTGATTATGGTGTGAATGATTGCTCTTAGGGTTATCCAATACCCTATAAGAAATTTAATTTAATAATAAAACCTCATAAAATTCTCTTGTATATTGATCGCAATCATAAAGTCTAATGGTTTTACCAAATATCTCAATATCTTAATTGATTCTAAAGTCTTCTGGTATAATGAATGTTTTTGAACCATCAGCCCTTAAAACCTTAAGCATCATTAACGAGAGGTTTTTACTTTTTATCTTTTAAGGAATGCTCCCTAAGGTACACCACTATTTTCTTGTTTAGGTTCCGTAATGCTAATTGAATGGTCTTCCAAATAGTAAAATATTGTTAATTTGCGAATTCTATAATTTTCTAAGGCTGACTCAACAACAGCCTCTTTGAAGAAGCCACTAAATCTGAGAACGTGTCTATCCATCTTGACCCAACTTGGTTGATAGAGCTCTTCTGAATCATTATTAGAATTCTTATAAATATAACTGATTAGAATTCATACTTTTGGTAAATGCATAGCATGAGTTGTGCTTAAATAATCAGGGTTGAACATTCCTGTTTATGATGGCACTTATATTGGTTATTTACGAGGTACTGGATATTCTTTATTTGGCAATTGTTTCTAAAATAATTAGATTAGTATTTCAATTTGTTACGATTTCTCTGTTTTATTCTTGTTTAACAGCTGAGACCTTTCTGAAGTTGGGTTTCTAATGAATATAAATTGGTATTATACATCTAATTCTTGTGTAGGTACAAAACCAGGCAATTTAGGAAAAGCTGAAGCCATTTTAATTAATTAAATTAAGATATGCAACATCCCCCGTATTAAAGAAAGCCATAAAAGAAAATAACACAACCACTTCATGCCTTCTTCACATTATTTACAGAGAAAACTTAATTGGAGATTTGGCTAGTGGAAAATGACAATCTTCGTATTCAAGGAAAATTGGCCGTAATTTATTTGAGCTTCTACCTTTTTTAGGGTTTTGATGAATATTTGAATTTGGTGTTGGACAGAGCTGTTGAATATGATCGCAAGACAAAGGCAACAAAGGAATTGGGGAAAATCCTTTTGAAAGGAGAAAACATTGTTCTTGTTAGAACTTTAGAGTATTATTTTAAGCTAATATATATAGGGATGTTAAATTATGAGTTAATGCTTTCATATTTTATATATATTAAATTTAAAAATGAATGAAACACAAGACAGCGACACAAACTTTGAAGTGGCATGCTCTTAATGTCAAACAACTCCTGACAATTATGTCAAATTAGATTGTGATCATAAGTTCTGTCTCGTTTGCTTAGCCTATAATTATTTACAATCTCAATAATAGAACCCAGAGTCTCAAGATATTGTAAAAATAGCTATCTGTTCCAAGTGTTAATATGAAACCCATCTTGATCCAGATACTATTGAGGCAATTTAATATGTGATTAAAGAAATTATAATTCCATTAATTGAATAGAATTAAGAAGAGCATAATTTGGATAATGATTTCGATTTAAAATAATCTGAAACAATTAGAGAATCTAAAGCTAACTTTGTTAATGATATTGTTAATGAAAAATAGATTGAAAAATTTGAATAAAAAGATAAATATGCAAACAATTTATAATTTCAAAAAGTGGATTAAACTAAAGAAGTCCCTGAAATTAAAGATGTTAAGAAATTTAAAGAATCTATTTCAAATAAAAATGAAATTACTCCTGCTTTGAATGAAAGAGTATAATTATATTTGGAAAGATTGGATAAAAGTTTTAAAAATAAATTTGAATCCATTAGAGACATTCAAGATTAAAAATTCTAATTTTAATAGAAGTGTTAATCTACAAGAGATGAAATTAGTCAAGAATTTCAAAAAGTATATATTTATATTAATTAGTAAATACTTGCTTTGGAATAAAAAAAGAATAGTCTTATTAATGAAGTTAATGCACTTGAAACTTAATAATTATTAGAAATCTAAAAGTAAGAGAATGAATATGTAATTATATTTTAAATATCTAAAGGAAACTTAAATTTAATTGATGGCTAAATATTAAGAGGAATTAAAGAACTTAAAAGGTTTTCCTGAAGAATTGAGCAAATTCTTAATTGAAATTGAAAAAATTATGACTGCCCCATCTCAATCTCTGTAAATAGTAAAATATGTGTGCATGAATAGAAATCCTTACTATTGTCATCCCAAAGATAGTTAATTCGAATATAATCACTCTCCTAATAGACAGAAGAGAGATTAACTTCAGATTCCAAAATGATAACATTTCAATAGAAGTTTAGTCCTGTTAAGAATGATAGAACCAATGAAATTTGGAATAAGTTAAACGAAAGTGATAAAAAGAGTAGACTTAAAGAAAGCTCAATCTCGCAATAAAGATCAAATTAAAAGAGTAGATGGAAAGAAACTATCTTAGAAATATTTGATAAAAAAGAACAAAGTTTTGAAAGATATTCAAATAATAAATATAATCCATTGAATAGAACCTACAATATTCATTAAGTTTTGAACATGCAACAATAGAGTTTTTAAATTTAAAAAGAAAATTTATTAAAAAGATGATATCTATTTTGATATATCAATCTATTTCTAAATAAGTCACAATAACAATTATATTATTTAGTCAAATCATAGGTAATTGAATGATATCTGAAATTAATATATTCTCTATCATTACTTTCTATTTCTGAATTATCATAATCTTTATAACAATTTGCTATAATTAGATGTATATTCAAATATAATTATCATTATTCTTAAATGATAATATGTAATTGTATTTATATACTTTTGTTAATTTTTAATCTTACCTAGTCGTCAATTGAGAGTTTACCATTGAATTGTAACCTTCCTGTTTACAACTGAATTAAAGTATTAACTAATAGGAAGTTCTTTTGAATAATTATCTAAATTGTTGAATATAAATTCAACAATTTTTCCAATTATATAAAGAGCAATTCTCATAATATTACTCATTTATGAAATCCTATTAAAAATTTACTTGTGATTCTAATTCTATACATAAAAAGGTTCTTATTCCAAATTTTTGCAAAATCTATTTAGTTTTTAATACTGTTATAAATCTCCTTTTATTTTCAATCATAAATAAATATTTTACTCATCATTCATCTAAATATAATAATGTCATCCTTCAATATTCCTTCTATTTGGAAATGAAGTTAAATCAAAAATCTGATCTTAATTAACTATTGTATTTTTAATATTATTCTAAATGCATTCCCTTTAAATAATTTTTTACTTCTGTGACTTTAAATATTGAAAATTCTCATTCTTAAAGAGTTCCTTAAATAAGTATACTTTAATCTATGAGATATATATGCATCCAAATTTTAATAATTGATTGCATCTTAAATTTCAAGTATTCTAATCAATTACCATTCATTGTTCCTACATTGTTATTTAAAACTATGTATAAACTGGAGTTACAAAAGAAACTAGTAAGAACTTGGAATTTATTTTCTCTGTATTTCATTATCAAATTTATGCTTAGCAAACTCTGGAATTATGAATTATATTATATGTGTGTTATGAAGCTATGGAGATGCTTTTAGTGATAATAAAAAACTGTATCTTTTTATAATAGTACAAATAAAGAACTCAAATGGATAGTCTTTTGATATATTCAAAAATAATTTAATTAATTAGAAAGTCTCCTTACTTTCATAATGGGAGTTTGCCATTCTAAAAAAACGCAATAAAATACTTACTTATAATAAGATCTTACTATTAGTAACTAATAATCTCTACCTCCTATAATTATCAGGTTAGACAACAATAAGATATTAGAAAAATCACCAGAAAATGATTCATAATAAAGTGAAGTCGATTTATTAGCAACTGATGAACTTCTTAATAATCCATAATAAGCAGCAATTGATTAATAACATAGAGACCAAGTGTTGAGACATGTACATGCTTAGCAACATAAATAGGACAATTTAAAACGATATGTAGTTGTCTTTGATAAATTGTATAATCAATAACGAAAAGTTCCAATTTTGTTTTCTCTCGAAGAAAGTACTCTCTTTAAGAGAAGAAAATCAGGTCCTCGTAATTGACTTTGAATAATTTGTTTATGTTTTTAGTTAAATGTAAATGAACTTTGGTTTTTTCTTTCTTTTTAATAGCTGAATAAATAATTCTTAGATGAAATCAAATATCCACAATCAATAGACAACCCCGGTATTAGAATAATAATTGAAATAAAATGAGATAGTTGAATCAGAGGAAATATTAATCACTATGATAAAGAAAAAGCAATAATTAATTAGAATCTATGTATCATTAAAGATGAAAGATTTAAATTTTATTCTTCATAATATTAATTATTCAAAAATTAATTAAGAATCATTTATATATATATATATGTATAATATAGAAGGATCAATCCATTTCTTACCTTAATTTAATGTATTACAATCTAGAATTGCCAAGAATTTGACTTTTAGCAGTATGATATTTAAAAACAGGTTTAGTTTTCGTTAGTTTAAATTCTGGTTAGAAATAAAATTGCCCATATGCAGATGAATGTTGAGAGTATTGTTTTTCTATTGGAACTTTAAGTGAAAATATATCTGAATCCTAAGTGTATCGTTTAGCATATTTCCCAAATTTTTATTCCTATTCTAAAATATATATATATATATTATTAATATACCAACAGTCAATTAGGGAGATAAAACAAAGCATTCATTATTTAATTGATTTTTACGTTTATATATTTATGGTAACTGATAACTATTACGAACATGAACATCCATATCTTATTGATTAACGTAATTGATTTTTTGAAAATTAAAATCATTCTTTTTATGAATAGGTGATTGTTCCCAACAAAATTTTATTTTATCAGTTGAATGCTCTTAATAATACGGAACTTGAAACCTCTAAAAATTCTTTTTTAAAATCTAGATTCTTCTCCATCAAACATAATTATCTAAGGTGGACCTAAAACTTTATGTGTAGAACTGTGTTGACTCTTATTCATCTTATTAAATAAATAAAAATATAATTATAAAATCTTCAAAATTTGATATTGTTTTTCTTTGCCATATATTACTATTTGAATATTTTTTTAGTTGCAGTAGGCATTTGACTGAATTTCTTATTCAATATCTCCAATTATTTTTGTTATTGTAAATTCATCCTACCACTAGATAGAATTCTTTAATTCATAATTTTCTTATCTTTTTTCCCTCACCTCCAATTTATACATTGGATTTGATTACTCTTTAATTTTCTACTCAGGATCAGGAATGAATTCCATATCTGTTGCCTTCTCTGTACTTAACTAAACTCATATAAACAATTATCCTCTACCCATTTCATTGCTCTTCAGTATAATTATAATCACAATTTTCAGGATCGGTCTTACAAACAATAGTATTTTTACAAGATGGACTAAGCATTGAAAATTACAATATTATTGTACTATGAAATTAACCCACTTAGTAAATCATAAAAAATTTCATCTTACCTTCTCTTTTTACAGCATTAAATCTTACACCTTTTGCTATCATATGACCACATTTTAAGCATTTAACATGAAATGGAGTTTCAAATCTGATTTTAGGACCACTTTTTATTTTATATTAATCTAATCTAGATGGCTTTTGTTTTTTTTAAAGTTTCATTTTCCTCTAATATATCAGACTACCCTATATTATATTTTAAGCATTACTCAATTTGGATCATAATTAGGTCCAAAGTAAAAATTATCTGCTCTTGCTGCTGCTAATGTACTCATTATTAATATTAATATTTTGTTACATAACAATATTAAATATAAAATGAAATCTATTTATCATAGATAAAGTTCTTTGAATTTCAACTAAATTTATTTAAATATATATTTATTTAATGTATACATTTATGAATATTGTCATTGATAATAAGATTATATTATATAAGTATTCTATTTATTAAGAATTTAATTGTTCATTAATATTATTAATAATTAATTATAAATGCAGCCTTAACCTATTAAGAGAAAAGACTCTATAGCTCCTTAAGGTACTTCCATGTCTATTTGTTCATCTTTGTTATTCATGATTGGACAATCATGTTATGAAATAAAAAGAAGACCTTGTGGATATTGTGTATCATTTTTTAGTGTTTTGATTGTGGTTGCTGCAAGTGCTGTTAGTTAATCAATAATTGATAGAGCACCTCTAATATTTTTAAAATCAGCTGAAGGTCCAGCAGGATAATCAGACATAGTGTAATTAGCAATTTAAGATTAGGTTGATGGCAAATCCAAATTATTTAAGTGAAGAACATGAAAAGTCTCCTCAATATTTGATGTCTATCTATAGTAACTCAGCTAGACAATAAGGATATCTCATAGTTGATTTCCTAAACTTTACTAGAGTGAAAGAAGTATTAGGACCAGACAGGGCAGATTAAGCAAGTCCTAGAATAGAATAACAAGTTAATTTCACATATTTGTAAAAGACAGGAGAGTGTGAGAATGTATATATTGATCATTTATTGATAGTCTGTGAATAAAGCATAATAATTGTTATCTAAAAGATAGGAATTCGGAAGTGAAGCTCATTTTAATGATTTAAGGGATGGATAGTAATTGGGTTAGAGATGCGGAGGAGTATAACCACATCCAAATGCCAAATTTGTTGCAATTGATACTTAAAAAGAGAAAAAAATTGGATTGGGTTGGGAATATCCATTTGATGAATTAAAAGAAACAGAAGTCATAATGAGTAGGAAATTAGCAGAAACGTATAAATTGAATGTAGGAGATTATATGTTAATATATGGAGAATTCTATGATTTTTATGCATCATATTATATAGAGAACTACTATGAATAAATAGGTAAGTAATTCAATTTAACAAATTACAATGATACATTTATAAATCAAGAATTTTCAGATTTGAAAAAAGCAACTTAAAGATTTTATTTGTATTAAGTTAAAGGTTTGTTAGATTCAACTTATGGTAAGTTTCCAGATGGAGATGCTGATAAATTAATAATTGTAGAACACAAACATTTATTTAATAATCTTGCATATTGGTCATGGGATAAACCATTTTTAAAGGCTATGTATACTGCTAATCCTGAAGATTTTGTAGATGAAATTAGAATCAATATACCTGATAGATTCAATATATATATGGATAGCAATTATGAGAATATATAAGGGAAGATAACAAAATATGCCAGTAATATAAGAAGAGATTTGGGAGTTTATCCATGTAATATGGATTTACCAGTCTTATAACAACTATATGATTCTAGATTTGGTTAACTATTTTTGGGTATCATATTAAATATGATCATTGTAATATTGTTTTTATTGAGTGTATTACTCTTATATACATTGTTGTTGATATCAGTAGAAACAAAGACTTATGATTTGGGAGTGTTGAGAGTGTTAGGTTTTAATAAGTTAGGAGTAGTATTCATGGTATTGATACAAGCTTTGAGTTATGTTTTACCAGCTATTATTGTTGGTATTATCCTTTCAATTCCATTCCTATTATATGCTAGTAGTGCACTTAAAGCTTCAATTGGAGTTGAGATAGAAGCAACTCCGACAACAAATGCAATATTCATGTCACTCGGATTAGGATTGCTGATTCCTTTACTTAGTTCTTATGTTCCAATAAAAGAGGCATTAAGTAAGTAATTAAGTTTTGCATTGGATATCAACAGATCAAAATCTACTGCTGTAAAAATAGAAGTAGATCTTGAAGGTAAATCATTACCTTGGGGTAGAATCTAATTTGCAATAATTGCTTCATTGTTCGGTATTTGTGTCTATTATTTTTTGCCTTTGGCTTTATTGTCATTTAATATTGGATTGCTTTTGTCAATATTCTTCTTTATTTTATGTGGTATGTTATTAGGATTGGTGATATTTGCATTCAATATTTAATACCTTGCTGAACGATTTACTGTTTATATATTTTTATTCTGGGCCAGTTCAGCCAAGAAAACAATGGTGTTGAAGAATCTTGCAGCACATAGGGTATACATAAATATTTATATATTAAATAGATAAAAAATAGAAGAACAGCTTTAATGTATGCCTTATCAATTGCTTTTGTGATTTTCATATTTGTTGGTATGAGTGTACAGATTGAGAATTAAGCTACGTAGACTCTTTAATAACATGGTTGCAAACTTGAGATCACTTCTTCTAATGGATATCTATCACCATTTGAATTTGAAAATATTATATTAGAATTAGGAGGCAACATAACTAGTTTTGCATGGGTTACTGATTCTTTGGATAGTTATATGTAAAGACTTGGATTTTCAACTGCATACATGACTCATTTAGGATAAGTTTATTAACTTAGACCTAAAATTGTAGGTGTCTCACATACTTTATTTGATATGGGATATAATCAATTTTTAAAAGTTGAAGATCAAATTAATAGTAAATTGAATCCAGTCGAATAGTTATATACAAGTAGAGGAAGTCAAAGTGCTATTATTGGTACTAGTTATGCAGATTAACTTAATATCAAAATTGATATTGACAGCACCTTCCTTCTAATTGTCTATAATAATACATTTAGTCAATATCATTAGATGAGAGCATCTTCAATTATTACTTCAGCACCTGCTCTTAAATTTAGTAGTTTACCAAGTGTTTAAGAATAAAATGTTGTTGTTTCCTTACCAACATTTAGAAGACTTTGTGGAAATTTGATAGATGCAGTAGAAAATTATCCAATGAAAAGATTACTCATATCTGTCTCCAATTCAGGTAATATTGATACTGTGTATGGTAATTTTAAAAAGTATATTGATTCTAAAGGAGTCTCTGCTAAAATATGGGATTATAGAGATTACGAAACTTCTATAAAATAAAGTCAGGATCTTATTTAAATTATATTCAGTTTTTTAACAGGTGTTGTTATGGTATTATCATTCT
The DNA here is from genome assembly GCA_905182975.1 of Paramecium primaurelia. NCBI lineage: Eukaryota > Ciliophora > Oligohymenophorea > Peniculida > Parameciidae > Paramecium > Paramecium primaurelia. Next base: position 278,678 of record CAJJDM010000118.1, read on the forward strand.
TTAGTCTTATGACATCGATGACTGCCAATATGTTAGAATAAGTTAAAGAAATCTCAGTGCTTAGAGCTATTGGCAATACTAAAATGTCTATTACTATAGTCTATATAATGGAAGCATTCACTTTAGTTTTTAGTTCAAGTTTTATTGGATTAATGGTTGGATTTATTATTGGATAATCAATGGCATTATAATAGACCTTATTCACATAATTGCCATTGATTTTTGTTTTCCCATGGTAAATGTTGATTATCATCATTATAATTGCAATGATTGCAGCTATCATCAGTGTTGTAACACCTTCCTTATAAATCTTATCAAAAGAAATTGCTTAAATTATGAGAATGATCTGAAAATATTAAAATTCATTATAAAATTATATTATTTAATTTTTACATTAATATCCTAATTGATTTAAATGAAAAAAAAAAAAAAATAATTAACATTCCTGAAAGAATAATAAAAAAATAAGGTTATAAAAGGGAATAGGATAAAGGATTCAAAGTATTCTCAATTATAAATGGTAGGTATCTAAAAAAAAGTTATTTGATTTAATTTTGAAAAATAATTATTATAATAATAATATAATTTAATTAAAAATAAAAGTATTAAACTTTATGATCTAATTCTTCGTTAAAATTTAGTTTCGGGATTACAATTTACATAAATAATGAAGAATGTTAATTTCAATTGCTTTTCTTATTATTTTTTAAAGAAATAAGGTATTTAATAATTATTTTTAAGTGAACTTAATAAATTTAAATGAATATGATTATTTAGTTTATTATTATTTAAAAAAAGTAAATTAAAATTTATATAAAAACATAGATTTATATTCATTTGAGAAAATAACATTAAGAGTGTATTAAGATATCTTCGCATATATTTACAGGTTAATTTCTGAAGTTAAGTTTAATACTTTTTGAGATTATTTCTATATATCCTAAAATTTATATTATAATTACTTTTTTTTAATTGGACTTTCATATAGATTTGAACCTCCTTTGGATTGATAATTTCATCAAGTTCAAGTTGTAAAATAATAAAGTATAATTGTGTATTTTAGTTTAATTAACATTTTGTAAATCTACCTGGTGAATTTAAGGCCTTTGCTTATCCAAATAATAAAATGTCATGTTCATGATTCTTTTTACTTTTCTTATTCAATTTTTTGTCAAGTAAGAAGAACATTAAATTTCTTTTCTCCCAAACATCTTCGAATTAAATTTTACTTTAATTCATTTCCAATATTTTCAAGTTTTCTGAAGTTCTATTTTACCCTTATTCCCAAATAATTTCCTACTCAAATATGTTATTGTACTATCCAATAACATACTTATATTCGAAGAATGAACATGAGATATCGATTACTTTAGTCCATTAATCATTCTATTATTAAATGAAATTTAGCAATACCTTTAAACATTCCATTCGAATAGCCTTTGTTAAATCCCAATTTTAGAAATCGAAGACTATATATATGGCTTGTCCATAATGAACTTGTTTAGTTATTTTGAAAAAGATTTAAGACACTTTCATTATATTAATAATGCTAATGCTGATTTTTAATTTATGTTTAAACTCAATTATAACTAGAATTATTAAGAATAATATCTTATGATTTTTATCTAAATTTACTATTTTAAAATTCTAATAATTGTATAAGTTATTTTATACTAACATTCAATATATTCTAATCTACTCTATCTTAATTTTTTATCTCAAATGGATTATTGTTATGGTATATGATATTCAATATATATATTATATTCAAAATTTAAAATTTTCAATAAATCTATAAATAAATAATTATAATCAACATATAGCAATTCTATAAAATGAGATTGCTTGACATATTTCTTAATTTCTTTCCGAAATGCCAAGAGTTATTGGATTACTTATGAATTCCATAGGGGCTAAAATTTACAAAATTCTATTACTAGGATCTTTTATAAGCAAATAGTATTGAAATTGAATCACTTAATCCGAATTAGTGATGTCAATGTAAAATTTAGCAGTAAAATACTTCATCTATTTCTTTTCTAACAATTTCATTTGAATTGGAGTTGACAAAGCTGGGAAGTTCCCTATTACGATGGCTAAAGAATTATTATTTAAAGCCATTAATTTTAGAGAAATCATTCTTTTCTCCCATATATCTTCTATGATATTAATGAATATGTTTGTATACTTATAGTTTCTGAACTATTTGATTTAGATTTAATTACATTTCTGTTGTTACCTCTTTCCCAAATTTATTAGTGTAAAGATGGGTTATCATAATCTGCAATCACATATTTATATTCCAATTATGCATCAGTTACCTATAACTCAAGTTCCCATCGATTAAACTACATTTTTAAATACTTTTTTACTTTAATACAGGTCATCCTACTACTCTCATCTATTTTCCAATTATTTTAAGAACTAGCCATGTACACACCTTATCCAAAATACACTTAGTGGTATAAGCAAAACTTTATTTAAGACATTAAATTATTTATAATCAATTTATTCACTCATTTTTAAATCTTTTATCACCATTTAATCTAAGTTGTTTTTATTTAATATTTAAATTATCATTAACTTTATCTCATCCCCCTCTCTCAATTGAATTAATATAAAAATCATTCTCATTTTCCAATATATTTCATATACGATATATTGTTAGACCAATTTAAAAGTTTCAAACTAATCACTAAATCCTATAATTCAAGTGTTAATTTTGATATTATCAAAGGAGTACCTTAGATGCATAATCATAATTAGAAAATTATGTATGTATATGCAAATATTGAAGATGCTTGTATTATGATCATAAATTTAAAATAAATACAAAAATTGATTTATTGATTTATTGATTAATATATTAAATTACGAATTATTGAGCCTAAAAGATTTTTTTAGGAATATCAAGGATGAGTTTTTTTATTATTCCTAATTCTTAATTAAGATTTTCAAATTTATAAGAAAATCTTTGAATTTGTATATGAAGTTAGTATTATTAATTATCTTTGATTTTTTTCCTATTAAAAAATAATTTTATTGATTTTTCAAATTCATGTACATCAATAAAATTATAAGTTTTAACATATGTGTTTGTTTAACAAAAAATTATTCAACATTCTTTTTAATAATTAGATGAGTATATGGATATACTTAATATAATTGTGATTTAATTGATTTTAGAAAAGAAAACAAAATTTTGTAGATAATTATATAGCAAAGTAGAAGTAGGAAATATACTCTTAAATAAAATTTAAATTCAATAATTCTTCACTATAAATGTTAATTTTATTGACACAGAATAAGATTTGGAGAGCAATAGAGGGAACAAGTATTTTTAAATTAACTAATAGGAAGAAAAACTGCCTTTTTTCTTATCATTAGATTTCTTAACAAATTGTATTTTTCAAAGGAATTACTTAAAATAAGGTTATGCACAATAGTACTACAAAATATTACTTTGAAGTAGTACCTAATTTTTTAATTTTATTTTTTTATATTTAATTAACTAAAATGATTAATCATCAGTTTATGTATTAAATTAATATATTCATTATAAACAAAAAAAACATTTTAGACAATTTAACTTATATTACGTTTTTTAGAACTATATTTAAAAAATAGTGATATGATGTATTTAACATTAAAATAATGGAAGATTTAGTTTCTCCTACTCATTCTATTTAAATAGATTGCAAATTTGTTACTAGATTAGAGAAGCTCAAAAAGCTATATGATACCAGTGTTCAAAGAAAAGATCAATAACATATCATATTGCAATAATCCAACATTACAATAAATGATTGGACTGAAATTTAGATTTCTTACAAAGAATTAGAGAAGGCACACAATGAATTCAATATTACTAATATTGGAAAATAGAAAAAAATGGATTTATTGGAATTTGATTTGCTGAGAATTATTGTTGGATTATATTGTAATGTTCATAAGCTTCAGCCTCTTTAAATGGTATTTATAAATTTAATATATAGAATGTCTATGATTGGGATTAAATAGGATAGATATTATTCAATAGACATTGGAAAGTATGTAGAAGTAAATGGATAGAGAGTTAAGCAACTTCAATAGTAGATCATCCTTGGACTAGAGAAGAGGATTAAGTTTTGAGTTAATTATACGATAAATATACAGAATAAAATAAATGCAATAAATGGAGTTTGATAGCTATGGAGATGAGTAAATTATGTAACTCATCCCATGTTAGATTGGGTAAATAATGTAGAGAGAGATGGATAAATAAATTGAATCCATAAGTAGAGAGGTATAAAAAGTATTTAATATTTTTTTTAGAGGTCCATGGTACAAAGAGGATGAAATTAAATTGTTGGTAGCTGTTTTAAAATATGGAAAGAAATGGTCATAAATTTCAAGAAGAGATTTTGAGAATCTAAGAACAGAAAATTGTTTAAAAAATAGATTTCATACAATAATTAAAAGAGAATCAACGAGATTTGAAATAAACTAAACGCAATCTAAGAAATAAATTTTATAAAATTTAAAGCAAGAAGATGAACCATAATTGATAGAAAAAATAATTTAAGAGTTAAGAGAAGAATCCTTACTTTAATAGTAGTCTGATTAAAGTGATAAGCTTAAAAAAAAGTATACACTCACTTAGGCAGATTAAGTTCTCGATTTTGTAAACAATACTTTTCAGATTGCTATAATTAAGAAGAATAAACTCAATATAATATTATGATCATAACTAAAATTTGTTTTCTAAGGATTATTTATCTCTAAAGCATTTTAATAAATTCTTATTTTTATTAACATTTTATATTATCTATATTAGTATAATAAAGAAAAATAAATTAGTAATTTCATCAATATTAGAAAGTAATATAAATTTTTTAAAGTAATTTTCAGTTATATGATCTATTTACTTGGTTGTAATATATATAAAATTTATTGATTTTTAAATATTCTTAAATATATATATATTAATTTTAATTTGATTATAAAATTTTATAGATATGCAAAATTAAGTGATTTATTACCCTAAATTAAATTTTTTATATTTAATGATATCCTTTGTTAACCTATTTGTCCCATTTAGATAAGCACATAGACTTTCAAGACTTAACATTTACAACTAAAGAAGAGTTCTCTATAAATTCTGTAGTGAAAATAAAAAAACAGAAGAAATTGAGAAATAACCATCTTTAGTTATAGATATTTTACATACAGTCAAAGAATCAGCTCTTGGTTCAGCTACAAAATTAACAGAAAAGGTGAAAGGATCAGCAGTGAAATTTAAAACAGATGCTAATCAAAATAAGGAGACAAGTATTGGAAAAACATGTTTAAACATGGCAAAATTAGCATGGAGAAAAACATTTCCTAGTCATGATGATGAAGTAAAGGCAAGAATGGAAACAGTTAAGGCAAAGTTAGCAGAGAGAAAGAAAGAAGAAGAGAAATTTGCTTAAATGACTGAAGAAGAATTGGCAGCTGTATGAATTAAAATTTATTTAGATTTAAGAGAAAATTCCAGAATGGAAAAGAAATGCCGTCTAAGCTACTGATTAAAGTACAAGTGAAGAAGCATCTCTTAAATCTAAAATTGCTTAGAAGATTTAAAGTAGACTCAAATAAAGTGAATAAGGATAACATATAGTCAATAGTGAAGCTTATAAAGAATATATTACATTCAAAGCAGAAATGAAATAATTTAAAGCTGACTTATCTGATAAAATTTAAAATCATCCAAGTAATTTTGTTTAAGTTTCTTTATATGCAGCAGTAATACAATTTATTAATCAATTAGAAAACTGTTACAAATGAAAGTGATGTTGCCAGAGCTATTAGATAAATGAGAATGATTGATCCAGATTTTGATTTATATGAATTAGAAAAGGAAGCAAAAGTGATCTTTGAATAAATCTACAATCTATATTTATTAGGAGATTTAGAATCTCTTTAAAAAGTATGTGGTGAAGCTGCTTTAGGATACTTTAAAGTATTATTAAAAAAATAAGAAGCTGAAGTATTTTTTACATTTTTATATTAGAAATCTGAACCTAAACATAAATAATTATGGAATGTAGATGAAATTAGATTTACAAGAGCTAGTATACCTGATTCTGTTAAATTACCTGTTTTTGTTTTTACAATAAAAACTTAAGAAATCTTTTGTTATGTTAGTAAGGTATCATATAATTGAAATATCAAAATAGACTGATAGATCAAAAATTATTGATGGAGATGATGAAAGAATCATGTCAATGGATTACTAATTTGCTTTAACTCCACATTCAAATCCTAGTTCTGATGAATTTGGCCATATTTGGGAAATGATTGAATTGTAACCATAATAAGTTGTTAAAATGCTTGTTTGAATGCTATGTTATATATATATATATATTTTAATAAACATACCAATTGTATAGTTTTTAATAATTTATATATATTACAATATTAAGAATGGATTAAACCAATTCTAATCTCATTATAATTGCTCCAGAACACTCTTACTCAATCAAATTAATTTAGTGTACATCCTTGTTTTAATAATTTAGATTTAATAAAACATTTTAATAATGATGAATTAATATTTGATAAGATTGATGAAGAACATTAAAAGATAGGGACCTAACTGTAATAATTGGCATCAATTTAATAGTTTAATTAATACCAAATATTATACATGTGATGTAGATTTACATACAATAAAATACAATTATTTTAATTAAGTAAATGCTTTGGAATAATTATAAAAAATTAAAGTAGATGGTGTAATATTTATTGTGGATGCCAATAATATGAATGGATTAGATTAATTTATTAATTTGTGTGATCAAATTTTAAATGAAATATAACCTGGTCTATAGGCTATTATTTATAATAGGAAAGAAGGAGTTAAAATAAACTTTGAATTATTAGAGAATGAAGAAAAGAAATTAGAAAGCTTTGTTGAATAAATTTACTTAGATTTAGAAAATCCACCAATTCAATAATAAATTAAATAATTATCTGAATAATAGGATGAAACTCTTGGATTTCCTAGAATTATAGAAATAATTGAATGTAATACTTGGACATATATGAGACCCAAATCATAAGAAAAGAAGGAAAATATTAATAAAACAAAAGTGATCTAAAATAAAAAATAAGGTCTTGATTAATTAGAATATGAAGATGATCAATTTGCATAATTAATACATGATATGACCAAAATTAGGTATTTGATTATATATATTATGTAGGACTTCAAAAATGACAGATGAGGAGAGAAGAGAAAAAGCTGCCAATTTAATGAATTAATTAATGAATATGTGTTAAGATGATGATGAAGATGATTTATGAAATGTTTATATAATGTTAAGAAAATTAGAAAAATATATATTAAATAAATTATTAAATAATTTTAATGGCTTTGAAATCTGCAGCATTGTTTGAAAAGATGGATCCATTCATCAAATCATAAGGTACTGAATTGGTTAAGAAAATCAATGCAATCTATTTCTTTGAAGTTTCAAAGGCCAAAGGAGAAACACCAGAAGTTTGGACTGTTGATCTCAAGAATGGCTCAGGAGTATGCAAAATATATATATAATTTAGTCAATTGCTAAAGGACGTGTTGGAACAGCTGATGCTACATTCACAATGGTAGATGATGATATGATGGCTATGGCTTAAGGAAAATTGAATCCTTAATAAGCCTTCATGTAAGGAAAGATGAAGATCAAGGGAAATATGGCTGCTGCAACCAAATTCACCCCAGATCTTTTACCAAAAGATGCCAAACTTTGAGGTTATATTAAAAGTGTATAACAAATCATAAAATCACATTAGATTATTAAGTTTTAATAAATTGCACAATCTTTCCATCCAATATTCCCTCACATAATTCATTATTACCAAAATATTTAAGAGATCTATATTATTCAATTTCAACAGGTTTTGGAGCCTTCTTCAACAATTATTGAAATTTGGATAGACGAGATTCTTATTGAAAAGTTATTTCTGATATGTTATTATTGAGAATGAAACTTTGATGCATACTTAGACTTTAAATTTAACTCAAACCAGAAACTCGTTAATATTTACAATTATTTGGTATAATTTAAATTTGAGGTCTTCGAATCTATTAATATTATCTTTGAGTTTTTTTCTTGCTGGGTTTCATTTTGATGAATTTTGTATCCACTTAGAAGTTTAGTATTGATTTAATTTCTTTGCTTTATTATTCATTCTATTGGCGGCAGAATTATATTTTGCCTTAATTTTGGATTGCTCTAACTTATTAAGGTGATGGTTGTAAAGGTAATTCTATTTATTAATTGGATGCTTCAATGTAGGCTTCATACTTTGGTAATTTAGTATTAAAAGTTTCTTCTTTCTTTTAATCAATTTATGGTTTATTATGAAGTGGATAATTGAACCTATATTTTTACTCTAATTCCTTAACAAAGGTAACATTATTATACCTCATAATTGAAATCACAATATATTGTTTTATGTGTTATCTTATTAAATTACTATTCAACTTAGAACTCATCTGGACATTAAGAAAAATTCATATATATATAATTAAAATAAATAAATTTCTGTTTACTTTTGTATTAAGTTTGAGTATGGACTTAATCAGAAAATAATCTATTAAAAAAAATGTATTTATTTTAGATTCGTTTTTTATTATATTTTGTAAAGATTGTTAAAAGAATATACAATAATTAATAATCTTTTCTGAATAATAAGATTAAAAATTTATACTTCTTAATAAAATAAGATAATTATATAGAACTACAAAAATTCTTCATATTTAACTATTTTTTTCTTTCTTTTTTCTATATTGAAATATGAATATTTAATTTCTATAATAGGAAATTTACATATAGATAATATAAATTAGAAATATTAAAGATAAATTTTATCTTTTATTTTTCATCTATAAGATGATAATCTATTAGTGCTTTATTTTATTTTATTATATTTATCTTTACTTAACATTTTTTAAATGATTATATTTATTGATACATTTTATACTAAATATCGTTAATTAAATTTATGGGTTAAGTTTAACAGTCCAAATAACATTTTTTGAAAAATTGGTAAAAGGTTGATTCAAGAGAAAGCAGAATGTAATTATATGTAGAATAACTTATAGTTTTGGTTGTGATATTGAAGTTTATACAAATTAAATGGAAGAAGTTGCTGTAGTGCATAAAGTATATTAAAGTGAGATGCATTATTAAAAAGAGTTAAATAGATTAGAATAATATTAATAAATTAGTTAGATGCCAGGTTTGATTCGCTTATTAGATATTCAAAAAGAGGAAGAGTCAACTTTGTGTAGTAATTTATTTAAAATTGATGCTATCTTTGAATTTGGAAGTTAACTACCATCTAATTTGCCTTGGTATTAGTTTTTATAATAAATCATTCATACTTTAATTGAATTGCAGAATCGTGATAAATATCATGGAGATTTGAGACCTTAATCTTTTATGTATACAAATTAAGTGAAGTTACTTTTACCAAATGTTGATTAATATAATCGATTTTTGAGTGGTTTTGAAGAATACTGTTACTTATCACCTGAATTATTCTTTCAGTTGGGAAGAAAGGTATTCAAACCAGAATATAATAAAGAGAAGAGTGAAGTTTTCACAATTGGATTAGTATGTTTGGAACTCATATTATAAGAATAAATTTAATAGATTTATGATTTCTAAGAATATTAAATAAATTAAGGTACATTAATAATCTAAATATAATTAGAAGTATTAAATGAAATGATATCTAGAGCTAATAATAAATTAGTTACTAGAATGTTATCAATTAAACCAGAAGATAGACCAACTTATTTATAAATATATGAGGAGAGTATAGTAGAATTGATGTAATAATCAACTAATAGCAATAATAAAATCATTATTCCAAGTAATCCAAATGATATTTTGAATGAACATGCAATTGAGATTTAATCAAGAGTAATTGTAAAAGAATAACAATCATAAGCATAATCATTTATAATGTAATCAAACTAATAACATCCATTATTATGTTAATAATCTCAATAATTTACACTATAATCATGTAATTTCAAAGATTCAAATCCAACTTTGACATCTATGTAATAACATCCAATGTTTTTTTAATAAGAAAATTAATTATAAAAATAATAGTTAAAATCTAATTAAGAAAATGAAGAACCTTAATCAATGAAGAAAGTACATCCTTTTTTATCTCAAAAAAATTCATAACCTAATGTCAAATTATAAAATAATAATAGATCTATGAATTAAACACCATCATAATAAATACAAATTCAATAAAAACCATAAATACCTATTAATTTATAGACATTCCAATCTAGTCAAAGTAGTTAATAATAAGCTTTTTATTCAACATAAGTTCCATAATAGGCTAATTCACTTTAATATTTAACTATTTCATAATCTCCAAATCATAGATACTCATAAAAATCTTAATAATCTTCAGTTTCTAAACATCAATCTATTTAACCAACTGAATATGCTTTTCTTCATGAATAAGTTCATGTTCCATATAACCCTGGATCTGATTTTCTAGATTCATCAAGATAAAAAGAATAAATAGAATTTGTTTCACCATCTAGAAGTAGTTAAAGACCATCATCTAAATTAAAAGATATTTCTAATAAAAAAACAAAAACTATGTAAAATACTACTACTACTACATTAAATAATAATAATAATAATAATAAATAAATAGTAAATAAAAAACCATAATTATTGAAGAGTTAAAGACCTTAAACCTAAATGAGATCTAAATCACCTAATGTTAAGAAAGTACCATTAAAGAAATGAATAATGTGATTTAATTAACTAAAAATTTAAATATAATATTAAGATATAATTATGAACGTAGGTACAAATGTTAGTGATGATTGTGTTACAGAATTCAATAATCTGAAATTAGGCAAACAATACAGATATGTTATTTATAAGTTAGATAAGGATAAAAATGAAGTAAAATTCATTATATATTCTTAAGATTGTAGTTGATCACAAAGGAGAAAGAGATAGTACTTATGCTGAATTTGTTAGTCATCTTCAAAATGAAGTAAATTTATTCTTTAAAATAAAAGTCACGATATGCTGTTTATGATTATCATGCTTAAACAGATGATGTTCCACCTAGATAAGTAGAGAAATTGGTTTTCATTTTCTGGTCACCAGATACAAATTAACCAGTTAAATAAAAGATGGCTTATGCTGCAGGTAAGGAAGCTTTAAAGAAGAAATTGAATGGACTTTCTAAAGAAATTTAAGCTAATGAACCTTCTGAAGTAGAAGAAACTGAAATCAAAAAGATTGTGTTAAACTGATAAACTTGAGTAATGAATATTCTAATATCAAAATATAGAATATCATACAATTTCATTATAATATTTAATAGTAATGTTTTCTAATCTATAAATATTGTATTTATAAATAAGATTATAAAATTAAAGAAGAGTTGTTATTTTATAAAATATATATATATTTGATGAAATAATTAAAAATAAGGTAGTGAATTAATAAAAAATCACAGAGTTTTAAATTATTTTGTTCTTTTGAATGAGAATTCAAGAAAGTATTATTTAATTTTTGGTAAATGATTGTGTATGTAGCTAAAATATTCTGTTTTGTTTAATTGCATAAATTAATCAAATGTGTATCTCCTGTTACTTCTTATAAAGGGAGGTTATCTTTCAACTTTCATTACATCTCTTAATAGAATGTGTACTTATGTTAGTTTCTTTTATGACATAGTAGAAGTGGAAGTGAGAAATAATTAAGGAGACTTACTCTTTTTCTCACTCATGATTCTAGGTCTTCTAGTTTAAGTGAGTAATTAGAATCCATCTCTACATTCTTTATTTAACAATTTTCGTTTATCAGCTATCATTTATCGATATTTTCCTAATTAAAATTTAAGATTCGTCCTCTATTCCTCTAATTCTTTCATTTTCTCATAGAGTTGATGATTTTATTATTATAATTTTTGTAATTCAATTTCAGCTTATGATACTTCCCCTGAAGTTACAAGTGAAGGTTATTTATTATTATTGCGATTTCGATATTTTTTAGTTTACATTTTGTTTAAATCTTTAATATCATCAATTCTCACTATTTCAGCAACTCTGTCTTATATTTTATTTGCAGAATCATCAATATAAATTTTGATTCCTTTAATATAATCCATATAGTCATTCATTTTGATTATTTTTATAATAATTATTATATAAAATATATGGGAGATTATGAAGATGATGATTACTATTAGTAAAATGAATTTATAGATTAAGAAGATTTTGATCCATTAATTCTTTAACAATAAAACTCTATTTAAGGGTATATTAATATTTAAATTAAGATAAATAGTGAAGAGATTTTGGAAATGAAAGATGTTATGAAAGTGATAAATAAAGAAGTATAAGAGCTTTCAGAGATTTTGTATTTCAATGAAGACAACACATTAGAAGTAATAAATAAAAAATACTGAAGTTGCTTATGTAATACAATTGGAATAAAGAAGATATAATTTAATAATATTACTCTAATTCAGAAAAATTGTTGGCTGAATTCAAAATTAAAGGAATTATTAATAATCATGAAAATATAAAATATAATGAACTTATAGATAGTTGTTCAGTATGTTTATGCTAAGAATAATTAATTAAATTAGGATGTTTACATAGATTTTGTGAATCTTGTATAAAATAGACTATAACTTAAAGAGTATAAAAAGATAAATTCTTAATTGTCAAATGTTTATGGAATGGTTGTAATTACAGATTGCCTTTTTCAATGATTAAAAGATTTTCAAATCTAATTGAATTTGAAGATCTTTTATGTAAAAAATTTGTTGAATGTTCAAGATATATGGCATATTGTCCTGCAGTTAATTGTAATAAGATTGTAAAACCTAAATTCACTTCAATTAAAGAAGTGACATGTATTTGTACAAAGAAGTTCTGTTTCTATTGTAAAGAAGAATTACATCCTCCATGTCCTTGTGATTTAGTCAAAAAATGGTTTTAAGAAATGAAAAAGGATGAAGCTAATATAAAATGGATTATAGTTAATACAAAATAATGTCCATTTTGTAAAAAACCAGTTGAAAGATCATTTGGTTGTAATTTCATGATGTGTAAACCTCCAGGTGGATGTGGAAAAGCTTTTTGTTATGTTTGTTCTTAACCTTGGGAACCTGATCATAAAGATCATTTTAAATGCAATAAATATGTGCCACCTAATTAGATTATTGAAAAGGAAAAAGAATTATTATAAAGATATAATTTTTATTATGAAAGATTTTAAAGTTCATAAGCTGCTAAAGAAAAAGCAGAATAGAGTTTAAAAAAGATATAGGATGAATACATAGATGAATTATTTATTTATTATGACTTTAATAAGTATGATACTCAATTCTTAGAAGAAGTTGTTAATGAATTAATTCAATCTAGAATTGTATTAAAATGGTATATATAAATATATATAAGGTCTTATTGTATTGCTTACTATATATCTAAAATTAATTAAAAGTCAGCCAAATTATTTGATCATTATCAGGAACTCTTTGAACATGCTTGTGAATCTTTGGCCATATCTTTGATCAAATTATTTGATTAAATAGAAATAATAAATGTACAACAATAGGATATATCTATTAATGATTAAAAAAGATAGTTTATCAAAAATAAAGAGAATATACAAAATACTTCCTAAAAATGTTAAAAAATGAGATTAAATCTAGAATCAGCTATTTATTAAGGAGATATTAATATGTGATTAATTCTTTATTCAAAATAAGATATTTAATTATATAAATATATATTTCATAAATTAGGGTAGTGTTAGTAAGTAAATCCATCTTCAAATGCCAATTAAAAAACTTCTTCAATATGATCAACTAATCTAATTCTCTTTTTAATTGAAGATTCTATGTTCTATATGTCATTCACATTCTAAGATGGAATAATTATGCTTTTAAATTAATATTATATTTATACCTCTCAATTCCAGATTCAGCTGCCTATATGATACTATCTCTCAAATTGTCTTATCTAAATATAAAACCTTTTAAACTTAACTCTCCAGCAAATGCAACACTTGATTTCACTTTTTTATTCATAAATAATGAAACCATTGCAATAACGAGACAAACACCTAAACAATTCTAGTTTGCTATATAAATATCCCAATTCTTAAATTAAATATATTTAAAACAATTCCTCAAATAAGATAAAGCAGTTATTCCTTATTCAACAATATATTGATCCTTAGATTATTAAAATAAACTGCCTTCTCCCTTTATTTTTATTACTTCCAAAATATTCACTCCATCATTCAACCCTTTACACATTCCAATACTCTATAATTTAATATTCTTGTAACAAATTGTGGATTCCCCCAAACATTAATTAATAAATCCCTTATTAATATTATAAAATCCCTTTCTCTTTCCTCTAACTTATTATAATGCAATCTTTCTAAAAATAGAATTTATTTGTCTCTCTAACGATCTAACTCCACTCTCATTAGTATAATTTGTGATTAAATATCTAACTACATCTTTACTGAAATTTATCTTCCCATCAATTCCATTTAATTCCTATTATTTTGGAATTAAATGTTATATAGCAATCTACTCTTTCTCATCAATTGTGTAAGATGGAATTTCTATCATTTCTAATCTATCTCTTAATGCTGGTTATATAGAATCTATATAATTGGCTGTTGAAATAAATAGAACTTAACTCAAATTGAATTCCTCATTTACATAATTATCCATAAATGTTTTATTTTATTCTGGATCCAAGACTTCTAACAAAGCTGAACCTACAGTATGTTGATTAATCTTGTCTATCTCATCAAGTAAGATAACTGGATTAACACATTTTGCTTTTTTAATTGCTTCCATAATCATGCCTGCCTAAGCTCCAACATATGTCTTTCTATGACCTCTTATTTAAGCTTCATCTGATACTCCACCTAACGATATCTTTTGAAAAGGTCTCCCCAAAGATTCAGCTATACTCTAAGCTATTGATGTCTTTCCAACTCCAGGATGACCATGTAAACAAAGTATAGATCCAGTAGATTTTGTTAAAAATTTAATTGCTAAGTATTATAGAATACGCTATTTAGCCATATCTAAACCATAATGTCTTTTATCTAGATTTTCTTTGCATTAAGATATAGTAACAGTTTCTGGATGTATAATTCCCCATGGTAATGACTAAACATATTACTTTTAATAATCCAATTCTTATTCTTGGATTTATGGAACAATTTATTCAGTTTAATTAATTAAGTTATCTCCATTGTTTTGCATTTCAGACATAAGTTCTTGTTTAAGTTTTTATTCTAAATCATTGCTTGTTGAATATTATGTCATTTTATGATCCAAATATTAAATCATAGTTGATATTCTTTCAATGTTACCATTCATTTATAACAATCTAAGTTTTTGATTAAATGGAATTTGTATTCTGTTTGCCACTTGATAATATAATTTAATAATGTTATCTTCTTCATCTATCTTTTGTTTCAAAAGAGCATTTGGTAAAAGTGAAAAGTTTTCCATATACATCTAAATATTAAATTTACAATTTACTTTTACTGCATCCTTAAATGCACTCAAAATTTCAGTATTGGTATCTTAGATCTCATCATTCAATATTTCAACGTTTGCTATTAAGAATGGTGAAATTTGGCAAAACGAATTTATTCTAAATCTAGCAAATGCAAAGGCTTTGCAATAATTAGATTACTCTTCTTATTTTGTTACTAAATGCACAAGTGTCCCATATTAACTATATTAGGATATAGTTTGAATATTTGGGTGGTTGTCATCGATTTATGAAACCAATCCAATATATTGAGAATGTACTAATTGAATATAGCAATCCACATCATAGAGTTACAAACTAGAGTATGGAAATACTACTGTGTTTGATATTGGTTGTATGTACAAATTTAAATATTACATAATAATAAATAATATGATATCAATTTAAAATTGTTTAATTTTTAAGACAACTATTTAGAATTAACGCATCATTAATATATATTATGCATATTAGGTTTCAATCAAAATGACAAACTATTATCAAATTAGGTGTTATTTCACATTAATAATATAAACAATATAATATAAAATAAATAATATCTCATTAAATTTATAATATAAATAATCTTAAAAATATTAATGAAAAAATATAATAATAATAAGATATATAACTGAAACCGAATTATAGAATTTTAAGTATTCAAAAAAATATTTTTAATAACAATTAGAACATAATTATTTAATGTTTTTAAATTTATACACTTGTAAATTAAGACAAATAAAGTAATAATTATGATAGTGAAAAGATTATTAAAATACTCTATTTGTAAGGATGGAAAATGTTGATTAAAGGTTAAGACATGGTTAATATTAGTTATGGAACTATTTATTAAGAATATTCAGGAAAGAGAGGAATAATTAATTTGATTGGATATATCAAGAATTTATTATTAAATTTTTAATTTTCTATAAGATTTTTCTACTTTTATCATAAAATTAAAATATTTTAATGAAAACTCCATTTTGTGTTCGACTTCAAATTTTAGGAATATAGCAAAATGATGAGTTAGAATATTTTGAAAATCCAGAAATCTTTGAAGATAGTTAACATATTTTTCCTTTGAACATTTATGCACAGAGTTATGGAATATATGTGATTAGATTAGATTATTATATTAAAAAGAATTTTATAAAAGAGGAAAAAATTGTGAAAGGGAAATTGATTTTTAGTAATTGAGTGCATAATAATTTAGCATTTTACAATTACATTACATAATAATTTGTGGATATTTATGACTTATTATGTACAGATAATAATTTCATTAAACTTGATGGATAATTTTGGTTTAAAGATGAGAATTCAATATCTCCATTGATTATTAGATTAAAGCTTTAAATTTATTATCAAGAATATCTTAAATATTAAAACCTTTTGGAAAATATTGAATTAGAAAAAAACAACTTATAAGGCAATATAGAGAAAGCAAAAACTGAATAAAGAATTAATAATGAAAATTTCGTCAATTTTAAAATGAAAGTAAATCAACTTAAGCAATTTTATTAAATCCAACCTTAATATCCAGAGATTGATATTGCTATTTTATATAGTCATCCATTAGTAAATTAAAATGAGAAACGTGTTAGTCCAGTTTAATATTATGATGATATATAGAATTTTAAATAAAGGATATCTGCTTTAAACAAAAAAGTTACATATCTTATAACATAAGCTACAAAATAGAATTTGAGATAGGTTCTAAAATATAATCCAAAAATTATCCACATTATTGCTCATGGAGAAAATGATACAAATAAACTAAATCAATATTTATAATTTGAGAATAATTGTACAGATGATTTTGTCTATAGAGAAGATTTATAATAAATCATGAAAGAATCTAAAAAATCATTATTATTTTTAGCTTGTTGTTATGCTGGAGAAATAGCTAAAAATATTTAATAATATGCTACAACAATAGCAGTAGATAAAGAACTCAAAATGTTAGATGATGCAGGCATATATTATTTCTCATCTTTATATGAAAATTTGTTATCAAAGAAAACATTATAGACTAGTCATGAAGAAGCCAAAAAAAATGTAGAAGAACAACTTGGAGATAAAAACTTTCAATGTTGTCATTGTCATTCTCATAGAGAGGCATGCAAAGAGATATTTGGAAAGTATAATGATTTATGTTTTAAACATAAATCTTAGTGTAAATGTGAAGAATCTGATAAAATACATGATAAATTATCACATCTATGGGATTCAAATTATAAATGTTAAGATATTTTTGAAGTTATTTTAAATTAAGTATAAGAATAAAAGAATAAAGAATTTATTAATATTAAATTAGATTAATTAGCTTAAGATGGAATTCTAAGAGTTTGCTGTTGTGAATTGGCAGAAAAATTACAAGATGATGTTTCCACTTTCATTTAACATACAGAATCAGAGAAATTTCAAATATTTTCATAAAATTCTACTTAATCATAAATATTTAATAATGTTGAAAATGGTAATCTAGTTGAAATTAATTAATTATCTTGGGAAGAATAATATATAATTGCTTGGAAAAAAGATGCAAAAGTTATATATAACAAATTAACCGAGACTTTTTATTCCAAAAAAAGATAAATCCTTAAAATATGTGCAGGAACATCAAAAGGAGAAAGATTTGTTATAAAATTTGCTCATCAAGTTTCTAAGTATTTTAAAGTAATTTATATTAATGAAAAATTAGTTTAGGAAATTAAAATTTTACAAAAGAAATGAAATTGAAGATATTTAAATAATTGAAATTCCATTAGATAAAATTGAATAACTATTATTAAAAAAATATGAAACAAGAATTAGTTACATATTTATTATATGTCAATTATAAAAAGATCTTTTTATAAAAAGTATAGAGTAATTGTTGTAATTGAATCAAAAAGGAACTATCATTCTTATTTCATATCAAGAATTATTTGATTTAGATTTGGATTCTAAATTTTATAAAATATCACTTAAAGATTGGGTTAATAATAGTGATAAAAAAGAAAAATGTGATTATTATAAAATTCTTAATGAATATGGTGATGAATTGACTAAGAAAATTATTGAAACTGTGGGAGAAGATAAAATAAAAAAACTAAAATTTGATCAATTATTAGATTAAATTGAAATTATCCTTAAAAATTAATAAGAATAAATTAATTAATTTGTTTAAAATTGATTTCAATATTAAGATTTAATAAATAGAACATATATAAATTTAAACATAACAATACATATTTATCAATTAGATTTATTAAATATAATTCTGAATCCTTCAAATAATTTAAAAACTCTCCTTCTTTTACTTAAAGAATTTTACATAAAAAAAGATTTTTTTTAATCTTTCTTTCTTATTCTCTAATTATTTATTTGATAGATCAATTCTAATCAATCTTAGATTTTATACTAAAAATGATGTGAAATTGATAAAATAAATAATCAAAATTGTTTAAATTTAATAAGGTCCATTCAAATAAACTTTCCTTTTTATCTTACTCACAGGAATTTTTTTGAATTTTAGCTGTGTATATTTATTATACATATATAAAAGAACTTAAGATTAAAGTAAAAATATATTTCTTCAATAAGATAATATTATTAATTTATAATTAAAATAATAATTAAAAATTCAGATGAAAAGTAATTGTCTAATTAAATATGATTAGATTATCCAGATACATTTATAAATTAAACAAAAGGAGTATCAGAAGAAGATAAAATAATTGAATAGTTAAATTAAATTCAAGATCAAAACTTAGACATTATCTAATAATTTGCAAGGAATTTAGCACATAGCATAAGTTCCTTTTTAGTAATAAGAATATCAAGAAAGTAGAGTTCAATAAAGAGTGCAAGAAGATTTTACACTTAACTTTTTAGATAGAGCAAGGTTAGAGAGAAAAAGAAGAGAAGAAAAATTGATATAAAGAATCATCATCTAAACACTTATATTAATATTTATTTATATAATAAGACATTAATAAATTAAAATATTAATTTATAATTATTAGATAGTCTTTATCTAATAATAAAATTAATATTTGTGTATACAATTTAATTGATAATCATTCACAATATTATCTAATTTAAATTTCTTCAGATTTACAATCCCAGGTAATTAAATACTCCCCATCATCTGAAATTGCTCCATGTATATAATTATCATCGAAATCGATAATTTATTCTTACAAAAATTCTCCATTTTCTTTTATTTTAATTAAATTTAAACTACTTCCATTTTTATTTAGAAGAAGTTATTTTGATTAAATATATTTTTGAGGAAAATACCAAAAACAATCTTTTCCAAATTTTACAGCAATTTCCTTTTATTTAACAAATTATTAATTTAATTTATTTTATTCATAAATTATCATTTACTTTTTATTATATGGTTGATAAGTAAATAAAGTATTACTTATAAAACATAATCTTGAACCCCATTCTACTTTAATAGTTTATTAAATATTCCATAAAGAACTATCTTAATCTTTTTGACTTACAACAATAAGATTATCAGCAGCACAAGAAATTAATTAATTTTAAGTTTCATTCATACTAATACAAAATACACTTCCATTATGATATGTTAATGTTTATAAACTTTACCATTTATCATTTTTTATCCATATTCTAATGGTTTTATCATCACTACCTGATATAATTACGTCATCATTATTATTAATTATCAAACAATTAATATCATCAGTATGTCCCTCAAGTACTTATTTACAATTAAAAATTTTATTTTCTTATGCTTCCCATAGAATAATTGACCTATCATAGCTGCCAGAAATAAATGAAAGTGATTTTTACAAAAAGTAAATACATCTAACTCTTTTATTATGATTACTTAATTCCTACATTTATCTTAATTATCCTTATTAAAAATCAAATACTTTTATTTTGCTTGATTCATATCCAGCTACTAAAATATTAGCTTCCTTATTAAATGCAAAAGCAAATATATATTCATCTTTTATTTAATTTATCAATTCATATCTAAATGGTTTCAATTCTTTATTAGTTATTTATTAATGACTTTTTTCTTCTAAACATAAAATTTTTCTACTATTTTTTACAGTTGCAGATAAACTTCCTATACTCTCTGTGATTAATTAATACAATTCCTCTTTATTCTTTTGAAATGAAAAGAAACATGATGAAAATTCATTAAAGTGAGTTATATTAAAATTCTTAGATAATTATGTTATCTCTTTAAATCTCATTTCTAAACCTTTCTTTAATTCCCCACATTGATTATTCATATGATTAATCAAATTTTCAAGCTTATTCATAAGATCATCATAATCAAATGATTATTGCTTTATTAAATTCAAAAATGCAGAAAATTTTTATACATCTTCTATATGGTTTTTATGATTTCCACCTTATAAACATTCAAAACAAGAAAAACGACATTCTTAACAGGAATCCTTCATGCAAACAAACTCAATCAAATTTTTATGGCCTTAATTCTAACAAATTAAATCCATTATTTATAGATATTAATAATTATGAATCTGATTACTACAATTTAAGGTTAAGATTCTATTTTTAGAATAATTAAATCTATATTTACATTACTATATTAGGATTTTATTACAATCTAATTCTAAATTAAAAATAAATAAATTTTAATTAACTTTCTGATCAGAATTCTTACTTTATATTTTGTAATTTATATTATTTATTTTCAGAATAAAGTTAAATAGGAATAACAATATAATTATTATTTTTATGATATTTCCAATTAAAATAGGAAGAATAAATGATTTATTAATACATTGATGAATTATATAAGGCAATTAAAAATATATTAATGAAAATTACTGTTAAGATGGATTTTTTTAATTCTGCATTCAACTATATGAAAATTACTCCATAAAAATTATCATCTAATAAAATATAAGATAGCAAATTTATTTATAGTTTGTAAGAGAAATATACAAAATCAATTTTTAATAAACCAATAAAGAAATAAATGTGCTTTTAAATAAATGCATTACCAATATTTCTTAATTTTTCTTCATTGATTTACTCGTGCCAATTAATGCCTAACTTTGATTACATATGTATAACGAATTTTGCAATTTAATTATTTATTTATTCTCAATGATCATCATTTAATAATATATTATTTATTTAGCTTAAATTTAAATATATTCATATCAGCAACATTGAGGTTGAGATCATGAGATAATATAAAATCTTAAAAATTGACTCTATTTTTTTATTGGATTTTAACATTATATTAAATGTTAGATAATACATGTATTCCATTAGTCAAAATCTCGATTATGTAGAAAAGATTACGATTTGAACATATCAGTAACTATTTCATTTGTTTTCACTCCACAATATTATAAATTTTAATAAATGCAAAATATTATTCTAAATTTTTAATTTTAATAAATAAGTTCCTTTTTCAAAATTTTATCATATTTGTGATAATTTTTAAGACTTTAGAGTAAAGACATATAATAATTAGATTTTTATTGAAAGAAAACTATTTTGCTATAGTCTCATATAAGACAGGTTTAACTATTTAATTATTGTAAAGTATCTAAATTAAATTATTAATGTAATTCCTCTCAAAATATCATAATCTCATCTAAAAGTATCCGCTAGCAACAAAATCTATCACAGCAGGTTATAAATGATTGATAAAGTCTAGGATTCATTGTTTCTTTTGGAGATTTTACAGTCTAAACCATGAAACCATATTTCGACTAAACAACTCAACCTTAAAAATTGAATTTAAGAAGATTAGGAATAGCCTGGCTAATGGGAAATGTCTTTATGGGGCCTTTATTTCACTATAACTTTACATACATGTTACCTTGGCTAGTAAAGAGGTCGCATAATTTTTATAAACTATAGATTACCATTCGATACTTCTACACCTATAAGAAGAGCATTTGGGTCTGTTTTAATTGATTAAACTGTGTGGAGTTGTTATCTACTCTGTCATTATTTAATTATAATAAATTTTCTTGAAAGTGGTTCAATTACCAAAGGTATAGAGGCAATTAAAAAAAACTTTACAAAAGTTATGATAACTAATTGGTAAGTGTGGCCAGCTGCTTAAATTATCAATTTTTGGTTAATCCCTCGACCATATTAAGTTCTATGGGTAAATCTTATAGGATATTTTTGGAATATATATTTGAGTTATATATAACATAAATGAGTTGTATAGTTAAAAAATCACAAAATATCGTGTTATTCAGTGATGCCTTCTATTTAAAAATGTTTCAACACTACCATAGATAAAATAAAGAGTAAAAAAGTTTGAAGGCTTTGTAATTAATAAAAAATTTTATACCTTAATAGTATTTCTCTATTTACATAATAATCAAATATAAAATTTAAAAATTGTATATAAAGAGATTAGAATTATATATTGAAAGCATATTGTTTAAGTTTTTTTCTTTTTCATCTTTCAATAAATATTCAAGATGGAAATTTATTAAATAAAAAAGTTTAAAATCTGATTTGAAATTTTTTCCATACTTTTTATTGAGGTCTAAATTGTCTTAGCAATCTCAATTCCTTAAAGAAACCGCAAGCTTTCTTAAATTAACATATGAAAACCATTAACTACAATGAAAAATCGCTCAATATTGAAGTATTAAGATAATCTTTCCTTAAAAATAATATATTAGAAATATAAAATTCCTAATATATTAAGTTTAATTTATAAATATTTAGATTAATAAACAGAAAATAGGAAAATCAATAATATTTTCTGATAAATGTAAAATATCTCATTTCTAAAAGAATAATTGCTGATTTAAGGATTAAGTATAATTATAAACAGTTGAAATTTTTCATTTAAATTACAAAAATTTACTAATATTGTTAATAGAGAAAAGGTTTAAAAATAATCAAAAATGTTGTAATTGTTAACAGAGATGTAGCTTTGTATATCTTAAGAAAAAATTATTAAGAGGGATGAAATTTATTATGATGTAATTTTTTGGTATTATTTTTAATAATTATTTAATTATCATTAAAATGAAGGTTTTTTTAATATAATTTACAATTATTTTTAAAGTAATAATAGTTTTAAATTTGTATGATAATATTATTTAGGTTGGTTAGTGTATAGAATATCTTATAAATTTGTTTGATAATGTCAATTCCAATGTGAAAAATTATAATTATTTTATAATATAATAACAGTTAATTTATGCTATGTTGCAGTAGGAAATTATTTTAAATAGTTTATCATATAACTAGAATAGTATTTTGTATAATTTGCATCCATTATGGATTTTATGTTTACTTGTATATTTTGATTAGTTTATCATTCAAATCATTAACACAAATTTAAGAATTGCAGAAAGATATAAAATGTAATATAATGATAAGATCATAGTTTTTATATTAATAAATTAATTATCATAAAAATATTATTATCTCTTTAAACATTTTATCACAAAAAAATTAATAACAAGATAGTTTTGTTTATAATTTTGTTTTTAGAGAATGAAATATTTAATAAAATAATGTAGAATCATATGGATTAAAAACCTCTAAAATCCCTTAGAAGTAATAATATTATTATCCCAGATAAGTTTAGTACCAATACTAAGTTTTCAGAGGCCTTTTAAATATAGGATTCAGTATTACAAGGTCCAACAGAATTATATGAATTATAAGCAATTGATTTAGAGTTTCCTAACATATTTGAATGCTTTTCTAATCTAAATTGTAATTTTAATTCAACTATGATCTTTAATACACCAAAAATGTTTTAGAACAATATTTAAATGGATTCAAAAACTTTAACAGCAGAATAAATGAGAATACTTTGCTAAATTGATATTTTAATGTTGAGACATTATTATTTATTACGAAAAGAAGTGATTAAATAATATATTAAAGGTGTTCAAAAAGCATAATCAATTATTTTTGAAATAATAGGAAAAAAATATTAACAATAACATAGTCTAGATTAAGAAACGATTTCAACATCATTACTAAGATAAGATAGCAATGATGCTATGCAAATTATTAGATGAAGTGAAAAATAAAGAAGATAAAGAATTTATAGAAAATAATATTAATGATGTACAATTCATACCAGCTGAATTAATAGAGCTTGATATAAAACTTAAATAATAGCCTATTGAATCATTAGATTATTGTGATCCATTATAAGTTTATTAAGAAATTACTAAACTTTTGGAAATGTTTTTAAAATCAATATGATTAAATTAATTTATATAAATTATGCTGAATCCCTTTTAATCATATTCAATATCATTTAGACAATATAAATTATTTAATTCTTTATAATTCTTGTTATATCATTAGAAAGGTAATTATTATTAATAATTCAAAGGAAATTATTCAAATATATATATAAATTATGCTATTAAAATAAATTGAAAAAATATTCATTATTATTATTATAATACTTAATTAATAATATAATTATAAATTTAAAGAAATAAATTTTAATTATTATTATTTATTTATATATATAAATTATTAATATATTATTAATATTGATTAATAAATCAGGTAAATTTAGAAATCATTCTTAATTACACATGCAATTTGTCTATTTAGATATAATTAATATATTTAAAAATGAAAATGATTTAAATTATGATTATAATAATTTTTTTTGGATAAATAATAATAACTATAACTTCCTTCTAGAAAAATCATTTCCATAATATTTTTATTGAGGCACTATATTCAAAATAAAAATAAATACTAATTTTAATCATAATATCAATCTAATCATATAAGCAATATATATATAAAAGAGTAAGGCTCTCTTTAATAATCAACTTTGCCAATAATATATTTATTTGAAATTTTTTATTTATACTAATTAAAATTCTCAAATAAGCAATTTCCAACAGAAAATTTTGCAGTATTTTCTTTTATGTGAAATAGGAGGTAATAAACAGATTTTAATTATCATTTATTTTGGATGAATAAATATTCTGTCTTCATTAATTTATTATAACTATTTCAAAATATTGATAGCATATTCAATTAATTATAAATATTTAAAATTAATTTCTCAAATTTTAATTATTAAATGAATTTAGAATATATTAATATAGTGTGATAATATGTCTTTTTATTTCATAAATTTTCCAATTTTTTGGTTCAGATAGAATATTTCTTCTTGTTATATACATTTTCTCTTTTATAAATTCAGATAGAATTTGTTTTTACATCCCCTTTTCTCTTCTTTCACACTCTTAAAAAGTATAAAAGGTCCTTTTTATATATAAATGAGTGATTTAAGAATCAATATATATAAACGAATAACTTAATGACTAGGTATATTTTGCTAAATTGAACATTGTTAAATATAATGAAGAAGATAAAAGAAAATTATTTTGAAATGCTCAATATTATATTGAATAAATGAGAATCTTGCTTCTAAAAAATTATCACATAATAAATCATGCACTATAATATTAAGTAAAAGAAAAATGAGCAAAAACTGCTAGATGGAATTTAGAAAACAATTTTAATAATAAATGAACAAAAGAGTAGAAATACCTTCTTCAAATATATATGCATACATCCTAAAGTAGTGAACATATAAATTAATGATTGGAATGACTGTGAATATATTTCTTTTTAGAATGATTTAGTTTTTTACCTACCATTTTTATAATTTCTTCTATCTAAATATCAAATACAACAAATTTTAGGATAAACCTCATGAAATGTTAAAAAATTTGGCTCAATTTATACAATTTATCCTTTTTTCCAAATTTGCCTACATTAAGGACAAAATAACTAAAGATCTCTAAATTATTAGAGAATATCAATCATTCAATAAGAAGACAATTCCTGAAATATAAAATAACCTTTTCTTATTGTTTTTGGAACAATTCAAGTATGAAATATATATTAATGAAGATTTTCTTCGAGAAATTTTTTGAAAATTAAAATTTCCTGTATGAAATTTTAATAATTTATGATCTCAAATAAAAATAAAAAAAAATTAGATATTATGATTATTGAAATTTCAAATAGATATTCATTTATATTTAAATTACTAAATATAAAAATGCAAATAAAGTATTTGCTTTTAATAGCTCTTCTGGTCACTTTAACTAATTAAGTTACTGTGACAAAAACAGATTAATGTGATGATTGTGCATAATTCAAATCATCATAAGATTGTAAATCATTTGGATGTACTTGGACAGAGAGGACAGCTACAACACCAGGATCATGTGTTAAAACTACAGCACCTCCTCCTGTGACTTTTACACCATATTGTTCAACTATTGAGACAGCTAATTGTGCTAAGACATTTGGTTGTGCCTTAGTTGAAGGAAAATGCACTCATTTCACAGGATGTTCCGCCTATGTCAAAACTACACATTCAGATTGTTAAAGTATCTCTTATAGATGTATAACAAATGGAACAACTTGCACAGATGCACTTGAATGTGTTGGATATAGTAAAGAATAATGTGAAACCACACCTAGTTTAAAGAGTCCATACAAGTGTAAACTTGAAGGAGAAACATGTAGAGACTATAAATGTATAGAGGCTGATGCTTCACTAACAACTAATGAAGCATGTAATATATGGTTAGCTGGTTGTAAAACAACAGGTGCTGGATGTATTGATGTTATCCCACCATGTGCTAATTATTAAGGAACTTCAGAAACATGTCCAAAGATGAAAGGATCAGATGGAAATTGTGAATTTAATCCTGAAGGTAATAATTGTAGAGCAAGAGTATGTACAGGTGCTGATATTACATTAAATACTAACGAAGCTTGTTCTACTTATTAAGTTGGATGTGTAACAACAGGAAAAGGATGTATTGCAACAAGAGGAGCTTGTTCTTCTTATGATGGAAATGCTTCAACTTGTGTAGGATATATTGGTACAGATGGAGAATGTGCTGGAGATGCTACAGGTACTAAATGTAGAGCTAGATTATGCAGTGAAAAGACTGCAACTACTGATCAAGAATGTGGTACTTGGAAGGCTGGATGTAAATCAAATGGAAAATAATGTGTTGATTCTCTTGGTTTATGTAATTCATATGATGGAACAATAACTACTTGTAATGGTTTGAAAGGATCAGATGGTAATTGTAAAGGTACATCAACAACTACAGCTAAATGTGCATTAAAAGATTGTGTAGCTGATAGTAATGATACTTTTAAAACATAAGCTTAATGTGAAGCAATTTAATCAACATGTAAAACTACAGGTAAAGGATGTGTAGCTACATTGGCTGCTTGCTCATCATATTCTTACACAGATGATGGAACTTCTTGTAATTCATTATTTGGATCTGATGGTAGATGTAAAGCTGGCACTAGTGGAAAATGTGCTGCAAGAGTTTGTACTGAAGCTTTGACATCATTAACTACCAATAAATAATGTGATGATTACAAAAGTGGATGTGTAACTACTGGAGCAGGATGTGTATCAACAACTGTTTGTTAAGATACTGTAAAATAAATTACTTGTGAAGGAACAAATTCTTGTGGATGGAATTCAATTTGTGTTTCTAAAACTAGTTGTGGATAATTATTAACTAAATCTATTTGTGAAAGTGTTAAAATAAATAATAGACCATGTAAATGGGAATCAAGTTCATGCAGAAATGCTAGATGCGATGATTTTACTGCAACTGATGATAATACTTGTAATACATTACTTGAAAATTGTGTTACTAATGGTACTAAATGTGTTGATGGTACTAATTGTGCTGCTTAATTTAAGGGAACTTAATAAATATGTTAAGCATTTAAAGCTAAATGCACAAATGATGGTGCTGCTACTGAAACTACAGCTTGTAAAGCAAGATCCTGTGATGATTCATATCTCACTTATGATAATGATTAAGATTGTGGTAATTATTTAACAGGTTGTGTGACAAAAGGAACTGGTTGTATTATTGATTCAGCACCATGCTCAAGTTATACAGGTACTCCAGATTAATGTGATAAATTTAAAGGAAATAAGACTAATAGATGTTGGAATACAAGTGCTACATCTGGTGCTTGTACTAATAAAGTATGTACTTAAGCAACTAATATGGCAGATGATACAGCTTGTGAATCTTTTTTGACAGGATGTTTATATGATGGAAATGGTAGTTGTGTTGATAAAAGTGCCTCATGTACTGCTTATAAAGGTGATGCAACTAGTTGCTTAAACTATAAAGGGGATAATGGAGCAAATCCATGTTATTAAGGTTCAGGTGGTAAGTGTAGAAGTAAATTATGTAATGATGATAACACCAGTACAAGTGATGGAGATTGTAATACATTTTTACCAGATAAATGTGTTACTAAAGGAACAGGATGTATTGATAAGACATCATTTTGTACATCATATTCAGGAACAACTGATAAGTGTTTAACATTTACTGGAAATTCAGGAGCTGATAAATGCACAAGATTAGAATCATGTGTATCTAAAAGTACTACATGCAGTACAAAAACAGGAGTCACTTCAAATGATGATTGTTTATTATATCATGCTGATTGCAGATTTAAACTTGGAGATGGTGCATGTATGCAAAGTTAAGCTGCTTGTACAAGTTATACATTTACTAGTACTGATGATACTGAGAAGTAGAATTATTGTAATTAAGTTACAACATCTTCAAGTGGTTTATGTAGTTATAATCCAACTGTTACAGGTACATGTTCAGCTAGATCATGCAATTTATGGGTGAGTACATTAACAAATATTACATGTGAAAATTATAATGGAACTGCTTCATGTAAATTGAATGGAACTCATTGTTATGCTCCTTAAAATTCTTGTACTTTATACTTAATTCCAAATAGTATTACAGAAGCTGGAGCTAAACTCACATGGTGCAATGGAATGTTCACTGGTGCAGTTACTCCAACTAAATGCTCATATGATTAAGCTGAAAGCACAACAGCATGTTCTAATATAAATACTTGTGAAGAGATCATTTCCCCAACTACTGCTGCAGATTGTAATAAATAATTAAATAATGGAAACTGTTAATTTTCAAATAACAAATGTATTACTACAAAATAATCATGTTAAGGTTATTTATTAACTGAAATTGGATCAAATTAATCTTAATATTGTTCAGCCTTGAAATCTGTTAATGGTGCAACCGTTAAATAATGTGCATATATTTCTACTACTTCAATAGCTAATTGCGTTGATGCTGTCCCAGCAACAGTTGCTAATCCATCTGCTATCACTATTGCAGCTTGTAATACCATTTTATCACCAACATCATAAGCAGATTGTAATTTAGGATCAGGAAGTTGTAAATACTATAAAGGTGCTTGTTACTCTAGAGTTGTATGTACAAGTTATGCAATTCCTAGTTCAATCAATACTGCTGATGCTAAACAATACTTTTGTTAGAACATGTTTGAAGATACAGCTGATACTTACTGCTCTTTTGATCCATAAGCTAATAATAATACTGGAGGTTGTGCTGCTGGTAGAACTAATTGTGGTGATTACTTTGCAAATGGTAACGATAATACTGAAAAATTGCTTGCTTGTTCTAAACGCAGAATCAAAACAGGAAGTGCTTGTACCTATGTTGTAGGTGGATCCAGTTGCTTTGATCCAAATGATAATGCAGCTTCATGCACAGTTATAACAGCTGACATTACAAGTGATGCGGATTGTGATTTAAGAACTATATTAGGTTGCAAAAAAGATCCAAATAATCCTGCTTGTGTAGCTAGAGATCCATGTATTGTTAATACCACTGGTACTACAAATGATGAAAGAGCAACTAATTGCTAAGCAAATCCTGGTCCAAATTCCCTTTATTGTTCATATGAAGGAGTTGGTCCAGATTGTGTACCTGCAAGAAGTGCATGTTCAGGTTATGGTGTCCCATCTGGAACTGAATTAACATATTGTTAAACAAGAGTTAATGAAAAGGGAAAAAGATGTTCATGGACTAGTGGTGCTTCTTGTACAGATGCTTAAGCTACATGTGCTGGTTACACTGGTCTAAGTGGGGATATTATAACACAATGCTAAGCTAAAGTTGATCAAGTTGGAGTGAAATGTTCATGGAACATAGGAGCTACTGGATGTATGGCTGCTCCAAAAACATGCGCTGGATGGAGTAGTCTACCAGCATCAGGAGAATTAGAATTTTGCTAAGCAAGAATTAAATCAGATGGAGGTAAATGTTCATGGAAAAGTGGGACTACATGTTAAGATTAGCCATCCGCATGCTCTGAATGGAATGATTTGCCAGTTACTGGATAATTAGAATTTTGTTAAGCCAGAAAGGATTAAGCTGGGAATAGATGTTCATGGGTTTCTGGTGGTGCATGTGTTGACGCTCAGTCTGCTTGTACTGGATTGGCACCAACATCAGATCAATTAGTATATTGTTAAGCTAGAATTAAATAAGATGGAGGTAAATGTTCATGGACTAGTGGAGCTAATTGCAGAGATTATTCATGTGAAGATACAGTAAATCCATAATCACAAGCTGATTGTGATGCGACTGGATCAGGTTGCACATATTAACCTCAAAATTAAATTTGTTATATCAAACAAGCAGCATGTACTTCCTACACTCCAACAGGATCTACTGATGATGATAAACTTAACTATTGCAATAATCTAGTAAATGCTAGTAATGCTGGATGTACATTTTTAAAAAAAGGAAGTGTGACAACATGCTCAGCAATAGATGTATGCACAGCTTATGATTTATCTAGTATAACTGATGCTGATGATAAGTTATCAGCTTGTTAAGGTGTTGTACCCACTTCTGGAAAATGCACATACTTTTCAACAAGTACTTGTGTTGCTGTAGGTGCTTGCTCTACATATACAGGAGGATCTTCTGGAACTATAGTAACTGATTGTGCTAAATAAAAGGATACTAATGGATTACTTTGTTTTGGTACTGGTACTGCTTGTGTAGCTGCAAGATGTGAAGATGTTACAGGAGCACTTAGTATCGATGATTGTAAGAAATATGTAGCTGGATGTGTATTTGCTAATGGAAAATGTTACACTGCATCAGCAACTTGCGTATACGCTACTGGATCAACTAATGCAATTTCATTGTGTAATAGTCTAAAAAATACTGCTGGTGATTTCTGCACAGCTAATTCTAATGAAGATGCTAACTGTAGAAATAGATTATGTGATGATTCTGCAACAGCTAGTTTCTAAACTCATGAAGAATGTAAGGCTTATTCTTCTTTATGTAAATCAGATGGTTAAGGTTGTATATTAGCTTCAACAACTTGTGGAGCATAAAATGGATATCTAGCTTTTTGTGAATGGGCATTAGATACTAATAATAAATCAACTTGTGCCAAAGGTACTTTAGCTACAACTGATGCCTCTTGTACAAAGTTAACTTGTGAATTGAATGTTACTGCAACTACTGATTCAGAATGCTCATCATTCCATCCTGATTGTTTGAATAAAGGTTTTGGTTGTATACATAAATCAGAAGCATGTTCCTCTTATTATGGTACAAAAGAACAATGTTAGAAATTTACAGGTGATGGAGTGAAATGCTTTGGTGATTCTGTTAGTGTTAAAGCAGCTTGCAGAAATAGATCATGTACAGATTTGGCAACAGCTACTAGCGACAGCGAGTGTGAAAGTTTCTTAACAGGATGTCTATTCAATGGAGTTGGATGTGTTAGTAAAAGTGCAGCTTGTAGTGCATATAAGGGAACCTAATCAACTTGTTCAGGATTTAAGGGAAATAATGGTACCAAGTATTGTTGGGGAGCTAGTACAACAGTTTCAGCAAATTGTGCAGATAGAAAATGCACAGATAAATAAGGCACAACAGATGCTGAATGTTAAACTTTCTTACCACCTATTGCTCCAGTAACTGCATAATTATGTATTACTGATGGTAGAACTTGTGTTGATATTGGAAAAGCATGTTCATTCTTTAGAGGAAATGATGAAACTTGTTTATAATTCACAGCTTCTGATGGTCCATGTAAAGCAAGTTCAGTATCAGCTTCTCCTGTTGCTTGTACACCTAGAGTATGTTATGAAGCTCCAAACACATATACAACAGATGATTAATGTTCCAAATATCATCCAAGTTGTAAAACAACTGGTAGAGGATGCAAGAGTAGTATTGGATGTGGAGAATTAACATCATAAACTTCATGTACAGCTAATGCATCATGTTAATGGGCAGGATAATGTAGAAGTTTACCAACTACATGTGGTGCATTAACTACATCAGGTCAAACTATTTGTGTGAATACTCCATTGTCAACTGGAAAGAGATGTGCTTGGTTTATTGGTGCTTCTACAAGTGGTTGCAGAGATTTCACATGTGCAGATTATGATGGATCTATTACAACTCATAAAGATTGTTAAGATAAAGATTCAACATGTACTACTAGTGGAGCTGGTTGTATAACTATAGGTGTTTGTTCATCATATAGATCAAAATCTGTTTGTGAATCTGCTAATACAACTGAATCATCTATAAGATGTACATGGAATTCTACAACAGCAGCTTGTAGATAAAGATAATGTGCAGATGGAGTATTTACTACTGATGATGCATGTAATACTTGGCTTGCTGGATGCAAAACTTCAGGAACTGCTTGTGTTGGACCAAACTTTGGATGCGATGTATTTAATGGTAATCCTAAACTCTGTTTAAAGAACAGTGCTGGAAATCCATGTTTATATGTTAATGGTGTTTGCTACGATTATGATAATTGCACAGATGTTACTTCTTCAACATATACATTTTGCTAAGCCTTCTCTAAATAATGTGTTCCAACAACTACAACTTGTAGAGCTATTACTTTGTGTGATAAATATGAAGATATCTTTTCATGTACAATTGGTATTAATAATACTAAATGTGGATGGTTACCTGAAAGCAAATGTAAAGAATATACAGCATGTAGTGATGCATAAGGTGCTACATTATCAGCATGTACTAGTTGGGGTCCAACTTGTGTTTCAGATGGAACCAAATGTATTGATAAAGGAACTTGTTCTTCATATTTAACTCCTTCAGCTTGTGATAATGAAGGTACTGATGGACTTTGTTAATGGACCGGAACAGCCTGTAGATTGAGAGAATGTACTGACAAAGTAGCTACAACTGATGCTGAATGTATTGCTTATGTTGTTAAGAGTGGAGTATGCACAACTGATGGAGCTAAATGTGTCCCTAGAGCTACATGTAGTTCTTATCAAAGTGAAGCAGCTTGTACAATTGGTTCAGATGAAATTCCTTGTGTGTTTGATTTACCAGTTGGAGCAACCACAGGAACTAAATCATGCAGACCTAAGGAATGTTCAGATATCAAAGGAACTACTAATGATGCTTGTGTTGGAATAATTCCTAAAAAAGCTTGTGTTTCTAATGGAACTGTTTGTGTTAAATAAGATACATGTGCCAATTATAAGAATAAATTATCATGTAAAGCAGGAGGTTCTGATGGTAAATGTGCATTCAATCCAGCACCAACAGCTACAGATCCAAATAATGGAACCTGTTAATTATTCAAATCATGTGAAAATGCCAATAATGATAAGGATGCTTGTGATAGTAAATCAAAGGCATGTAAATGGTCATCAACTACTACTGGAACTACTACTACAACTAGTTGTAAACCTATGGATTGTCCAGGAATTGCTTCAGGTACTACTTGTAATCCATTCCAAAGTTTCGATGGTGCATCAAGTACTATTTGTGTATTAGTCAATAATGTATGTGCTGTTGGTGATCCATCTACTCTTACTGCAGAATAATGCTATAAGCCATTAACACTTTTCTCATATACTTGGAATGAATCAACAAATAAATGTGTTTCATGCAAAGCTCCCACTAACAATAACAATAATACAACCAATCCAAACACCACCGACCCAGGTACTAATACTGATGATAATGGATACATATTGGGTGTAACAATTCCATTGGCAATTTTGGGAATCTTTGTTTGATTTTGATTTAAAAATTTATATAGGGAAA
The DNA here is from genome assembly GCA_905182975.1 of Paramecium primaurelia. Taxonomy (NCBI): domain Eukaryota; phylum Ciliophora; class Oligohymenophorea; order Peniculida; family Parameciidae; genus Paramecium; species Paramecium primaurelia. Next base: position 313,268 of record CAJJDM010000118.1, read on the forward strand.
AATTATAATAAATTAATAAAAAAAATTTATATCTCAAAATTTTATATAGAATTTAATTATTATAAATTCTATTTGAAATACTTATTTATTTAAAGATAGTTAAATGAATGATATCAAATAATAAATTCATTTCTTAATATGATGTAAGTTTCATATAATTTCATAAATTACATATTTATCATAGAAAATATATTACAGTTATTAATAATATTTATATTCTCAATTATTTTAAAAAAGGATTAAAAAAAATAACATTAAAAGAATTAAACACAAGTAATTATATTGATTATCACATAAAACTTTTCACCTCAAATTCATATTAGAATGATAAATTAAAATATAACATTTTATTTATTTTATCTCAATTTAATAAATTTTATCTTTCTTCCTCTGATAATTCAGCAGGCAAAAGTTCATGATCAGGGGTATTATATAATTCAATAAATGTCTAAATTTGAATTTACTCTTATCGTAGGCAATTTTAAATTTATTCATCATAGTTATTAGATAATCTAACAGACATCTCATCAAAATCTCTTTATAATAAATTTGAAGGTCTTATTGATAAAAATCTATAAAATAAACAATTAGAATTTACTTATAAAAAGATGATAAGGCTGTAAATATTGCTGTAAATATAGATATGTACACTTACACTTAGAGATTTGAAGATCTTTTAAGAGCTTGACTCACTACAAAATACATTTGTAATAGTGTTTAAGGTAAATCTTCACAAATAAATTGAAAGAAATATGATTTTACTAAATTACTCATTGCTTTTCCTGCATGTTAAGGAAATAAATATCTTATTATTCTTGTATTTGGAATGATTATCACATTAAAAGGTGAAGAAGAATCCAGTATTGTTGAAAGTGCTGCATTTCTGCCAAGAAAACTGATTGCGTAAAAATCATTAATAAATTTACAAGAAAGTAATTTAGCAGTTTTTTAATTTTATGTTAATCTGGAGCTTACTAAATAAATGAATTACAAAATGTAGATTCCTTATGATAATACTGTAGTTATAAGTGCTAATATAAACACACTAAACTCATCACAATTGAAGGCATTCAATATAAAAACAACATCATTATATAAGTCAAATTTAAATAATTATGATGATAACAATGTCATAAAATAACTTAGATAGATTCCAAATTTAGATTAAGTAAATTCTTCTGCTTAGGTTGCAATAGCCTAAGTAAGTTTACCAGAAAATGATGTAATTTTTTTAGAAATACTTTTTTCTTAAACTTAAATTTATAAAGCTTATTATTTTTTCTTAAGCATAATAGCTTCTTCTTCACTTGCAGGAAGAATCTTATTACTTTATATTTCTAGTAGTTATTATTATTAATGTTGATTATCTAATTATTCTTCAAATTCAATTTTTTAAATAATTATTCTTTCAGCATGGTTTGGAACAATATTTGCCACTTTATAATAAAGTATTGATTCTGTTATTAGGGAAAGGACAGCAAATGCATAATATAAATAAGAAGCTTGTTTGCTTGTCCCATTAACACATAAATAAGGCTTTGTTAATTGAGAATTATCTGTGTCTAATAATTTATAGGTAAATAAATAAGGTCCTGCTAAGGTGATTACAAAAAATAAAATATTTGTAATGACTATAATAAAAAAGTAGTATTATTATTAAGACAAATAATTATTTAATTGCTTAACTTCTTCATTAAATATATATTTCTTAGTGGGTTTCACAAAAAAATTAAAAAATTTATAGAATACAATTTTAATGAATTTAGATATAGTTCCAATTGCATTGTAGTTGTAAAACACTTCTCTCATTGAGTAACCAATGCCAATATTTNTTTACTTATAAAAAGATGATAAGGCTGTAAATATTGCTGTAAATATAGATATGTACACTTACACTTAGAGATTTGAAGATCTTTTAAGAGCTTGACTCACTACAAAATACATTTGTAATAGTGTTTAAGGTAAATCTTCACAAATAAATTGAAAGAAATATGATTTTACTAAATTACTCATTGCTTTTCCTGCATGTTAAGGAAATAAATATCTTATTATTCTTGTATTTGGAATGATTATCACATTAAAAGGTGAAGAAGAATCCAGTATTGTTGAAAGTGCTGCATTTCTGCCAAGAAAACTGATTGCGTAAAAATCATTAATAAATTTACAAGAAAGTAATTTAGCAGTTTTTTAATTTTATGTTAATCTGGAGCTTACTAAATAAATGAATTACAAAATGTAGATTCCTTATGATAATACTGTAGTTATAAGTGCTAATATAAACACACTAAACTCATCACAATTGAAGGCATTCAATATAAAAACAACATCATTATATAAGTCAAATTTAAATAATTATGATGATAACAATGTCATAAAATAACTTAGATAGATTCCAAATTTAGATTAAGTAAATTCTTCTGCTTAGGTTGCAATAGCCTAAGTAAGTTTACCAGAAAATGATGTAATTTTTTTAGAAATACTTTTTTCTTAAACTTAAATTTATAAAGCTTATTATTTTTTCTTAAGCATAATAGCTTCTTCTTCACTTGCAGGAAGAATCTTATTACTTTATATTTCTAGTAGTTATTATTATTAATGTTGATTATCTAATTATTCTTCAAATTCAATTTTTTAAATAATTATTCTTTCAGCATGGTTTGGAACAATATTTGCCACTTTATAATAAAGTATTGATTCTGTTATTAGGGAAAGGACAGCAAATGCATAATATAAATAAGAAGCTTGTTTGCTTGTCCCATTAACACATAAATAAGGCTTTGTTAATTGAGAATTATCTGTGTCTAATAATTTATAGGTAAATAAATAAGGTCCTGCTAAGGTGATTACAAAAAATAAAATATTTGTAATGACTATAATAAAAAAGTAGTATTATTATTAAGACAAATAATTATTTAATTGCTTAACTTCTTCATTAAATATATATTTCTTAGTGGGTTTCACAAAAAAATTAAAAAATTTATAGAATACAATTTTAATGAATTTAGATATAGTTCCAATTGCATTGTAGTTGTAAAACACTTCTCTCATTGAGTAACCAATGCCAATATTTAAAAAATTATCAAAGCTATAACTGATGATTGCATATTTAAAATAATAAGTGTCATAAAGAATAGAATATATTCCTTTTATTGCTTAAATACTTAGAGAATTTTATATTCTAATTTTTGAAGGAGGTATAATTCTGATTAATGAAATGATTTCATATTCATTATATCCTTACTAAAACATTTCTTCTATAAGATCATCATTTAATTCATATTCAATTTATATTTAATCTATACTAGTACTATGATGTTTGATATTATGCCATAGTTTTAAAATTTAAAATTAGTTTATTTATTCTAATTCAGCAAATTCTGTTTAGATTATTTTTATTTTAAAGATATTGCAATTTTTCTCTTAAAATAATCAAAAGTACGTTATGAAAATAATATATTATATGGATAAGGTGAGCCAGGATATTCAGTTTTATAATCAAAAAAATTAGCAAAATTATCTAAAGACAACAAACTTATGTAATATCAATTTAATTATTTCCTTTTGTATTATAATGCATATTCAAGATATTCAGATAATGATCACACATATTTAAATGATAATGAGAGTATTTTGATCTTGTTACTGTCCAATCTTATTAATAAACAACATTTTGTCTTAATTTAAGAATTCTTTAAAACATTTATAAAATATCACCAAAAGATTCTGGATATCCATCAAAAAATCCAAAGTTTAAGGTATTTTCATATTCTATTTCGACAAGTAAATCTTAAGAAATTAAATAATTTTAAGGTTAATTTGATAAATAATCTGCAATTTAATCTTTTAAACTAATGTTGTAACATAAAAATGTATGAAGTGGGACTTTTTAATTAGGAGAAGCAATAGCTCTTTCTCTTATATTTTCAGCAATTAAATCCAATTTTTTTTAGATGTCGATCATAGTGTAAGTCATATTTAATTCTTCTAAATCAACTTTTGGATGAAAGAAAAAATTTTTAAATAAGTTATACCATCCTTTATGAGACAATGCAGGATTATCAGAAATATTAATTTTCTTAATATTATATTTATAATTTGAGGATTTATTTGTAAAGAAATGAAGTGCTTCTTCTACTATGTATTTAATTTTTAAATCATTTAAATCCATACCATATATATTTAATGTTGTTAAATAAGGAGTGTTGTCAGTAAACACAAAAGTTTTTAGAAAATTAATCCAAGCTTATTTTGTTTTTATTGATATTTATAATCAAATGAGAAAAATGATAACAATTTTTTTTAGAAAGATTATATTAAACAACCAGCCAATTTAGAACCAATTGAGAACGAGATTATTACAAAGTGAATGATTATGATATTATTCAATTATTAGTAAAAACTAACTAGTGCATATATTTTTGGAATGCATATATTCTGAATTAGACTAGGGATATTTTGAAATCAATACATTTACATCTTTAAAGGAAATGTTGAAAATAGAAAATTATTTTATTTAGAATTAATTAAAAAAGTTACTAATATAATAGTCATTGCTACAGAATTTAGCTGATCAAAAGGAAAAATTAACATAAATGTTTATTTCTGGTCAAAAATTTAGATTTTTTTGCTTTATCTAAGAAATAGTTTGTGTTGAGTATCGGGGTCTTAGAGCTGGAATAGTCCATCAAAACCTGAAGAATTTAATTCATTGTTATTATGCTTAATCATCCTTGAAACATACATAAGATTTCTACCTACGATGTAAATTTAGCTACTTGATATCACAGTTTATATACCAAATGACTTAATGTTGTTCATTTTAAGGACCTGGAAAACTATGTAATGATGTTAACTATATTTAACTACTTAAAATCATAAATTATAGTCTTCAATATCATTAGAAAATGTTGAAATGTGAGATGCTCATTTTTATGATTTTGGTATATCTGATAAATAAATTATTTTTTGATGTTAGCAACAAATTATTAGTTTTTGGTTTTAAGATGATGATTGTATATAAAAGTTCTATATTTTTTGTAACAAATTATTTATTAAATAATAATATTAGTTTAATTAATTAATAAATTATATTCTATATGGTCTCTAAAATTCTTATTCTAGGATCTGCAATAATTAAACAAAACAAATTATATTTAGATAGGATAACATTAATATTAATAGAGAAATTAATTATCTTCATCGTTTTTACATAGAATTATTTATGGATATATACTTTAAGTTTTTTTTTTAATATATAAAAGTTGACAATAAGTATTAATCTTTTAATCACTATGAATCTGAATTTATCTTCAAATCCCAATACAACCATTAAATGTTTATATATAATTTTCAAAATAACTTGAATTATTTTGAAACCACTTTAATTATTTCTCTTAAATTGAACCTTAACATATTGTGTCATTCAATGATAAATTGCAGATATAAAATTCAATCAAAAATATTCTGATCTACTAGTTGGGAATAAAAAAAATAAAAAATATTCTTAGTTTATTAAAGAAAATAAGGACCTCAGAAATGTTAAAAAAAGAATATAAATTATAAAATATTTAAACCTATAGAAAATGTTTATGTTTTTTAATTTAATATATAAATAGTCACTTAATATGAGCACAAGCGCTACACAGAGCTATACAGATACCAATGACTAAAGCTACAGAGGCAACAACACTTAGATATAATATAAACACGGTCATATCAATGTAAAATAAGAGCGCTCCAATTATAAATTCGTTTGTTTTTAGCAAAAACTACCACATTAAAATATAATTACTTTTCCATGCATTATCATTTATGCTTCAAACAACATAAGAAAACTATAAATTACATGACAAATTGCCCCCCCAATTAACACTCCTATAAAAGATTTCATGGTAAAAATAAAAATAATTAGCAAAAAAATCATAACAATAAAAATCACTAGAAGTATGTCTAAATATGATTGTGATAAAATACAATTTGATTTATCTAGGATACGTTTTTTAAATGTAAAAATAATAATGCATGTAAATGTTCCAATCGTCATACAAAATAAATATAAGATTATGATGAATCCTTATTTATGCATACTTAAATTATTTGCAATAGGAGCTCCTAATAGAAGGCCTATACAAAATGAAAATACTATGTAAAAAATGATATTAAACGGAAACTAATTTAATAAAGTTGAATACCTCTCTTGTTGATTTAAAGATGTTTATTATAAATCCAAGACATATTGTAAACATCATGTTTATCCAATAAAAAATAGTTGCTTAAGTCTAATAAAATGAATAATGCTTTTCTTAAAACTCAACTATTTAAATCAAACTCTATCGAAAATCATCACAGAAATATAGAATTACTATCATTAAATATAAACTTAGGATCATTCCAGCTAGAAATGAATATACCTTAACCATAAATAACATAGTTTAATCAAAACTAGCAATTGTAGAATTATGATTAATTTAAGGAAATGCATACCACATTAACTTTTTTGTTAGGTCCGAAATTTGTGAATTCTTTAAATCTCCTTCCTGATTTGCAACAACAGGAATACTATCATAGAGGGCATCATTGTTTATTTTCATGTTATAGATTTATAAATAATAATTAAAAAAATAATATGGATCAATTAGTATTTATAATGAAAAAAGATACATTTATAGAAAAATTGAATAAAGAATTAAGTAAGTAGACTTTTTAAGTTTCATGATGATAAAATTAATGATTACAAAGTTTAATTTAAGAAAATTGAAAAATATGGAATAATCGAAAAGTATATATATGATTGAAAGAAACTGAGAAATTTAATGATTTTATAATTAAATATTTATATTGTTTAATCATTTTATTGATTTTTTTTAATGAATATTCATCCATTGTAACAAATAAAATGTAGAATTATTAAATTAATTAATTAATTAGTTTAAAATGAATTAATATTATTGTTTATTTTTCGAAGTTATTCTATAAAAAAGCAAAAGAAATAATCAAATTTGATTACTTTTCACATGATGAAAGCAAAGATGATATAAAAACAATTTAAAACAAAATCAAGTTAATTAATTTAATAATTCTACATTTTATTTGTTACAATGGATGAATATTCATTAAAAAAAATCAATAAAATGATTAAACAATATAAATATTTAATTATAAAATCATTAAATTTCTCAGTTTCATTCAATCATATAATTACTTTTCGATTATTCTATATTTTTCAATTTTCATTAATTAAACTTTGTAACCATTAATCTTATCATCATGACACTTAAAAAATCTATTTACTTAATTCTTTATTCAATTTTTCTATAAATGTATCTTTTTTCATTATAAATACTAATTGATCCATATTATTTTTTTAATTATTTTTTATAAATCTATAACATGAAAATAAACAATGATGCCCTCTATGATAGTATTCCTAATTTGGTACAACTATAAGAAATTGATGACTAAGATATATTTAATCAAATTTCTTAACATCTTGGATTGTATTAATATTTTCCTGCATTCATTGATACATTTAATCAAAAGTTTTCAATTAATATCAGCAAATGCTATTTATAGTTAAGTTATACGCCATTTTTAGGTGACTTATTCATCATTGTATATTTAATGGTCATCATCCTGTATTACTCATAAGAACTTTGATGGACTTTAATTGATTATTTTGGTAATCCAACTTCTTTTTATTGTGCTATGCTTGCATGAACAATTGGTTATAGTTGTGTTTATAATTATAAAATTTCTTTAAACCTATGAATAAATTAAGAATATATTGAGACGTAAAAAAATCACTGTAGAATTTTTTAAATGTATGATCAAAACTTGACGAAAAATTAAACTAATTCTTAAAGACATTTTAAAAGAGCCTGGTCATTTGTTTTTGAGGATCAAATGCTTTGAATTCAGATTAGAGACTTACATTTTAACTTATAATTTAATAATTATTTAACGATATAATAAGTTTCTTTTCAGAAATAATTTCATATTTCATAAGCTTATTATTTAAGTAGTCTTTATTATATTTTAATAAAGCATCTTATTTGAAGCATTTTTTATAGAAATATGAATAGTATGTTTTCAGACTTGTAAATTTTTTTTGAAAATTATGGGATTAATTTTAAGATAATAAATTATATATTATATAAGAAATTAATCGATACATCATATGCTTTCATTCTATTGAGAATTTTATGTTTACAATATCAGATTTAATATTAATAAATTAAAATGCTGAATTTAAAACTGAATAACATGTTGATTATTTATTATTTTAAAGATCAATGAAAAAATGTATTTGGAGTAATTAGTATAATGATAAATTTAATATATAATATTCGAATGATGCAACCGCTTGTAAAGTTCAAACAAATTATACAACAAATAAATCAATAAACTGTGATCTTGAAGAAAAGAAGATATGTTTAAAAATTAAGGATATCAATTATTTATTATTGGGAATTGACAATAAAAAAGCCTGATATGATTTAATAAAATATAATATTAGTAATTAGATCTATTTTCCAAATAAATTTTGATAAATTGTTATTAGATGAAAAATCATTTTGATTCTAAAAATCCTACCTAATTTATCAATAAAAATTAATTAATCTAAATATCAAAAAAATAAGGAGCAAAAAAAAAAGATGTTTGATGTGCTTCAATTTTAAAGAAATTTTTTCCTCAATGTTAAAGTCATTGATAATTAATTATTCATAAATCCATCTTCATTTTTCGAGTTAATTCTTTAACACTTTTATGCAAATCCAAGTTTTGATATAAAACCAATTTGAGAGTGTTCACTTTTTCTGAACAAAATCTTTAAAACTTTCTATAAAAAATGCTTCAATCATTTTTATTTGTCAAAATGAAATCAGAAAATTACCATTCTAATTTTGGGAATATTCTGATGAGCAAAGGTCTTAAAAGGATTCCATTCTCATTCTTTCCTGAAACATTAGTATTTCAGACATTAGAATATTTGAAGTATTAAACTACTTAGGCTAGAATAATATTAAAGTTTTAAAGTGCTTTACATTGATCTTTTTAAGAAGACTTAAATTTTCCAATTTAGTATATTCACAGCGAAGTATTTTATCTTATTAATATCTTGACTAACCTGTGGATAAATTTTCACCATGACTTTTCTTGATGACAAATTATGACTTGGATTCCGAATCTTACCTACTGGGTCCAGCTTTCGTAAAATGGGAAGGGTTTCAGAATTATCATAAAAGTTATAATCACAAGTTACAATTGAGGAATTCCTTGTTTAAGTTTTTTCACTAGTGACTCTGCTCCTGATTAATTTTATCAGTTAATTTGATTTGACTTAACATTTAGAATTAAAATTAAATTATAGTATTTTTTCTAAAAAACTTAACCTTTTCTATATAATAACTAATGCTCTGTTAGAGTTAGTTTTAAATTTCAAATCAGTTTAAATTGATAATTTCTCCATTTATGAAATTTCAAGAGAATTTTCTAAATATTTATATATGAACTTCTCTATTTCTTATTACCAATAAATTACTCTACTCAAATTTAACAACAATAGAAAATTATCATATTATCTAGTTTAAAGAATTATTTTACATTTATCAATAATAAAATAGGTTTCAGTCTTAATGAATTTACAGAGCAAATCTCTTATTAATTATTAAGTAAAATATTCAATTAGTAATGCATTTTTTTTTTAAAGATAATATTTTTTATGATATATTAATGATACTAAATTTAGTTTAAATTTTCTATTCAAATTCTTCTGTATCACTTTCGATTAATAACAAGATAATTCTTTGGAAAATGAATTTTTTCTCCTTTAATATCATGTAAAGATTATTTTTTATGACAATTATATAGTATTAATAATATTTGTGATTAAAAGAAATAAAATGATGTCATCATAAATTATGCTCAATTAAATATAAAAAAAATCATTTTGTATCGTGAAATCATTCAAAAAATATGATAAAGATACTGGTACATCTAAATCTTAGTGAAAAACAACCTTATAATGGATATATTTCATTCTTTTTATATCTAAGTTGATTATAATTATTTAAATCATTAATTAAAATTTTTAAATTATTAAAACGTTTAAAAAGATTGTCATATATTTTTACTGAGTATTTGATCTAAATATTTATATTTAATGTATTATTAAATTGAAATTAAAATCATTAATCATTTATTTGATATGAATGAACTTATTTTATTATTATATATTTTATTAATTAGATTCATTAGTATTATATTATAAATTCTTTGTTTATTTCGTTTAATTATCTTTATTCAATTGATTTATTTATATTAGTATTAGGGAATCTTTCTGTTCAACTTGCATTTGGAGATAAAATTAGTTTATGATTAAATTGACTCTTAATTTTTCATAAATATATTGAGATCCCGCTTCTGTGGTAAATTATAATTTAGGTAATTCTATTTAACTATTTGTTCTTTTATTTTGATATTACTATTATGTCCTTTTTTAGAGTGATCTATGAATATAATTTAGAGAGATTTTTGTTATTATTTCTAAGGAGAATAGGGAGGATTTAATCATATTAGTAAGAAAAATTACGCCATTTTATCAAATTAGGCGTTTGAGCAAGTATTCATAACTAATTATTTATTTCTTATTTATTATATATAAACCAATTATTATAATATTATGTTGGAATTAATTTAATATTATTAATCCACTCAATGATATTTTGGAAGTTCATTCCCATAAATGAAACTATTAAACATTTCAAATGCATTTTATCTTTGATCTTCAGGCACCATCTAATATTAATACAAATATATTTACATGTCCAGCTCCTTTTACAACAATAAATTTCAAGTAATTATATTATGTGATCCAACCTGCTAAATCTTTATCAGTATTGCCCCATGGAGTCCAAGAATCTAATTCTTAAATACCTGGTATCATATTAATGGATTATTCAGTTTCTACAACACTAATAACAGCATCCTAATCACCAGAATATATTAATATCTTTATTCCTGATTAACTTAATAATGGAAGTATTTAATAACTTCCATTATTACTAATATTATATGCCTTATTGACTTCCTAACTACAAGCAGACCAAAAATAAGGTCTTTCTAAAATATGTAAAGCTTCTTGAACTGTTGCATTATTATAGTATTCATTAATAGGTCCAAAATCAGAACAAGGAGCTTTTCTTTTATCATCATCATAGAAATTGTTTCCTTCATACCAAGACACATATGGATATCTAATTTATTTGGTTGTTTTAGTTTTTGGTTTCAAAAATTCAGGGGTTGTATCTTCTTTACAATATCCATATATGTTATAAACATTAATATTTGATCCCAAACAAATTTAATCAAATTAAGTTTCAGCCAATACACAATTAATTGAATCTGGTTTGACACCACATATTTTTCTTATTGTATTTGCTGTGGTAGGAGGTAGAAAATTTCTTCTTATGAAAAACTCCTATAAAGCTGATCTTCTTATTTTTGCATCCCATATCAATAACCCATTTCCAATTAAGATACCTTCTAAAGGTATTTTAAATACAGCTTATTTATTTCCTTCTACTATTGCTTTAGCTGTATATGGAATATACATTCCTAAATATTATTAAATATAAAGTACCTGCATATGATTCACCTGCAATAAAAAATTTATGTTTTTGAAATTATTTAAATGCTTAAAACCAAACTAATAGAGCTTAGTAATTGTCTTAACCAGAATTCTCATCATTATATTCATATTTAGTATCAATATTAATTGAAAATCCTACTCCTGCAGGTGATTCCAAGAATAAAATATTGGCTCTAATATTCCATGAATAAGGATTCTTCTTGAATTCTCTATCATCATCAACCATTACAAATGGGCCAATTTCTTCATTTAATCCTAATAATGAAGAACATCCAGGCCCACCACCTAACCATACAACAAGAGGGTCATTTAATGGGTTTCTTTAACTTTCGAGAAAAACATAACTCAATTATCTACATTATAATTTAATATACCTTAATCCTGCTCCTATGGGCAGATATCCTGAATAAGAGTTAAAATTATATTCTCCCCAACCTGGAAATATTACTCTATCAGTATCAGGGTTAACAGCATAAACTATTCCTATGACAAATCCAGTGATTAATAATGACATCATTATTATTATTATTAATTAATTAATTATAATACTATCAATTCAAATATCTGATTATTTCATCATTAATTATGTAATAGATTCTCATCACTTATTGATATTGTAATGTATTGTAATTAATAGTATTTTTTTGAAATATCCATTAATCTTTAATTTTATACTCCCAATAAGAAATTTTTAAAATTATACAATAGAGAATATAAAGTTGAATGCATTATAGAGTAACAATTTGATGAACAAAGTAAATCCTATTAGGTTAAATTAAATAAAAAGGTTATTCACACTCTTAAAATAAATGGTAACCTTTTTTGATAATCTATAAAATCCACATGTGAAAATAATAGTTATTGAATTCGATTTAATAGAAGGAATGATTTCTTCTCAAAATAAATTAATTTTGAATTTCTTAAACAATTTTGATTAATGAAACTCAAAGAGTTTTTAATAAAAAAGATAACTTAAGAAAATTATATCCTGGAAAATAGGTAAAGTGATTTCAACATATCATCAAACTAAAAAACTCTAATTGAAAAATGCTTAAATTTAGAGAGGATATTAAAATGTCCAATAACAAAAATAATTAGCAGTTCTAGAATGTTCTAAACTCTTTAAATTCCAATTCTTAAGTTTTAATACATATTGTAAGCAACAATTTCTATTATCTCAGTAGTTGAAATCATTCTAAGAATTTTTATATTCATTAATAATAATAAAAATGAGAAATATTTGTGATAATTGATTATTTTTTTAATTAAGAAATAAAATATAATATTTAATAATGCAAGGGAAATCTCAAAGAGAACTAGATAGTTTATTGGATCTTAATTCATCTTTTATTATTAAATCTACAAATTAAGTTATATTTAATGGATTTACTTTTAAAACCTAATACTACGATAACAGTTTTTGCTTGAAAGAAGTGAGGAATGTATATATTATCTAAATTAAGTAATATAATGCCGAAATATATAAATAGAGATCTGAATCATTTCAATGTTTGTTATTATTGTAATAATGAAATTATTCAATTAAGATATGAGTATCTTATTGATAAAAACTCTTAGTAAAGATCAAAATTTTCGAAATCAATTAATGAAATATTTTAGAAAATAAACGAAAAAGAAATCATAAAAAAACAGATTATATAAATAATAATGTAGTACAATTGAATCTCTCAAAAGGTCTATTTTTCTTAAATTTCTACTATTTATTAATTAGAGTATAATAATATATATTTATCAAGTCCTAATGATTTACAAATGTTTTACTTATTTAGAGGAGGATTCTTGAAATCATAATTCTGCAACAATAATTTATTTCAAACTGTGAAGAGTACTAAAAGAGAGAAACTAAATTCAAAGAAACATTAAAGATTTGGAAGAATACTCTATTTTAACATAAAAATCAATAACATAATAAGCATTACTGCTTGGTTAAAAAAAGCTATAAAGTAATTTGTTAAAATATTTCCTTTTTATAATTTTTTACATATTAAAATTAAATCTATTACACTAATTTTTTCTGTTTCCATCTATCTTATTCTAATAAAATAGCTAGGTCAAAATTATAATAAATTTAAATATATTATATATTATTTTCATTGTTTAGATTATTATTTCTTATATGCTTTCTCATTCAGAATCAAGTTTCCAAAATTATATTTGGTTCGAATCAACAATTTTTATTTCATTCCTATATTTTTATTTTGACTATGAGTTTAAAGTATCATCATCTGGATTGAGCCTTATTGTAGATAACATTATTCTATATTATAAAAGATAATACTTATTATTTTAAAGTTGGGATTTTGAAACTCTCATAAGGTATTATCTTAATTTTTTGATTAATTCTTTTTATCTCTTCTTTTTAGAACTATGCATCTATAAATTTATTGATAATTTTGTTGTTATTCTGGATTTCTTTGATATCTTTTACATAATTTAATATGATTTATTGATTATAAGAAAATAATAATTTTTAAAGTAAACACCAGATATATTTGAAATGAATGGATAGCAAAGTCTAATACAAAGAAGGACTATAAATGTCTGAAGTGATTTTGAAGAAAATTAATTATTTTCTTATTCTGATACATATTTAGCAGCAGCTAGGAATATTGCAATAGAACAAATCTAACCTGAAAATAAATCCAAATTATTTAAATTCTATAGGTTGAATGGCTTATTTTTCACCGCTATTAATTAGTAAAATAGTAGACATAACCCCAATAACGAAGCTTTTAGTAGGATATGAGTTTCAAAATATGTTAATATTAAGATCATAATAGTCTTTTTAATTAATTTAATTATTTCCCAAAAGTAAGTTTTATTTTCATATTCATTAATAAGATAACAAAAATTTTTTCTAATTTTAATAGTTTCAAGATCATGTCTTTTAACATACATTAAAATATAAAGTGAAAGAGGAATGATCAAGCAAAAAAATGCTATTCCTGGTATAACGAAGAAAAACATCCAAATTAAATGTTCTCTTGTTCCAAAAAGTAATGAAACATCACCTTAAATGTAGTTTTGATTTGATATTTCCCTTCTTGAAAGAATAGAAAAATACCTAATATTCTTAAAAATTAAATACATTTTAATTAATCCACCATAATTTGATACATACAAATATAGCAAACTATTAGATATAGTATCAAAATAAAAAAAGGATAAATTTAATTTTTTATGCTTAAAGTAAATGAGAAATCCCATAGTAACAAGGATAAATTAAGTAGACATTAGGGATAGCATAGTAATTATTTTAGTATAAATCAATTTTATAGATTAACTTTCTGATAAATAACAATCTAAATTATTCGTCATTGACTAGGAAGTATTACTAGCTGAATCAATAAAAGTGAATGAAAAAGAAAACTATATATTAAAAGTAAAGATAGCAGAGAAAATCCACAAATAATTTAACAACATTTTAATAAAAAAACTTTCATGTCCTTATAATAATTAATGATATATACCTTAATTTAACTTAAATAGTATTTTTCCATATTTTTATATTAATACTAAAGATTTAAATAATTGATTAGACTCTTCAATACTTCTTAATGTTATGATGATTGATAAAAATGACCTAAATATTCAATTAAGAAATTACCAAATTGAAGATGCAATAAAGGGAATTATACTATCCGAAANTTTTTATCTCTTCTTTTTAGAACTATGCATCTATAAATTTATTGATAATTTTGTTGTTATTCTGGATTTCTTTGATATCTTTTACATAATTTAATATGATTTATTGATTATAAGAAAATAATAATTTTTAAAGTAAACACCAGATATATTTGAAATGAATGGATAGCAAAGTCTAATACAAAGAAGGACTATAAATGTCTGAAGTGATTTTGAAGAAAATTAATTATTTTCTTATTCTGATACATATTTAGCAGCAGCTAGGAATATTGCAATAGAACAAATCTAACCTGAAAATAAATCCAAATTATTTAAATTCTATAGGTTGAATGGCTTATTTTTCACCGCTATTAATTAGTAAAATAGTAGACATAACCCCAATAACGAAGCTTTTAGTAGGATATGAGTTTCAAAATATGTTAATATTAAGATCATAATAGTCTTTTTAATTAATTTAATTATTTCCCAAAAGTAAGTTTTATTTTCATATTCATTAATAAGATAACAAAAATTTTTTCTAATTTTAATAGTTTCAAGATCATGTCTTTTAACATACATTAAAATATAAAGTGAAAGAGGAATGATCAAGCAAAAAAATGCTATTCCTGGTATAACGAAGAAAAACATCCAAATTAAATGTTCTCTTGTTCCAAAAAGTAATGAAACATCACCTTAAATGTAGTTTTGATTTGATATTTCCCTTCTTGAAAGAATAGAAAAATACCTAATATTCTTAAAAATTAAATACATTTTAATTAATCCACCATAATTTGATACATACAAATATAGCAAACTATTAGATATAGTATCAAAATAAAAAAAGGATAAATTTAATTTTTTATGCTTAAAGTAAATGAGAAATCCCATAGTAACAAGGATAAATTAAGTAGACATTAGGGATAGCATAGTAATTATTTTAGTATAAATCAATTTTATAGATTAACTTTCTGATAAATAACAATCTAAATTATTCGTCATTGACTAGGAAGTATTACTAGCTGAATCAATAAAAGTGAATGAAAAAGAAAACTATATATTAAAAGTAAAGATAGCAGAGAAAATCCACAAATAATTTAACAACATTTTAATAAAAAAACTTTCATGTCCTTATAATAATTAATGATATATACCTTAATTTAACTTAAATAGTATTTTTCCATATTTTTATATTAATACTAAAGATTTAAATAATTGATTAGACTCTTCAATACTTCTTAATGTTATGATGATTGATAAAAATGACCTAAATATTCAATTAAGAAATTACCAAATTGAAGATGCAATAAAGGGAATTATACTATCCGAAACACCAAAACAAGATATACATTCTGAGTCCTATTAATTTTTAAAATATTTCCCATCTCCTCTAATATTATAGATATCACATTCTTCACATAAAGCTCCAATTCGTCCTTGAGAGCAGATTAAATCACCATATCCCCATCCACCCTTACAGAATCTCAAATTTTTAAAGCATTACTCTATTAAATCAGACAAATAATCTGGTCTCCAAAAACCTTCCAATAATTCAATATTATTTTCTGTTATATTCTTAAATTTGGTTTTATCAAAAATAGAACACTTTGGTGCATCATATACAACCGAATAAAAACCTTAACTTGATTAACAAATCTAACAACCAGAATTCACATAAAATTCTCCAAGCTAGCATTTTAAGCTTTTTGCTAACATAACATATCCAAAGATTTTTTATACCTAATCTGAGAAACAATTGATTTAAATTTATAACCTTTTTTATTCTTCATTGTAAGGATCAAAAGTGAAAGAGTAAGAGCCTAAATCGTAGTAATCTTCTTAAATGTCATATTGCAAATTTTTTTATTCATTCAATTTTCCTTCCTAATTTAAGTTCTCTCCATCAATTACTTTAGTAATCAGAGTGCAAGTAGAATTTAAATAATTCTTAAGTTTTTCATTTAGACTATTTTTTAAAATTAGTCCAAGATTTGATATATATGAAAAATATTACAAGCTTTAAGGCTCATAGATTTTATAAGTAAGAATAACTTAATTACTTGGGATCATTAAAAAATTTTTAATTAGAGGGGTTCCTTATTCAATAATTTTATACTATTTAAGAATTAAATATTCAATCATAATCTTATTGATAACTTACTATCTTGATTTCATTTCCTTATTATTTATTATTAATGCCAAATGATGAGGAGATTCAATAAGGTTATTTCCAAACTAAAATGCCTGATTGAATAGTAAAAAAGATTAAATAAAATTAGTAAGAGTCAATTTTCCGGCATCTTTGAAATAGATTCCCCCTCCATCTTAAGCTGTGTTATTAGTAATGATGGTTGATTTAATTTAAAAGTAGTTATCCTTTAATTATAAGTGCATTCCTCCTCCAAATTCACTAGCATAATTTTAAATTATTTTGCAATTTTTCATATTTAGTCTAACATTAGCAATTTAAATTGCTGCTCCAAGGCTACCAGTATTCTTTATGAAATAAGAATCTTTGATTCTAATTGTCGAATTGATAAAATTAGAATTCAATAAATTAATACAACCATTTTATTTCACGCTATTTTAATAACAAATTATATTATCTAAATAGATTTTCTTGAATTTTTCAATAACAAAAGTGATTATTCCTTTAGAATATTATGATTCATTATTATCAATTAAGTCTATTTAGTAAAAGATAATAGAGCTTAATTCTGATTTGCTATTCACATAAATCATCTAATTAAATTGAAAATCAGAAGATTAAAATTAAGATTTAATCTCAGAAAATACGATTTATTCCTAAATAGAAGAGTTTTTCCACATATCACATCCAATTATTTAATAATTATAATCTTAAAAAATAGGTATTTTGTCTTATTTGATATCATATATTGAACTCTAAATTATTTTTAGTTATTAGATCAAAATAATAGATTATGAAATTGTTGCTTAAGTTAAATGTATTAGATCAAATGAATATAATTATTATACATTAGTTATCTTACAATCAGAAATTTTAATGTAATTTGTATTTAAAATAGTTAATATTGATGAAATCGAAATTCCTTCAAAATTAAAATTATTAATTTCAACTTTGCAATTTTCAATTAAGATTAGTCCATTATTTTCACTCTTTATAATATTCATTTCAGACTTTGATATCACACCAATTTTAGAAAATAGTTTTAGCCACTATTCTTCACTTTAAAAAATTGTTAAATCATTAATACTTACCAAGCTTGATTACATAGCTTCATTTTGAACTTTAAGGAAAAGTATCGTATTCACTAAGGATAGGCAATTTTCAATAATAATATTATTTAATTTAATAACATTCGAGTGTGAAGATGGTGAAATAGTAAATAATGAAGGATTCATTCTATTGAAAATGTTTTTAAATGTTATTCTTTCTAATTAAAGATTTAAAAAACTATTTGTAGAAACTATAGTTATACAACCGGAACTTTCACTCTTTCTTAAATTAGTCATTATGGAATTAATCTAAAGGTTATTGAGAATAATTAATCCTTATCCTTTTGTTCTAATCTCAAAAATTGAACTTTTAACAGTAAGAATATCTTAAAATTGACAGTTTGTACAACTGAAATTAGAAGCTATAATCAATATTCCTTGATTTAAAATTTTAAGGGTTGACTGAATTATGGTATTTATTTCTTCCTGGTTAAATTAATCATCTAGTACAAATTCATAAAATTGTTACCATTGATTTTATGATAATATATTTTAATTAAAAATATTAAAATTTTTAATCTCAATTAAATTAGCACTAAGACTAAGATATGAATTAGTTGAATTTGTTAGAGCATTATGAGAGCAATATAAATTATCAATTTAAATAATGCTGTTTAATGAATTTATATATAATAAACTAGTTTATTCCTCTGTAGAATCGTCAATTTATTAATGAATTATATTTTAAATAAATAAAATCTCACTTAATTTAATTTTTAAATTATGTTATGAATATAGACTAAGCAAGGACAATGACACTGCTTATTAATTCTTTAATAAAATATTTTCTTTAAATTAGATATTTTTAAAATACACTTATCCAATTTAGTCTATAATAAAATAGTTACTAAATATTATATCCATTAGTGAGTAGTTATTAGAAAATACATTTATAATGTAAATATTTTCCAATTACAAAAATTAGAAACCAGCTAATTTTAAGAGTTAATTCTTGATGTATATAGATTAAGTACATTCTTAAGATAAAGGGACTTTATATTATTATTTTGAATTTACAAATCTTACATTTTCTAAAACTATCTACATAATCTCAAAAAGATAGAAAATAACTAAATTATTCAAATCTTAGAATGAAGTATTTTCTATAAATAAATTATGACAATGAAATTTAAATAAAAATATTTATTAATCTTTTGTACCAACTATTTGATTTCCTTAAACTTTTATGTTTTTTAAATTTACTATATAATTATTAATTTAAAGATTAGGATAAATAATAATCATGCTTGATTCTTAAAAATTAGTCTAACTATCTTCAAAATCATTAATAATACACAAAACTTTTTATTAATTTACTATTTGCAATGTAGAGATAATTGAAGATTTGATAAGAATGTTCTTATTTGTTTTTACTTAAATTAATTCTATATTATCATTAAATGCTATCAATATTGAGTTCTATAGCTAATTATCATGAAAGTATAGATTACTTGCAATTATTGAAAATCCATTATAAATCTTGATAAAATATGAATAAGAAAAATTACATCCTAGTATTTCAACACCTTACAATATGACCTTATTAAGATTGATTTAATTTGTTTAGAAAGAAAAAAATGAGGAATCTACAATCAAACAGTTTTCAATAATAATATCTTAAATGTCTATCTATATTTAATTGTCATTTATTTAAAATAATGTTGAGTTTCTTAATTAGCAATTCCTAAATGATAATTTTTTTATTTTCAAAAATATTTTACTTTATGAGTTCTAATAATCGAAAAAGAAAGAGTTCTAAATTATAGAATCTTCTATATTAAAATTATCAATCTAAATATTCCCAAATACTTAACTTTAAAACACTGTCTTCTCAATAATATTGCTTTTAGTTAAAATTATATTTTTTAATGTTATTTCGACTTTATTGTTATTATTTCTCAATATGAAACCATCTTCTTACAAACTTATGCTCACATTTTAGATTATTATTGAATCAAAATTAATTATTTCAGTAATTTCTGTTGTATAATAAATATTTTCATAAATAGAGAAGAGATTCAAATTAATTTTTTAAAGAGAAAATATTTATTTCTTTAATTAGGTTAGAATTTGGAGAGGTTTGTGAAACTGACACTTTTCTTGAAATTAAATGTTGATTATAAATTCAATTGTCATTTCATCAACCCCAATTAGATTAGAATATTGAAAATTTATTTCTTCTTCATAACCTCCAGCTACATATCTATTGAAAATACAATTACTAAAATAGAATATGTATGACAAATGATTTTAACAACTTTCATTCAAACAATATTTAACAATAGATGTGTAAGGATTTATAAATATTTTAGGATCTTCAAGTGGTTTAATACATTTCATTGTATATTTAGCATTTTCATTTGTTAAGACAAAACTAGGTTGAACAGCCTATTTTAGTATAAGATAATACATATATTTCCTGCTCATCTCTTTCTTAACAGTATTGGCATAAGTGAGAACAACTAACACATTGACCATCTTTTTCAACTCTTATAGGTTTTTTGTAGTAATTCAAAGAGCATTACATACAATTAAATCTCTCATAATCTTGTTAACAATTTAAACAATCATTACTACAATATTTTTGGCATGATTATAATTTAGTAAATTAATAGCCATCTTTACATTTAAGCTCATATATATTTGGTGAATCAAGAGAATGTGGATAATAATATTGAGATAGTAAAAATTGCATCATAAAACTTTAAATCATAACAACCCATGTATCTGATCTTTATCCATCTGTTAAAATATGAGAATAAGTATTTTCATTAATATACAGTTAATAATTCTTAATACAGTCCCC
Organism: Paramecium primaurelia; assembly: GCA_905182975.1. Classification (NCBI taxonomy): domain Eukaryota; phylum Ciliophora; class Oligohymenophorea; order Peniculida; family Parameciidae; genus Paramecium; species Paramecium primaurelia. Next base: position 334,624 of record CAJJDM010000118.1, read on the forward strand.
AGTTATCAAAGAACTGAAATATCCTTAACTACAATGTATACATTGTATTTTGGTCTTGGGAGTGAGGACGCATTGCAAGCAATTAGAGTAATATTTCTGGCAATTTATAATTTCAGGTGAAATGCTAAAATCATTGAGGGAAGAAAGTGTGCAAATTTCCTATCCATTCAAATTTATGAAAGATCTCAAACATGTTTATATTTTTGATTATTATTTTATGCATTCGCCAATAGTAAAATCAAATATATAATTTTATTCACACATCGCACAACCAATTGACACACTTTAATCTATTTCAAAATTTTCAAAATCCTTATACAAGGTGCTTTTAAAGGAAGAATCTCCTTATTGGTATTCAAAACAATATATACAGTTTTTTATAGGGCATAATTTGCATTTGTAAAGGTTTGTAATATAGTTAGGAGACTGACAATTAAAAGTAATAATATAATCAAATTATGGATTAAATTATCCTTAATAATTTTCAAATTCATCCTTTTTTGAGGAACATTTAATACCAGCTATTGATAAATGATATTCAGGACATTCAAAATGACTGACTTAATAACATCTAAATTCTTCTGTTATACATATGCTTCTAAAATATAAAGATTTTTATGTGAAGTCAAAATATATATTTTCTAATTCATTATCGATTAAGCTATCACAATTTACACATGCAAAATTATTCTAATCAATGCCATCAAAAAGTAATAATTCTGGCAATTACCAGTAAACATTTTCTGTTTAGCTTGTTTAACTAATAGATAAAACATCTGCGCAATATGGCTTTTTACTAAAGGATTTAGGATTATAGATGCATTCTAAACAAGTTATCAAATATTAATTGATAATTGAAGGACTAAATTATAATTATAAATACCATTTCTAGCATTCATCATCTAATTCATAATAGCCATATTGGCATTCTTAGTTGATAAATGTTCCTTCGATTGTTCCTTCGATTAACATCATCTATGCTACAACATAATCTATACAAATTAAATTATCGATTGTATCTAATGGACAAACACATACTTTATATTCAGGTAAATAAATTCTCTTGCTTTCTTCGGAACATGATAAACAATCATCTTTTGTTGGTCCATCACATTCCTAACAAGTATAATGGCAATTATTTTAAGAAAAAGATTAATTACAATTAAAAAAAACAAAGTTTCGTATCAATAAGTTTACCTGATTTGTTTCAAGCTATTAATAATTTCCTAATTATAATTTAAATTAATTCTCTTAAAATTAACGGACTTCTAATTATTAATTATATTCATGAATCATATAGTTATCATAGAATTTAATCTAGATATCCATTAAACTATTTTCCAATTAAATCTAAATCTTATGCCATAATGTAATACTGTTTACAATATCAAAAGTTTTCTCAATTAAAAAAGGATTAGCTTAGAAATCTATTGTTACTGATGGAAAAGTGAAACTATATGTAGTAATTAGAATTTAATGTTAAATATTGGACAATTTATAAAATACTTAAACAGGAGATAAATTATTACTAGATAAATTTGGATTTTCAAAATTGCCTGCTAATTTTATAAATGGATAAAGATATACATAGTCTTTATCCATAATTTATTAAATTTTAAACCAACCTTAAATAAAAAAAGAATTGCAATTTTTATTTTCTGAAACAAATTCTCCCTTTTAAATAGAGCTAATGTTTAAATCTGGAATTTAAAATTCTTGATTAGGCGAGCAATTACAAGTTTCATACTCTTCAAAAACACTTTTTGCATATTCAAACCAATCATCAATACTTAATTCTTCCAGAATCTTAAACTATTACATGATAATTTTTCCAGGAAAGTATGAGAATTTCTGATTGATTAACACTGATTCTATTTTCGATTTACTTACAATCAAGCTTCCTCCAAAAGTTAATTGTAAATCCTTTCCCTTAAATGGGGATTTCATTTAATCCATTATAAAAAATTTTTATTCTTTTTGGGATATTATAAAAATTTCAAATCTTTTTTTAATTGGCCATTAGATTATTTCAAGAAAATACCAAAAGCTTTCATATTCTTATGCTTCAATCTGAGTTTCATAAACTTTCTATTCTCCATTATCATTAACAAATTTGATTTCTTTTGTTATTTGATATTTCTCATTATGTAAACAATCGAAATACATAAAAGTTATTCCACCATCTACCTTATCAATTATATTCAGTAATTAGTAGCAATTACTTCCAAAAATTCCAACAGGACCAACTTAAGATATAGCACTTAAAGGATTATATCGAGACCAAAGACCATAACTAAAAAATTGGTTTGGCTGAATAATCTCATCATCAATCTTTACCGATTGATAAGCAACTTGATAATAAGGGTCTAAAGTTTAAATTTCAATTGATTTTAAAGCATCCAAGCAAAGAAGAAAAATTAAAATCATCATATTATTAATTTTATTTAATAAATAAACTTAGTTTGCTTTAATTAAATAAGAGTAATAGATTATAATGAATAATATGAAGAATATTCTTTATTTATTGAAAAAAGTAAGATTATCAAATATTGAATCTTATTAAATTCAAAAAAATTATAAGATCACTCAGAAAAGCGCAATTAAAAATAAATAAAACCTTTAATCTATTTCCATTTAATCTTTATAATAATTTTAATGAGCAACTTTTTTGATTAGAGATAAACTCCTTCAAATTAATTTTGGATTTTTTTCATTTACAAACTGTTCCCTATGAATTAATTAAAGATGAAAAATAATTTATTCGGAAATCTGAAAACTACATAAGAAAATTAAATAAATTATAAAATACTATCTAATATTTTTATCATTAAACCTTATCAAACAACAAAAGTTTAAATAAATGTTAAATTACTATTTGTCCCCTCTCTAATAATTTTTTTGACAATCTAATATCTTGATAATAAATAACTTAAATATTATTACATATTTAATATTTAAGTTATTTTAAATACATTAAAAATTTTAAGTAAATATCACCGTGATATCACTATTTAAGTAATTAAATTAATTCATTATCAATTACACATCGATTTATTCAGGTTAAAATAGTTTGNTACTGTTTACAATATCAAAAGTTTTCTCAATTAAAAAAGGATTAGCTTAGAAATCTATTGTTACTGATGGAAAAGTGAAACTATATGTAGTAATTAGAATTTAATGTTAAATATTGGACAATTTATAAAATACTTAAACAGGAGATAAATTATTACTAGATAAATTTGGATTTTCAAAATTGCCTGCTAATTTTATAAATGGATAAAGATATACATAGTCTTTATCCATAATTTATTAAATTTTAAACCAACCTTAAATAAAAAAAGAATTGCAATTTTTATTTTCTGAAACAAATTCTCCCTTTTAAATAGAGCTAATGTTTAAATCTGGAATTTAAAATTCTTGATTAGGCGAGCAATTACAAGTTTCATACTCTTCAAAAACACTTTTTGCATATTCAAACCAATCATCAATACTTAATTCTTCCAGAATCTTAAACTATTACATGATAATTTTTCCAGGAAAGTATGAGAATTTCTGATTGATTAACACTGATTCTATTTTCGATTTACTTACAATCAAGCTTCCTCCAAAAGTTAATTGTAAATCCTTTCCCTTAAATGGGGATTTCATTTAATCCATTATAAAAAATTTTTATTCTTTTTGGGATATTATAAAAATTTCAAATCTTTTTTTAATTGGCCATTAGATTATTTCAAGAAAATACCAAAAGCTTTCATATTCTTATGCTTCAATCTGAGTTTCATAAACTTTCTATTCTCCATTATCATTAACAAATTTGATTTCTTTTGTTATTTGATATTTCTCATTATGTAAACAATCGAAATACATAAAAGTTATTCCACCATCTACCTTATCAATTATATTCAGTAATTAGTAGCAATTACTTCCAAAAATTCCAACAGGACCAACTTAAGATATAGCACTTAAAGGATTATATCGAGACCAAAGACCATAACTAAAAAATTGGTTTGGCTGAATAATCTCATCATCAATCTTTACCGATTGATAAGCAACTTGATAATAAGGGTCTAAAGTTTAAATTTCAATTGATTTTAAAGCATCCAAGCAAAGAAGAAAAATTAAAATCATCATATTATTAATTTTATTTAATAAATAAACTTAGTTTGCTTTAATTAAATAAGAGTAATAGATTATAATGAATAATATGAAGAATATTCTTTATTTATTGAAAAAAGTAAGATTATCAAATATTGAATCTTATTAAATTCAAAAAAATTATAAGATCACTCAGAAAAGCGCAATTAAAAATAAATAAAACCTTTAATCTATTTCCATTTAATCTTTATAATAATTTTAATGAGCAACTTTTTTGATTAGAGATAAACTCCTTCAAATTAATTTTGGATTTTTTTCATTTACAAACTGTTCCCTATGAATTAATTAAAGATGAAAAATAATTTATTCGGAAATCTGAAAACTACATAAGAAAATTAAATAAATTATAAAATACTATCTAATATTTTTATCATTAAACCTTATCAAACAACAAAAGTTTAAATAAATGTTAAATTACTATTTGTCCCCTCTCTAATAATTTTTTTGACAATCTAATATCTTGATAATAAATAACTTAAATATTATTACATATTTAATATTTAAGTTATTTTAAATACATTAAAAATTTTAAGTAAATATCACCGTGATATCACTATTTAAGTAATTAAATTAATTCATTATCAATTACACATCGATTTATTCAGGTTAAAATAGTTTGAATAAATAGATTACAGATCTTAATTTTTACTAATAAAATTCATTATTTGAGAGTGTATATCCATTATTTTCAAATTGATTGGTACTTTCAACATTTTTTTTTATAGAGTTTATAGATTTCTCTATAAATATTTGTATTAATCTTATTTAAGTAGTAAAAGATAGTCATTCTTTAATAATGCAGTAAGCTGACTTGATTTTCAGAAGTTTAATTTATATAGTTAAATTAGTAGTGTAATATTTTTTCAATAATTTATTTCTCAACTTTGAAATGCTTATCATGCAAGGGATTAATGTTTTTCTTGTTTGAAGAAAAAATTTTCATAACAGATATTGAAAGCCATAAATAAACAATAGAATACATATCATTTTTAAGTTTAATCAAAGAGTTCTAAAGTTTACTCAATAGATTTTATTATCTATGTTAATTCAAATATAGTTTCAGATTTATAATAATATTAGAATCTCTGTATTCTTTGTGAAAATGCACCTCTCTTACTTTATATAATATTTAAATAAAAAAAAATTTGTGATTAGAAAACTGTTCAACATGCTCATAAGCTAATAATTTCCTGATCTATTAAAACCATATCAATTTTTTTTCACAAATTATTACAAAAAAGTTATTGGTTTCATAAGGCTATATAATAATAATCTGATTAGGGTTACTTTTGCATTAAATAGAGTATCGCTCTACTGAGATCGTAATTCAATTATTTACTATTAGTATTTGGATACAAATTAAGGTCGATTTTGCTCAGAGAGTATAATCGTATGGTTAATACAATTAAAAAATAAAATTGATAATGTAATGGCAAAAGCTAAGGTGAACAATGAATTCTTATTCTTATAACTCCCACTTGTTTCAATATTGCCATTTTTCAAAGTCAAATATATATCAAGATTTAGAGTTTATATTACTTTATGCACTTCTTTATATCAAATTATTTGAATGGACGATGTAATTATTCCCTTACTAAATTTGGATGATTTATTGTAATAAACCATATATACCAATATACATGTTTTACTTCAATGATAGGAATTCTTTAATGCTATAGTTTATCAAAAAATAAAGGATAAGATTTAAAGTATATAATCAACTTATGCATAAATGTTAAATTTTCCTTAAAATTTAGGTTAATCAGAAAAAAAAGCTAATCATATTGTAATCCAAATGATTCCAATTAAAATTATAAGAATTAAAGCAAGCAAATTCAGAAAATGATTTTCTTTATTATTTTAAATAAAAAATGCTGAAAATATGGTTAATGTTTTAATAAATTTAAGAAATAATGCTCACCAGTACTTATTGAGAGGGTAATGATAAAGTTGTGCATTTTATTCGATAATAAAAGGATAGAATTCAAATGGACAGCCTGTTTGAAGATAATGAAAATATTTAATTTGTTAACTAACTAAAACATTTAGGTAATGAAAAAGAAATGATCTGCAATTAAAATTGCTTTAAGTATTTTCTCTCAATTTGAGACCCTCCTAATTAAAGTGTCAATTGGTTTTTTGTATCTTCAGAAAATGAATGTTTAATAATATAATTTAACTATTGGTTTAATTGTACCAAATAAATTTTAATTATAATTTATCAATTATTAATTATTGTCTTGAATATGGAGTAAAAAATGAAATTATTTTTTCACCTATCCTTCTCAAGAAATATTTGTTAACATCAAAATAATATTATTATAGCCACTATCTTTTACTTTGAAAAATAATGAATGTTTTAATAATCGCTGAATTATAAATGATGACTATTTTGTAAAGTCATTATTAGAAAAGGTAAGATTTTTTTTATTGTAATCTCCTCGACATTTCTTTTAAGAAATTCAATTCTTGGTAAAGTCCCCTAATTAAAAATTTCACTAAACTTCCTGATATAAAATTATTATGAATATTAAATAAACTTTAAATATATTTATTTTATCATATTCACAATCCTTAATGTTTTTTTATTTATATTTCATTAGATCAGAATCCCAAATTATCAAATACTCCCCATTATTACTTATATACTCAAATATATCATATATATTAAGACTCATATTATCCCACAATTTTCCAAATAACATTAATCTTTTTCATTTTATCAATCTATAAAAGCCGAATTTCTCAGAATTATTATACATTCAAGTTTAAAAAGTGAATTAACAGATAGGGAAGACGATCAAGGGTACTCTTAACATATTTTAGCAACGAACCATTTTGAGCACTATGATTCGTTACTAAATCCATTTTTTTAACAGTTAAATAGATCTTAACTTGTTAAAGTACTGATTGTGGCAAGCAAAAATTACAATAAGTGCTTCAAACTGAGCGTGCACTTTCCATAAATAACCCGATTACTTGACGATCATCTTAGGTACATCTAATCTACATTTTCTTTTCCAATTAAATTAATTATTAAAAATATTATTAATTTTGATCATTTAAATTTTCAAATCTCATATGTATAAGTTATACTTTTCAACATAAGCTAAAATTGTTAGTTTTTAGAAAATAAAAATAATGGTGATCCATAAACTTTTGAAATTTTCTATAAGTAAACCTTAGGTATTACATGATGATTAATGCTGTGATTTTCGATATCACAACGGATATTTAAAATAAGTACCATAAATTAAATTTAATTGCATTTTTTGATTTGAATATAGATTAATTAAGTTGTTTAATGGAAGAAATGATAAAAATANTAGAAAACTGTTCAACATGCTCATAAGCTAATAATTTCCTGATCTATTAAAACCATATCAATTTTTTTTCACAAATTATTACAAAAAAGTTATTGGTTTCATAAGGCTATATAATAATAATCTGATTAGGGTTACTTTTGCATTAAATAGAGTATCGCTTTACTGAGATCGTAATTCAATTATTTACTATTAGTATTTGAATACAAATTAAGGTCGATTTTGCTCAGATAGTATAATTGTATGGTTAATACAATTAAAAAATAAAATTGATAATGTAATGGCAAAAGCTAAGGTGAACAATGAATTCTTATTCTTATAACTCCCACTTGTTTCAATATTGCCATTTTTCAAAGTCAAATATATATCAAGATTTAGAGTTTATATTACTTTATGCACTTCTTTATATCAAATTATTTGAATGGACGATGTAATTATTCCCTTACTAAATTTGGATGATTTATTGTAATAAACCATATATACCAATATACATGTTTTACTTCAATGATAGGAATTCTTTAATGCTATAGTTTATCAAAAAATAAAGGATAAGATTTAAAGTATATAATCAACTTATGCATAAATGTTAAATTTTCCTTAAAATTTAGGTTAATCAGAAAAAAAAGCTAATCATATTGTAATCCAAATGATTCCAATTAAAATTATAAGAATTAAAGCAAGCAAATTCAGAAAATGATTTTCTTTATTATTTTAAATAAAAAATGCTGAAAATATGGTTAATGTTTTAATAAATTTAAGAAATAATGCTCACCAGTACTTATTGAGAGGGTAATGATAAAGTTGTGCATTTTATTCGATAATAAAAGGATAGAATTCAAATGGACAGCCTGTTTGAAGATAATGAAAATATTTAATTTGTTAACTAACTAAAACATTTAGGTAATGAAAAAGAAATGATCTGCAATTAAAATTGCTTTAAGTATTTTCTCTCAATTTGAGACCCTCCTAATTAAAGTGTCAATTGGTTTTTTGTATCTTCAGAAAATGAATGTTTAATAATATAATTTAACTATTGGTTTAATTGTACCAAATAAATTTTAATTATAATTTATCAATTATTAATTATTGTCTTGAATATGGAGTAAAAAATGAAATTATTTTTTCACCTATCCTTCTCAAGAAATATTTGTTAACATCAAAATAATATTATTATAGCCACTATCTTTTACTTTGAAAAATAATGAATGTTTTAATAATCGCTGAATTATAAATGATGACTATTTTGTAAAGTCATTATTAGAAAAGGTAAGATTTTTTTTATTGTAATCTCCTCGACATTTCTTTTAAGAAATTCAATTCTTGGTAAAGTCCCCTAATTAAAAATTTCACTAAACTTCCTGATATAAAATTATTATGAATATTAAATAAACTTTAAATATATTTATTTTATCATATTCACAATCCTTAATGTTTTTTTATTTATATTTCATTAGATCAGAATCCCAAATTATCAAATACTCCCCATTATTACTTATATACTCAAATATATCATATATATTAAGACTCATATTATCCCACAATTTTCCAAATAACATTAATCTTTTTCATTTTATCAATCTATAAAAGCCGAATTTCTCAGAATTATTATACATTCAAGTTTAAAAAGTGAATTAACAGATAGGGAAGACGATCAAGGGTACTCTTAACATATTTTAGCAACGAACCATTTTGAGCACTATGATTCGTTACTAAATCCATTTTTTTAACAGTTAAATAGATCTTAACTTGTTAAAGTACTGATTGTGGCAAGCAAAAATTACAATAAGTGCTTCAAACTGAGCGTGCACTTTCCATAAATAACCCGATTACTTGACGATCATCTTAGGTACATCTAATCTACATTTTCTTTTCCAATTAAATTAATTATTAAAAATATTATTAATTTTGATCATTTAAATTTTCAAATCTCATATGTATAAGTTATACTTTTCAACATAAGCTAAAATTGTTAGTTTTTAGAAAATAAAAATAATGGTGATCCATAAACTTTTGAAATTTTCTATAAGTAAACCTTAGGTATTACATGATGATTAATGCTGTGATTTTCGATATCACAAGGGATATTTAAAATAAGTACCATGAATTAAATTTATTTTGCATTTTTTTGATTTGAATAAAGATTGATTAAGTTGTTTAATGGAAGAAATGATAAAAATTGTTATAATAAAAATATTATATAAAATAAACATAGGGATCTAAAACTTCTTTTTATTTTAGGGCTTGTCTTATTCACTTTATAGGAAACTATAGAAAATAAAATAAGATACTTTACGTTATAAGACAACTGAGACAGACCTTCACCTATTCCCCTTCTGTCAAATTTTGGTAAATGATCAATTGACAATCAATCATACACCAGATCTCTCTATTTTTCACTTTATCTAAATTAGCAGAAAGAAAAGAGGTAATACTAACCTTTTTCAAAAGCTTTGATATCTGATGTAATTAATCAGATATCTAAGTACAGCATATGGTTAGTAATGTCTTGGAATATATTCAGTTTGTTATCTCGGAGGGAATATAGGGGCTGAGCTATGTGAGAAACATAATCAAGAAAGTATGAATTATGGACAATCAAAAGGGTAGGGATCGTTGATAGATGACTTTACCTATTTCAGCACGGTTGAGATATAACAGATATTTAGAAAAATTTGGATGAGGTTGATTGTAGTTCCATTTTTAATCTTAAGATAAATAGAAGTGTTGATTCTTTGATTTATAACTTAATTTAATTAAATTAATCAGCATAATTTAGGTTAGAAAATCATTCCCAAGAGTATTTATAAAATTATTTTTACATATACTCAATAGTCGCTATATATTACCTTTCAAATTTTGGTAATTTAGGGTAGATATTAACTTTCTTTATTAGTTTTTAGATTATCACATTCCATTCAGCTCGGAATCTTGCTTTTTCATTTGTTCACTTCCCTTAATTGAACAGAGGCTATTTATAAATCAAATTTGGTTTAACCTAATTTAGATCTCGTTATCACTAAACTTGGAACTAATAAAATCTTTGAATTATTAAGGTTTAAATTCAAAATAACTTTCCTTCTTAAATTATAAAAAAATATACAATTTTTTATCTTCTCTCGTATATCTGATGCTTATTTATATTTCTGATTTAAAAAATGGTGAATTAACGATAATTCAAAATCAAAATATATCATGCCTTCTTTATCATCTCTATTATTAAATAATGGATTAGCAGCCATGCTTAAGATTGTTTTTATGTCATCATCACTATTTATATTAATTATAAACTTTGGTATTTTATATTGGTAATAATAATAATTATTATTATTATTATAATATAATATATCTATATATTAACCCTTATTCAGAAAAGAACACAACTATAAATTCAATTATTCTATTTAA
>CAJJDM010000119.1:4918-22288 GCA_905182975.1 Paramecium primaurelia
TTAATAAAAGACAAAATCATAAAATTGATTATTCTTATATATACAAAAATTTATTTACCTTAATTTCTAAAATTAATTAAATAGAAAATTAATACTCTTGATGAATTCATTCCTCTTCTGATTTATATCTTATAACTAATATAAAAGTTCCATTTATTATAAATACTCAAAAGTATTTTATATTTTTATTCTTTATAGATATATAGGTCATAAATATTCTAACTATTTTCTAATATAGAATTCATATTTAATAACAGTGTTTATTTTCTATTAATGGGATATAATTTTTTCAATTCTTTTCTACTTAATCATCTTAGAGATTTTCTTTAATATTTCAAATAAATTGAAATTGTTTTTTAATTGAGAAAGTAGACCTTAAGCTATTTAAATGAACATATATTTATATATATTATTTGTTTTTTAAAAATATGTATATCTTCTATTACCCTATTGAGCTTAAATCTCTTTTTAATTAATTAAAGTGTCTAAAGTATTGATTGGTTCATTCTAATTTTATTATATTTTCAAGTAATCTATTATAAATTCCTTATTCATTAAGTTATGCTTGTCCTGGTGGATTGATCAATTTTAAGAATAAAAATTAGCTATTAAATTTAACCATACATAAAAGTTAGTAATTTCATTTTATTTATATAAAATTAGAAAATGTAAAAATATAAAAAATAAAAGTTAGATTTAATATCTATATAATATTGCACCAAATTATCAAAAACAATAATTATAAATAATTGGAAATTCTTAAATTTACTTTGTTATTAGATTATTTTAATTATATTATACTGTTCCTATGTTTATTACTAATAGTTATTAGATTAAAGATTATTTAATATTCATATCTAAAACAAGATAGATTTATAATAAATAGATCAATTACAATTATTAAAACCATATCTTATTTGAAATGCATTAACACAAAATTCCCATAATTTACAAACCTACTTTTACTTTTTGGATTTGATTAATTTATTTTCATCTAAAATATTGTTGATTTTTCAGGATTTATTGATTAAATACTGAATTCTAACAATTTAAACAAGTTTTCTACAAAAGTCACAAATGATCATATAAAATAAATATATATTATTGATACTGCAACAATTAACATAGTTTAGATTTCTCTTTTAGTATTAATGTAATTGAAAATTGTTATAGGCAAGTTCACCCAAATTACATTTTAACACAAGATATCATTAAAAATCAATCGAAATTATAATCAAAAGGCTAAACCCTAAATTCTATATTCAATCAAATTTAAATTTTATTATGAATCTTAAACAGGAAACATTTGGTTTGTCAAACTTGGAATATTGATAATGATATCTCCATTTTAAATAATGAATTAATCAAGTATAGACTATTTAACAATTAAATACTTTATTAACAGGTTTTAATATGTTATAATTTCAGAATTCTTTTATAAAGAATATTACATCTTCATATGACGACCAGCATTATACTATAAAAGTATGAATCAGCCATTTTGAATTTTCAAATTTTACATAATAAGTTTGGTAATCTTTTGGATGGAATTGTATTTTTTTTATGACATCAATATTATGTATTCAAATAGGGATATATGTCAAATTATAATTGACAAATAAGGAGAATAGCTTAATCAATACTTAAAGTATTCTAGAATAATAATAATTAAGTTCCTACTTCATTCAAGGTGTTAGAATGATTTATTATTATTAAAAGTACTTCTCAAACAATTAAATTATTAGTTTAAAATTGTACTGAATGATAATTTTTAATATTAAATATCTTTTTAAATAAGTTATAATATAATTCTATATTATTTTACTAAGATTAATGATATAATTTCAATTTTTATAAACTATATACTAAATAATAATTTACATTCTATATTAAGCTGTTATTTAATATAAGAGTTATAATAGAAAAGACTGGATTATTATAAATTAGGCATAGTAATAGTATGAACAAGATAATTGATTCTTATTTCTTTTAGTAATGCAAACAGAATTATTTTTATTAAATCCCTAGTGAAATAAAATGAATTTTATTACTATTTGCTAACAAATTCTTTTCTTATCTATTGATATAATTAAGAAATAAAATACTAAATCAAATTAATAAGATCATATTTAGAGTATATTAGATTACTATTTTTAAATTGATATTATATGAAATATTTTTACAATTTTATAAATAGAATCAAGTAATTAAACAAAATTTATAATTATATCAGTAATTAGCATTAAATGAATGAATTTTTGTGATTAGTGGAAAACCTATTGCTTAATTATTAAAAAATATCGAGTGAATAACTTTTGGAAAACAATCAGGAAGTTGAAAGAATCCTCTAATTTGAGAGATATGAGAGCAGATAGCAATTTCATGACATTAAATTTAAATATTTCTCAGCATTACCATAGAAAATAAGAATAATTTAAACTGCTGTAATACTTCAGAAAAATTCATAATTTTCTTGCCCACTTAACTTCAGATTAAAAAAATAAATTAAATTAGATCACACTTTGAACCAAAAAAAATAAAAGGGAAATTATAAACATGTATGTTTTATGTATATACATAAATTTTAATAAGTATATTTCAACTAATTATATGTATATATTTATCGGTAATGAATGGATTCAAATTATATATTAATTAGAATTTATTTAAATGTAAATATCTTATTTTCATAATTAAATTATGAAATTTAACAAAGTATCTTAAAATAATAACAACCCTTAGAATAAATAGATAGTAAAATAGAATAATATTAAACCAGCTCAGCAAATTGAAAATTCAAAAAACAAAGAATTGTTTGCATAATCAACTGAAACTTTAATAACAAAATAAAATCAGAAAGTACCATTATTAAATCATTATTATCATTAAAAAAAAGATAAAAATGATATCTCTTACAATTAAAAAGGTAATTAACGTATCAAAATATTAGGATAAACATAAATTAAGTAATAATTTTAGAAATTTGACAATAATCATAATTCGCATTCAGAGCTGAAAGTATATGATAAAAAAGCCATTTAGATCAATCTTAATAATAATTAAAGTTATATGAATAAAGGTAATCAAAATATGAAAATTGAAAATAGGTTTGGAATTATTCAACTAGAATCTATTTGAAGAATCACTTATATTTTTCAATTAGGCAATAATACAAAATTCAAATGATTATTTAGCCTATTCTAAAATGGGTATATAGTTAAATATGAATATCTTTAAGGTGATGCATTAATTGAATTAAATCGACATTAAGAAGCCATAGAATTTTTAGATAAGGCAATTAAATTAAATCCAAAAGATGATATCAATTATATAAATAAAGGTAAATATTGTATTAATCAAATCAGGTGGAGCATTATATGTATTAAATCAGTATTACGAAGCGATAGAATGTTATAATGAAGCAATTAAAATAAATCCAAATGATGAAAATGTCTACTCTAATACAGGTATTCAAATTTAAAATAATCATGATAGGTTTTATTTTAATTTAATTGAAAAAATATAAAAAAGCAGTAGATTATTATGATAAGGCAATCGAACTATATTCTAAAAATGCTAGTAATTTTGCCAATAAAGGTAATTCTATTATATAATATATGATTATAGGTTTTGCTTTAATTGAATTAAATCGATTTTAGGAAGCTATAGAATGCTATGATAAAGCAATAAAATTAAATCCAAATGATGATTGTTTTTACGAAAGAAAAGGTAATTATATTTATTAAATTATATGTAATAGGCCATGCATTATTTCGTTTAAAATAATATTCAAATGCAATTTAGCAATATGATTTAGCAATAAAGGTAAACCCAAGCGATTATCATTTGTATTTAAATAAAGGTAATTATTTATGAAATTAATACAAATGAACTTAGGATTGGCATTATATGAGTTGAATTAAAAGGAAGAAGCCATATATTACTATAATAAAGCCATTGAATTAAATCCAAGTGATTATAAATTATATCTCAGAAAAGGTATCTTTAATATATCAAATACTCATATTTTAGGGAATTTATTAAATTAATTATAACGATATGATGAAACAATAATTTGCTTTTAAGAAGCTTTAAAAATTAATCCAGATTTTTTTTTCTGTTATGATGATATGGGTAAATTAATTTGTTAATAAAATTTAGGAGATTATTTACTTTAAGTAGGAAGAAAAGCATAAGCTAGATATTTTTATTTAAAAGCTTAATGTGATCCATTAAAAATTTTAAAAAATATTTGAAATTTTATTCCTTATATCGAAATTTATTTTTGTATTTACCCTAATAATCAAAAAAATAATATAAAGATTCAATTAATCCTTTATTATATGATTAGAAGAAGATTTTAATAAATTCTTAAACAATTGTTTTTAGATTGGAAGAAGAAAATAGATTTTATCTACAATTAATTGAGGATTTATCTCATTCTGATCTTAAAGAAAATAGTTGATCTATTATGCAATGGAATTTAGTTAAAAACTGAAAATAATTTTAAAATTCACTTGTTATAAAATGATTAATTCAATCTATCAAGTAATATAATACTTAAAAACTTTCAACAGCAAAAAAGAATTATTCATTAAAATAATCAAGAAAAAGATATATTTTAAAATAAATCTAGATTAGATTTTCTAAAGTGTATTTTCTTGAGATCATAGGAAAATGAAAAAATATATAATATTCTTATTCATCTTATTTGAATATAATTTGCAAATAAACAGAGACGTGATTCTTTTCTATTATGAAAAAGCTTAAATAGAGTTATAATAGTATCCCCTCATTAGCCTGTAAATATTTAATATACATTCCTAATTATCTGACTTATGGAAAATAAGTCTATACTATTTAATAATATATTGTAAGTTTATCAAAAATTATAATATTGATTAATTTATTTTGAGATTATCATCATAAAATATTATAATCACTTATTAATTGCTTGATTTAGTATAAAACATTCTTATATCAATCTAAAGTAGAATTAACTCTTATCCATTGTTCAGATATTTTTTTTTTGAACTTAATTTAAGAAAATAGCTTTAGTAAAAAAGTATGTTTGTTAAATTTAATATTTATCAATTATCTTATCTAACACTTTATAATATATATAAATTTCTTGATCTAAATTTCCTTTATAGACAATAATAGAAATAGAATAATTTTAATAAAATGAATTATTGCTTCTCACACCCATAATGTCCAATTACAGGAATATGTATTGCACCACATAAATGTTAAAGGAAGCTTTGTTTTAAATGCTTGTATAATCATGAAATCACAATTTAATAATGTCTTCCATTTGATGTTTTTTTAGATCGACTAGATAAACTAATTGAAAATTATAAACTAAATGATAACTCAAAATATGAATAGATAAAAATTGCTTTTAAATCTCTTATATCTTCATCAGAATAGATGATTAAAAAAGTGTTTGTTCAATTGATTGATTCTATAAATTACATATTTGGTAAGATTGAAGATAAAGATAAATCTTATGTCAATCTCATTACTAGTAATTAACATCCAGCAGAATCGTAGTGTCCTGATTTAGATAATTTGGTGCAATTATTGGAAAGCAATATTTTGGAAGATTGGAATACCTAAAAGAATACTTATTTACAATAATTAGTTTAAAGTAAAGAGAGGCTAACCGAATAGATGAATATTTTTAGTAATAAGTGTTAAGAAGAAATGAGGGAGATATTTTCAATTATTAAGTAAGAATTTATTAAATATTAAGCATAAAATCAGGAGAAAAAAAAAAGTAATAAGTAGAATAGAAAGAGGAAAAATAAGAAGTCTTAGGCTTTGTATGGGATAGAGTTTGGTCTCAAATGATTTCAAACAAATTTTAAACAGTAATTACTTAAGATAATAAATTAAAATACATAAAAGATGGATTAGCCATAAGAATGTAATTGTTCACATATTAATAATCTTAATAGAGATCCTATCAAAGATATATCAACAAAACCTGAAATATTAACGAATTTAGAATAAATATAACATTTGTAATGGGTAGGAGAATATAATAAAAATAATAAAAAAGTTGGAAAATGGATTTTAAAATGGAAGGGAAATATTTTAAAAGATGTTGGTGGATAGTACTCTTAAACTGGACAAAAATAAGGACTTTGGATAGAGTTGATTAAGAATTATTGGAGGTAAAAAACCAATATTTATTATAAACCAGTAAAGCGGAAGCCTATGAAGTAGGATAATATGAAAATAATTTACGAATAGGAGCTTGGAATTATATCTATGAGGAAAAAGACTTGTATTAAAGATTTTTATTTATGAATAGTGGTGGAGGAGAATACAACAAGTAGGGTGAAAAGAATGGAAAATGGATAGAATTAAGTGTTGGATTTTGGGAATACTCACAAGTTTCCTATAATGGAGAGTATAAAAATGGGAAAAAAATTGGTAGATGGGAGATCATGTTTTAAGGGAATGAATTATTATCAAAATAAAAATAGATGTAAAAACAACAAATTATATTTAAGTGGTGGTGGATCATATGATGATGAAGGTAATGGTATTAAGATTGGAAAATGGATTGAATTAAGTGATGGATTTAGGGAAAATTCATAAGTAACTTTTAGTGGAGAATATAGAAAAAATTAAAAGGTTGGAGTTTGGAATATTTATTGGAATTGGTGTGGAAAGAATTAAGAGATGTAAAATTATACTTAATTAAAATATTATTTTAGTGGTGGTGGATCATATGATTAAGGGGATAATGGCATAAAAATTGGTCCTTGGGTTGAGGTGAGCAATGGATTTGCAAGTTATTGGTAAATAACTTAAAATGGTTCATATACAAATGGTAAAAAAGTTGGTATGTGGGTAGAAAAAGATATTAAAAAGAATGAGATATGTAAAGAAATACATTATAAGTATTGAAAAAAATTAATTGAATTTAAATTATTTCTTGATATTTCTAAGGTTGTTATTTAATAAATTACAAAAACTGATTGAAATAGAGTATATATCAGTTATTTATTAAAGTTGTTACAATTTCATTTTTAATAATAAAAAAAGGGATATTTTCAAATAGAATTAAAGATGTAACTAAACTAAACTTAATTTATTCATTTGAATCAAAATAAAATTTATTATTATTTTTTATTAATTATTTAAATTTAGATATTCGAAAAGTCATTTAATTATGACAATTTTAGTTAAAATTATTTGTTATATAAGATGATTTTTATTGCTTTGAATGTTGTATTTCATTTGAGATTAAGATCTTATTTATTCTCAATTCTTATGTAAAACAATAATAAAAGTAAATACAGAAGTATTTATACTCATAGTATTGGATGATTTGGATTAGGTTAATTCTTTTTACAAGCAAATAGATTTGTTTACATTTTAAAAAGGAATGACATATTTATTTAGAATAACTTATTCATGTTAAAGATTGATGAGAGGGACTACGGCTATCCTTAAATATTTACTAGAGCGAGTTTGAATAAATTTGATGGGCTATTTATATTATTAATTAAATGTATTTTATTATTTAGTTATGTAAGTTTTCAATTTACTTCAGTTTGAATATCCAACTAAGGAGCAAGGTTTAAACCAGAAATTCAGAGATTAAATTAATCTTTAGAGATATCTTAATAATCTTCTCAAATAAAATAAAGTTAGATTACCTGAATATCTACAAAAAATATATAATTACAAATTGAAGAATAGTATCAAAAAAATAATCACCTTATAATTTTTTCACTTTAAGAAAACTACTAGAATATTAATAGATTAAATATTATTTCTTTAATACAAAAATACAGAATTTTTTAAATGTCTATAAATTAATCAGATAAGTTTGGATTCTATAATTTTTCATCAGTGGAATAGGAACCGTGTCTTGCCTTTATGCATTATTTTATATATAAGGATTATTGTTATTTTCTTATCCACTTTTTAAGAAATTCTAGAAAATTTCACAATCAAATTATATAATACAAGGTATTGATTTTTCTTCATATCTTTTTAATGCTCAGTTCAGTTAGCTAACCTGGTGGATATCCCCTGTGTTCTCACTTTACTTGGTGTAAAAGTTACTTCTCAAATTATGAACTTAGTAGGCTTAGAGATTTAGCCATCCCCTTGGCTGTACTGAGATATCTGTGCAAATTTGGAAGACTCAAAGGATTCATATTAATCTTTACTTGTTTTATTCTCATACATGTTAGATATAAATCGAAATATCGGATAACATCAAACATATCTTTCTGAATTATTAATGGATAGTGTGAAATTTTAAAATTTTATTATTTTTAATAAAAAATATAAAAATCTTTTATATAATACCAAACCTTATTTAATTTAAGATCATTATAAAAATGTTATGGAAAAATTTAAGAGTTCAATAGATCAGATAATAAGGTGAGCTTTATAGGATTAAAATTTTTTATATAAAAAATTAGTTGCACATTAGAATTGATGTTATTGTTTGCAATTTTTACATCTTACCCTAAACTTTTCAATCAAAAAAAACCTTAGCTTTAATTATGGTAATTTTAAAGTTTAGATTATTCTTTTTTAGTTTTTCAGACTACAATTTAATACAAATAAGGTTGGAAAATTATCTATAATATGAAGAAAAATAAACACAGTAAAACTCAACGATGTCGATATCAAACTAATTCAAAAAGCATATGGTCAAATTTTACATTAATCCAATAAGAATCTCAGAATTAAATAAGTATAAATTTTGGAGAGAACTGAACTACAAATAAATGAAATAAATAATGATTATATGTAGTGAAGATACAAATTTTACTGATAAAAACACCAATTTATCAATCTCTTTATTTAGCTTATTTCTGAAATTTAAGTTTGTAATGATATACTGATATCGTTACTATAAGTAATATAATTTAGTAAAAATTAAATACTTGAAATTTGAGATGAACTAGACTTAATAATTCTTAAATATTTCCTTTTTTCAAAGTCAATTCATAAATGGTAATAAATATTATATGCTCCAAAATATTATCTAATTGCAGGAAATGATAAAAAGTTTTAGTTTAAAATAATTCTTAAATTTAATGTTTTAAATTCAATCATTATAAGAAACAAAAAATTTTTTATTTTTTCATAATGTATAGTTCTTAATCAATTTATTACATTAAACTGCAATCCATATTTTGAACCAGATATCATAACAACATCAAATAAAGTATCCTTCATATCACCAAAATTGAGAATATTATTCCATTTTTTTTGAATTAGAGAATATAATATTTATCCATGAATGCCTGTGTGAAAAGTTAAAAGAATTAGATAAATTTGAGACTTTCTATGGATAGGGTTGTTTACTTTGACTAGGTTAAGATAGATATCTCTTAAAAATTGAAAAGGGATTTTCAAAAAGTCTAAGTTTTTTAAAATGAATAGAAAATTTTAATCTTTATTGCAAAACTCTGTCAGCTTCTTAAAATAAATCATATATTTTAAACATAAATTAATGCTTACTATTAATTAAATATTTGTGGCTATTTATTAAATTAATAGAGAGAGATCAATAACATAAGCATAACACTAAATATTAATCTAAATTTATAAATTAATCTAATTAAAAAAATTAGTATCAATTGTTGATTAATCTTATATTGATCATAGAGGAAGAGTTGTAATAATTAATATTTTTTATACTGATATGTATTTACTTGTACTATTTTTTGTTTGTTAATTGGCTATTAGAAAAATAATCTAAAGTAGAAACAATTAAATTATGAAAGATTTCGTTCTGATAGAATATATAATTGAAATATTGAAATTAAAAAAAATAATTTTTAACATATAGAGTTTTCATATCTTTTGTCCCCTTGAAAAATGCAAAAAATAGAAGAGGCTAGTTTTTTATTTGATAATTATGAGAAGGAATTTAATCTAGAAATTCATCAACCTTCCTTATTCTCTCTCTTTCAAAATAACAAATAAATTCATTCGTTCACAATGCATATATTTATTTTGATATTTGAATTAAAAATGATTAATCAATCACCTTCTTAAAGTTTAGATCCTAGGGCAATAAATTAGTATATTTGATCATAAAGGACTAAGCACAAAGCAGAGGAGCTCTCTCTTTAGGGATAATTGAATGCTCCTTTAAAAAAACTCTTGAACCCTTCCTTATTAAGTATTTAGACTGTACAATCAATACTATTTTTATAATTAAGTTAAGGACTTCCTTTTAATTAATATTGATTAAAAAATACTTAATTACATCATCATTCTTCTTCTGATAGTATCCAATGGAGATGATATAATAGCAGCAGTAGAAGAGNATAAGAAACAAAAAATTTTTTATTTTTTCATAATGTATAGTTCTTAATCAATTTATTACATTAAACTGCAATCCATATTTTGAACCAGATATCATAACAACATCAAATAAAGTATCCTTCATATCACCAAAATTGAGAATATTATTCCATTTTTTTTGAATTAGAGAATATAATATTTATCCATGAATGCCTGTGTGAAAAGTTAAAAGAATTAGATAAATTTGAGACTTTCTATGGATAGGGTTGTTTACTTTGACTAGGTTAAGATAGATATCTCTTAAAAATTGAAAAGGGATTTTCAAAAAGTCTAAGTTTTTTAAAATGAATAGAAAATTTTAATCTTTATTGCAAAACTCTGTCAGCTTCTTAAAATAAATCATATATTTTAAACATAAATTAATGCTTACTATTAATTAAATATTTGTGGCTATTTATTAAATTAATAGAGAGAGATCAATAACATAAGCATAACACTAAATATTAATCTAAATTTATAAATTAATCTAATTAAAAAAATTAGTATCAATTGTTGATTAATCTTATATTGATCATAGAGGAAGAGTTGTAATAATTAATATTTTTTATACTGATATGTATTTACTTGTACTATTTTTTGTTTGTTAATTGGCTATTAGAAAAATAATCTAAAGTAGAAACAATTAAATTATGAAAGATTTCGTTCTGATAGAATATATAATTGAAATATTGAAATTAAAAAAAATAATTTTTAACATATAGAGTTTTCATATCTTTTGTCCCCTTGAAAAATGCAAAAAATAGAAGAGGCTAGTTTTTTATTTGATAATTATGAGAAGGAATTTAATCTAGAAATTCATCAACCTTCCTTATTCTCTCTCTTTCAAAATAACAAATAAATTCATTCGTTCACAATGCATATATTTATTTTGATATTTGAATTAAAAATGATTAATCAATCACCTTCTTAAAGTTTAGATCCTAGGGCAATAAATTAGTATATTTGATCATAAAGGACTAAGCACAAAGCAGAGGAGCTCTCTCTTTAGGGATAATTGAATGCTCCTTTAAAAAAACTCTTGAACCCTTCCTTATTAAGTATTTAGACTGTACAATCAATACTATTTTTATAATTAAGTTAAGGACTTCCTTTTAATTAATATTGATTAAAAAATACTTAATTACATCATCATTCTTCTTCTGATAGTATCCAATGGAGATGATATAATAGCAGCAGTAGAAGAGATCGAGTAAGCAACAATAAATTTAGAAACAAAATTGCTCATCATTCGATCTTTGAAGATAGTTTCCTTAGCTGTTTCATAAAAACCAAAATAGACACTTCTATATGCTATGATTCTTAAAGCAGAAATTCCGAATCCTTTATATAATGCAAGCAAGCCTTCTTACTTATAAACCTTTTTACTACAATCTATCACACTTTTGAATTACCAGCCAATTTTCTTAGAAATAGCTGTATCCTACCTATTTCTTGCAAAATCAAGTGGATAAATAAGCAACAAAGATGTTCCGCCAGCTGAACCACCTGATAACATATTTCCTAAAAAGAAAAGATATTTTTATTCTTTTGAGTCTTAAATGAATAAAGTATTACTTACAATAAGAACAAAAAAGAGTTTTATAAAAATCATTAAAAGCAAAGTTCAATGCTTTATTTGGAGCATACATGGTGAGTATAGTCAAACTTCCTCTCCAAAAGGCAGAAATTGGCTTTGATAAATTGAAAATTGAATATACTTCTTGTTTACAAACTCTAATGAAGCAGCCTAAAAGACCATTATCTTTGGGTTCATAGAATAATTTAATCGTTTAAAAAGGGATAACGGCTGACTTTGATATAGAAGCAGAAACTCCACCAATAAAGAAATCTCTTAAGAAATCATTCATTTATGAATAATAAATAATAAATTTGATTTCAAAATTGATTTATTTTTTATTAATTCTTTTTGAGAAAATCCTTCTCTTGTATAATCAACACCCAAATACTTTATCCTTTATTGCAGAGTTTCTTCAGCAATTTTAAAAATGCATGAAAATTATTATTACCAAAAATATTGTAATACTCAGCGAAATAATTAAAAATTTTTTAATCAAAAAAGATTGAGTTAATTATGAAGTATCTAATTTAAAATAAGTTATTGGAAATTATTTCATTATTTTGTAAATTCAATTTTCTTTTAATAAAAAGTCTGTAGAATTTGGTTATCGTTAACTCAATTAAGATATGTTGAGAGAATCTATTATTATATAAATAAAAATATTTATGATCAACTTCACTAGCCTTAAATAATCCTCTAATTATAAAGAATACTAAATTATTTAAAGTTATTTAATTTGTTGTATATTTCAATTATATTGATTTACTAATAATTTTAAAAATGCTGCTTATATATATTGCAGTTTCAAAATCTTTAATAAAATACAACTAATAAAATATTCATTGTAATAATAATTTAAATTAATTCATTCATCAAATTAGATTTAGAAGGTTTACCATTTTGAAATTCCATCAATGCCTAAAACTGACAGGTTAAATAAAGTATATTATAATTAATAATTAAAAAAAAGTCGTATTCCCAAAATATTTTGTAAATTACTACAGTCAAACACAATCATCAAAGTCGCCCGATTTAAGTAGAAGAAACTAAAAATTGAGGATTTCAAAAAATATTTAAAAACAAAAAATTAAGAATATGTGTAGATTTCTAGAAGTTAAAAGATTTGATTGAAGTTCTTTAATGTTGATTTGTACTTGAATCTCAAATCAGTGTTTAAAATGAAATAACATATAAAATATTTAAATATGATGATATCAAGCCCCCTCTTCAAAAAATTTTACAACGATTTCAACTTGAGTTTTATCCTTTTTGTAATTGCTTAAAGCTGCCTACCCTTAGAGACTTTTTTGGGAATCCAATTCAATTGAATTGAAACCCTTAGTAATAAAAAATACTAATTTTCTGGCGAAGAGATCGATTTTCAATACATTAGTGAAGGTAAATTTCAAATCTTCTAATGCTATTTTTGTATTGAAGTCCTAAATCTTATTTATTATTGTACCATAATGATAAATTTTTCAAAACGAGGAAATATAAATTTAATCCGCTCATATTCAGAAATCATTTAGAAATTAAAAAAAATTTATTTTTCCAATGAATTACAATATTTCCTTTATTTTAGTCAATGCAATAGAATCGTAAGTTTTTATGATAGATTTTATAATATATTAAATCCATCACTAAGTATACAACTATAGTCAAAAAATTTTCAGAGATTTGAAAAATGAATCATTTATCGAAAATATTGAATTCTAAACTTTTTTATTTACTACTTTTAAATAAATCATAATTTATTTATACTTCTCAAGGCCTATTACTTTTGTTTAATAAAAAATAACTAAAATTAAAATTTGCTGAACTTTTTAATGATATTAGGAGAAGAAAATTGTTATATAGATATTCAATCATTTTGGTATTTAAACTAAGGATATACTTAATTTATTGTTTAATATTTTAAAAAATGCAAAATTATAGTTTAAGTTTTGCTTACATATATTTATAATATCTAAAACAGCCCTTAAAAACATATAGATTGTAATAATAGATGATTTAATTTATTTATTATAATTAATTAAAAAGTAATTTGTAAAATAGTAGTGTAATAATACTAATACGTTTTTACAATTTCTATTGGAGAGTTTAACATTTTACTGAAATTCATGCCTAAAATTTATAAACACTCTATTTACAAAATGAAATTTATTTGTATCCTTAAAAGAAGAATCATTATTTATCAAAAATTACTGAAATTAAAAGCAACTATTATTTCTCAAAGTGATTACTTTACTACCTCATTTTTTTCAATTAGAGGAAATATTCTTAACTTGCATGATTTTCCATATTATACTGTATTGTATAATTAACATTCATTGAATAAACTTCACTTGCCCTTTAATGTAAAATATTATAGTGATTGGCTATAACAAAAGAATCTATAAAAATATAGACTAATGCAGAATTAGATGAAATTAATTGAAAAAGTCTTTATTAAATTATTTTTATTATTATATTTTGGATATAATATAAAGAACAAAATAAGGTTTAAATTTAGTGATCAATAATTAAGAAAATCAGAATTTAATATACATTTAATATATATTCTCAATTAATTCCGCATATTAATTAAAAAATTTTGACAACATATTCCATAATTAGTTAAAATATAGGATTAAATAATTTGCAGCATCTCTCATATTCATAAATTATAATAATGTCTAAAACAAAAAGTTATGAAAATGGAATTAAATCAATGATCACTGAAATTAAGAACTAAATTCATCAATCTTTAAGATAAAATAGACTCTAAATTGTAGAAGTTAAAAAGTTTGATTTTGAAATTAAGTCAAATCTACTTTCTATTAGATCTAATCATAGAAAAAGTAATGAAAACTAATCAACATAAAGTAATTATTCAAGAGAGAAACAATCAAAAAGGAGATTAACTCTTTAGCCCTTAAGAAATAAAATTTCAAGATCCCCAAAAATAATATAAGAATCGCTAAGAAAAGACCAAATAGAAAACAAAGAGAGATTAATGAAAAAGAAAAAATTAGAAATAAAACCTTGGACCATCTCAACTACAAACCCAACAGATTGATGATGAAATATTTTATTTTGTTTATACAATTTCTATTCTATATAATTAGTTTATAATTGATTATTAATAATAATATTCAAATACTTAATGAAATAAATAATAAATATTTTGATTAATCAAAATCATTAAATATTAATTTTATTTATGATAATTATTACTAGTTTAGATTCCATAATTTGAAAAATTTAATCAAATCCAATAATGGATGAAATACTTAAAAATTCTTAGTATTTTCTTATAATATCAGATACTTTTATTCGATGGGTAATTCAAACACGACTATTATTTAATGGCCATAAATAGTCAGATATTATAATTGGAAAGATTTAATCTTAATGGACACTTTTTATTAAATTCAATTGAATTTCATATTTATCATAACTATTTCTTTAATTTTATAGATGTTATTGATTTATTCCAATCTTAGTTTTAAATTCAAATTCCTTTTTCTTTGCAGTAAAAAATTAAAATAAATTTATGAATAGTTACTTTGCCTTTAATATTTTAGATTGGTTTGACTCATTGAAAAGTATCAATAGATATAATATATTACAATATTACATCATGAATAATCTTATTAAGATTTCTTATGACCAAATAAATTCTATTACCGCTTGTTTTTTCAGCCTAAGTGAAATTTTCCAGATTATTTCTTCTTCTTTAGTATAAATTTGAAATGATAATTTATAAAAGATTTTTAATATCAAAGAATATATTTCAATCTTCAATCTAAATTTTGAATAAAAATTGGTTTATTGAAATAATATTTAAAATATATAAAAAATAATCAAATGATTCTTATTTGTTCATTATTTTTTCATGTATTTTCTTACTTATATTTAACCAGTATGATAATCCCAAGTAATTAGATATTCACCATTATCACTCATTGTTCCAAATATACTTTATGTTTTAAATTGTATACTTTGCAATAAATTAAATTGCATATCCTATTCTTACTCTGATTTAGTACTACTAATATGAATAATATTAATAGTTTGACCATTTTTGGATAGGATAATTTACTTCTAGGGAATATAAATACAAGAAAAATATTCATAACAGGATTCATTACCTCCTTTGACTGGAATATCTTAGGATTTGTTATAGTCTCCTGATAACTTATTGGAAGTGTAGATTTGAAGGTAATTTGATTTATATGGTTAAAATCCGAAGATTCCATCTGAAATGTACGCTAATCTAGCACCATTATTATCTACATTAATTGTTTTAATAATTATCCATTTTTATGTATTTGAACCCTTCATAACCAAGATTATATTATTATTTCCACATGAAATTAATTCATTTCCATTTTAATTCAATGATAATCCAAGATAAACTGAATTTTCATGGCTTATTGTTTAATATTAAACCCATTATTAGTGCTATGCAATTTCAGAATAAGAAGACCAAAATTCTATAGAATTTGAACCACAAATTATTAGATCTTCACTAGGGTGAATGACTAGACAATTAATACTATCAGAACACTTAGGTAATTTTACTAAATATTTTGAAGAAGAAATATTAGTTTATGGCCAAAGTGTTAGCAAGGCATCATATGAACCAGAAATAAAATTTTGTTTTGTCTTAAAATAATTAAGAGTAGTTATATCACCAGAATTATTAAGAATTTTCAATAATCTCAATACACCATCTTAGAATTGAAATAATTTAATTTAAGTATAATCGCCTGCTATTAATTATTTATGATTATGATTGATTGCAATTGCTAAACAAAGTTATAATTAATAGAAAGGTTTGGATTAAAGTTCATATGAGAATTATTATTATAACATTTTAAAACAATTTAATCAATTAACCATAAATAAATTCTAAATTTCTGAGAAGGAAAGAAGGACATTCATTTTTAAACTTCTCATATAATATATATTGAATCTCAACAAATTTTATAGTTTATTAAAGTATGAATAGATATATCAGTTTTAAATTAATAAAAATTTGGAAATTCTCTCTCTAATACACTTGTATTAATTGGATATAGATTTAAAGACTTTGATTTACTAAAATATTATGATAAATGTGATCATTAAACAGCTTCCATTATTATAATGGAAAACAACATCGCTTTCATTAGTTTTTAGAATTCATTTTTTGAATTAGTTTATGAGTGAATAATTATAACTATCTTAGGAAGAATTATGAAAATCAATTCAATTATTTAGTCATTTGACAATTTAAGTAAACAACTTAAATATCTTTCTATAGATCATAAGCTGTAAACATTAGTATCTTAAAAAAAAAAATATTAAGGTTAAAATCAGGATGAATAATCATATATAGATAGTATATCAATTTTTGTACATTTCTCAATATTATTATTTATTATATAAAATTAGAAATGTTGAAAATCATCACTATGTATAGCAATTCT
>CAJJDM010000119.1:23181-222070 GCA_905182975.1 Paramecium primaurelia
CTTTCATTAGTTTTTAGAATTCATTTTTTGAATTAGTTTATGAGTGAATAATTATAACTATCTTAGGAAGAATTATGAAAATCAATTCAATTATTTAGTCATTTGACAATTTAAGTAAACAACTTAAATATCTTTCTATAGATCATAAGCTGTAAACATTAGTATCTTAAAAAAAAAAATATTAAGGTTAAAATCAGGATGAATAATCATATACATTTCTCAATATTATTATTTATTATATAAAATTAGAAATGTTGAAAATCATCACTATGTATAGCAATTCTTCACCTCTTTTCAATAACTTGATAAGATTAATTTTCTTACATTTACTGAATATATCGATTGAGGGCTAATCATTAGTATATTCTAATTTATTTGGAAATTACAATTACTAAAATGGTATAATTCTTAAGATATATTACCTAGATTGGATAGTCCAAAATGGAAATTGAGTCTCCACTATTTGCAGATCGTCATATATTTTTTGGAGTCCGTCCTGATTTTGGAGGGAATAAATAGATAACAAAGAATTTATTTTTGCTCCCTCATAATACCCTATCATTAAATTTCAAATTCTTGCAGTAAAATTATAATTGATCTTAGTATTGATAATTGGGGATTTGATAGAATGGAAGTATTTTTTGATAGTCTCTTCTTTTTTAGGGATTATTACAATTCAGAATTCACTTAATCTAGTTTTTGTGGAACTTCTAGTTATTGTTGGGGTGATGATGTAAATTCACTACATATTAATATTAATCATGTTAATGAATATGTTTAAATAAAAATTATTTGATTTGATTCTTAAATTGGGACCTTAACTCTATTGTACTTAAAGTGGATAAAAAAATTAAATATGAAAAGACTAAATTAAGTTCAAAATCATCTAATTAAGTAAAACAAATATTTGATTAATTCATTATATTTCAGAGGCAATATGTAATACATTGAATTTAAGAGAGATAAATATTTTGTAATATTAAGATTTATTACCGATTAAGATAACAAAATAGGCTTATTTGATTGAAGGATATCTGATTAGATATTTTATTTGAATGACTTTTCTCTTGTGATAATTCTATAAGACTATTATGAAGATTGTTTAGATTAAAATAAAGATCCTATTGATGGATGTTTTTCAGGAAGATATGATTGTGTTCAAGGTTTTAGTAATTGTATTAGAAGTATTTGTATTGAGTGTTAGAAAGGATGGGTATTAGATATTTTATTATAAATTTGCGAACCTATTTGTGGTGATTAAATAATTATAAATATTGAATAATATGTTGATTGGAATTATCTAGAATATGATGGTTTTTTTAATTGCAAATTTTCTTGTAAGTAATGTGAATTTGGTAAATGTTTGGAATGCCAATCAATATACAATTTAATTGATAATAAATGTGAAATGATAAATGGAAATTTAGATTAAATAATAAGACAATTTCTTTAGTTAAATTTCTAATTTTTTAGATTATGATAATTTTGGGCAGAATTGTAAAATTAAATTATGAAAATTAGTTTCTATTATATTATCATAAATTATTACATGATTAATTTTCTAAACCTTTACCAATTCATAATTAAAATTGTAGTTTTTAAACACATGATATATTTGGATATCAATGTGGAATTAAATGATAGATGTTTAGAATGTGAAACTTTTTTATCAAAAATCTTGGAATTAAAAAGAATGTATTCCTAGATGTAATGACGATATTGTGATTTTATATGAATTTTTTTGATAACTAAATAAATATATAATTTGGTGGTTGTTATAAAAGCTAATCAAGTTGCTAATTAGAATGGAAATAATGTTTAGAATAATCATGCTATATTTGTATTGATGGCTGGCAAATGATAGACAATAGATGTTATCAAATATGTGAAGATGGTTAATTGGCTATTTCTTCTTAAAAATAATGCAATGATGGATGTTATAATCCATATGACAGATGTTATAATTTTAAATTTGAATGTGATCAAAATTGTTTTTCATGTTCTACTTCTAATCTAGGTTTATTTTGTGAAATCAATTTTGAAATGGATGAGTATAATAAATGTAAACCAATATGTGGAGACGAAATTATTGAGTAAGGATTAGAAAATTGTGAAGATTTTAATGATATTTAATATGATGGTTGCTATTAATTTATGTTTTAATGTGAAATTAATTGTTCTAAGGGTAACTGCTAAGAATGTGTAGACGGAAATGAATATTAGTAGAAGGATGTTAAAAAATATTGATTTAATAAAATGATGATTTAGAATAAAGATATTAAAATATAATTTGGTGATGGAAATCAATTTAAAACAGAATAATGTGATGATGGAAATAAAGAAAAGATGGTTGTTCAAGCAAATGTGAGATTGTAATTTGGAATAACCTAATATTGGTTATTTAATCACTAAATTTTCTTTAATTTATTTAAATCAAATATATGATCATTAATATGTTTAATTGTAGTTTACAAATTAAATGAAATAGATTTAAAAATTCAATTTTACTTAATTAATATTAATTGAGATATACAATTAAGTTAAGATTAATATTAAGTAATTATAAATCTAGTAGTGAATATTTATGAAACTTAGTTTATCATGGCAATATTTAAATTTGATATATTAAATTTGGAGTCGATTACATTTTTACCAAATTTATCAGTTTCATTCGATTCCTCTTTAACTGATAATAATAATATGGCAGTAGATCTCTCTAAATAAACAATTTTACTTTAACAACCTAAAGTATTAAGTAAGGATTTATATAATGTTGCAAATAAATTTTAAGACCTTGGAAGTGCCTTAATAATAGGTTTAGGATCTATTAGTGTACTAATGTTATTCTTTGGAGATCCATTATAGAGTTTAGAAATTTTTGGCACTTTACACTTTAAATCATATTTAAAATTTGTAAATGTAGTTTACCCTTAAATTCTATAATTATATTTTAATTCATGTGATATTGTAACAGTTAATCTTAATCTAATAACATTTAAAATAAAAGATGTTTTTAATACTGTAATTTAAAATAATTTTATTTGAAGCATAGGTAAACTTTAAAAATACTAAATTAATGCTAATCTATTCATAAATATCTAGAGCTAGATATCCTAAATTAGTTTAATTGTTTCCTTGTATATAATTTAGTTATTTTATCCAAGATAATTTAATAATTATTGTTTTACATCTAAATTTAATATTTTATTAGCTCAAGTAAATCCAGAATTTTAGAAAAGTTAGGAATTAAATTTTATAAATTAAATAAAAAAATTATCAATCTAAGAAAGCTATATACTATAGAAGGATTTAAGCAGTTATTTTATGTGAACTCTTGGGATTTACTTTTTAAAGTTCTTCTATTTATAATATCTAATACTTAACAAGGTTATCGATCAATTATATCTTATTGTATTTGTTTTTTAGTTTTATTTGTGTCCATATTATTGTTATGTTAGCATCTTAAAGGATTAAATAAAAATTTTGATTTTTCTATACTCAGAAATGAATAATGTATTTACTAATTCAAAAAACTAATATTTATCTTAATATTCATTGATATACAAGAAAGTGATATATTTTAATGTACTATGATAACTTTGCTAATTTTAGTATATATTGGATTCCTATTCATGATAAAATAAAATATTCCAAAGATAGAATTAATTGGGTAAATTTGATGGAAGCTCTAGTAATGCTTTTGTTAATCAAATTAATTGTTTTTATTATAAAATGACAAGTTCAGTCTATTTTTCTGATTTTTAACACAATTTGACAAATGATTTAAAAATTCTAATAGGTTTTGGTTAAATTTAACTTTTGATTCTTGGTTTGTTAGGTCTACTAATTAAACTTGGAAATAAACTATACAGAGACATTTAGTAATATTATCAAAGGAAATAACAGAATCATGTAATCATATTTGATGTTTATAATATTTAAACTTTTATAAAATCAAACAAATCAAATGATAAATCATTATTAAAACATAATATCATAATTTATTTTAGGATTAACCCAATATTATAAACTAGGATTATATATTTAAATAAATAATATAACTTTTATTAAATTTTTATTTAGAAAAGTTGTAATCAATCTTTTAAGTTATACAAAACATACAAAATAAACAATCATCTGTATTTTTAGAATTCAAACTTTTCCTCTTTGATATTATTTCTAAATTAAGTTATAATTAAAAAGTCAATATCAAAGATTTCCTTAATAACATATTTTGATAGAGATATTCCATAATTTTATAGCTCTTTTAATATCATTATAGAATTTTAATCAAATAATCTTTTATTCATTATTTCTTTTTAATACATAATTGAATTTTTCAAATTGATATCAAGATATAAGGCGCCAAAAATTGGAATTATAGTCATCAAATAATTGGAAACCTACATCTACATAGATAGATATAGAACCGTAAGGCAGGATCTGGAAGCCCTGGGCTAGTTGAGGAAGAGCCAGTAGTTGCTTAAGATCTCTCTGCCATTTTGGAACTTATTAAAGACTACACATTTTCTGGAATTCTAAGGATAATTTGGAATTTATGACCAAAACAAGGAGGAATTGATTAGAGTTATATCTAATAGCTTATCCCAGTCTCATAAATAACCAGATAAAAAATCCAGACAAAATTGAATAACATATTGTTATTTTGTAAGTAAATAGATATTTCAAAAATACCAGAAAACCCATAATATAAGATTACTTTATCTTTTGCCATTTGGCTTTTTGATTCTTAGACCAATGCAATAGTTAAATTTTTCAGGTATCTGTATTGGAGTATATTAGAATCTGTATCTTATAGTGTTATGCAATTATGTTAGCAAAAATCTCTAGATTTGAGACTGTTCATTCCATCTTAATTC
Source organism: Paramecium primaurelia (assembly GCA_905182975.1). Classification (NCBI taxonomy): domain Eukaryota; phylum Ciliophora; class Oligohymenophorea; order Peniculida; family Parameciidae; genus Paramecium; species Paramecium primaurelia. Next base: position 28,062 of record CAJJDM010000119.1, read on the forward strand.
ATTAAGCAACTGCATATTTCATCAAGAATCTTCTAATTCCTTGACAATCCAAAGAATTCATCTCAGTTTTAGCAAATAATACTTGGAACTATCAAAAATATCTAAAGATTTAAATCAGTAACTAAAGAAACTATTTAAAATCTTTAGCCTTAGTTTTATTAAATTTTGGTTTTCATTTTCTCTAATCCTTAAGTACTATTGGTAATTCTATTATAGACATTAAAATGAAATTATCAGAGCTTTCATTCCATTCTTTCAATATCTAATATCTTACTATCTCATCAATCTTATTTTTTGAGTATTGTGGTCTCCTCACATTACGTAAACTAGTTTTTCATTAATAATGCTGTAATTTGTGATAGTTTAAATTGATTATTGGCCATTTCTTAATTATTATGGAAATAGACATTAATAATATATTCAATTACAATATTAATATACATTATCCCTTCTGTTTCAGAATGTATTGAAGAAGTTATTGTCATCATTATATTCCCTAATTTATTTTCTCCACTTTTTCAGCTCCCTATTCTTTTCTGGAATTTTCTGTCATTCTTTTAATAAATGAGATCTGAAAGAGGAAGCACTTAATAAGGTCCAAAATCACATTTTCACAGTATAATGCCCTATTATTCTTAAACCTCTTCTTCAATATTTAATAATTCTAATTTAACAACATTCATAAGCTTTGGAGCTCCTATAAGAGTTAGTTCATCTTCTCATGCCTCCAAGGCTTATATTTCTCTCTGGTTGTGCTGATTTTCTATTTTCTCGTTTTCATACTATCTTATATATTCGTTATTATCTTTCTGATATTTCTAAGTTGCACTCTAAGCTGATATTTTTTTTAAAGATAGAATAAATACTATCTCTGTGAAATTCATACCTTTTTCGTAATGTCTTTTATTTCAGTAATATTTCTAGATTCTTTGACTCACTTTGTGATGATCCATCCCTTCTCTTCTTCTATCGAAGTCTCAGCAACTATATTTCTATAAATAGATCCTTTAAGTCTCTTGCCTCAATTAAAAATTGTATGGCTATAAAGTCAAAAATATTATCAATACTCATCTCTTTCTGTTTTTTCTATCTTTCTTTAGTCCTTGTTAGTATTCATTTCATTTTCCTCTATCATGGATTTTTGAAAATAATTATTATTTCCTAATTTAAAAGAGCAGCTTTGATTTTTGTGTCAGTTTATATTTAACTCTTTAAATTTACATACCTTACTTAATAATTCTATGATTTTTTTTATTTTGAAACTAAATAGACCATTCAAAATTTTTCAACAATTCATCTTTTTTATTATAATTAGAAATTTTTTAATTTTAGATAATGTCTCTTTTTTTAAATAATATTATTTTGAATGTAACAAATCAGGATCTATTTTTATAAACCATTGTAATTTTTGGTATTGATTATCAAAATTTTATGATTCATCTTTACACTACTTAGTTTAGTTTTCTATAAACATATCCTTTTATTAGTAATTGTCTAAAGGATCAAATAAAGTTATACTTATCTAATTTAATTTTTAAATAAAAAAATTATTATTAACTATTTGTAGATAGGGTATTGAAAATATAATTATATTGGTAATTTGGACCAAAGCACTACTCTATAATTAATATAACTAGAATTAATTGGAATAGTGCTAAATAAAAAGAGAGTATATTTGCGATTATTATGAAAAACATTTTAAATAAATAGATTATTATAAATCATTTATACTTACTTTTTCTTTTCAGTTCAAATTAAATTATGCATTATTAATAATCCAAAATGAGAAGTTTGTTTTCATTAATATATCACAACAAATATTTTAATTTTTCAATTATTATATTTATTTATTGCTTTTTATGTGAGAACTACCTCTATTTTCTAATTAATTCTCCATTTCTATATACTTTAGTTCTCATAATTATAAAAATTCCCTATTAAAGTTAAATTCATTATATTTCTATTTGTTAGCTAATCACATGTTTTGGTTAAAATTAAAATATTATTATAAAAATAAATCAATTTCAAAATTTATATTAATTTACATAGTAGTTTAAGTAATTGGATCAACTTAAATAACTTATTCTACTTTTTCTCTAAGAAATTCATTATCATTAATCTCTTAGCTGTATTAATTAGACAATATTTAAGTTTAAAAGTCTACTAAAGCTCTAAAAATTAAAACTGAATAATAACCTTTTCATTTAGTTGTAGTAAAATATTGTTATAAAATATATTAAGCATAAACAAAAACAATAATTAAGGATTTCATAAATGTTTATTAACAATAAAATTATTAAATAACCAAGAATAATTCGTTTAAAATGTGTTAAATAAAATAAAATAATCAATACTCTTTAAGCTTTCTTACTGTAATCTTATTAAATTTTCCATCCCATATAATAAGGAATTCCCCATCTGATGTCAAGGTTCCTTTAATTCCGCAACAATTACTAACATTTTCAAATGTTTATTCTACTATATATTCATCATACTTATCTTTTCTAATAATATTAATATATCGACCATTTTTCGTCATTAAAATAGATTATGATTTTATGAACATTAGAGGGAATAAAGAAGTACATATATCTCCAGTTTCAATTTTTATTTATTGTTTAAAGACATACTAATTTTTCTAAGACCTATGTTATTTGAAGAGATAAAGCTAATCTATACTAGAAGGTTAGTATGCAAACATATTTTCATTTATGAATAGTAAACCTGAACCGCAGTAATCTACATTAATTTCATTTACTATAGCCCAAGTTTTAGAATCATATTAAAGTTAGATAATCAATATCTTTAATTCATTCTCTGCACAAGATATTAATTGATCTTCAACTTTATTTAAACTAATACTTCTTACACTATTTTCGTGTGCACTTAAAATCTATTGGCACTACCATTCACTTTCTTTTACCCAAAACCTTATTGTTTTATCTTAGCTGCCTGATATTATTAGATTTTCTTAATGATTCATTATGAGACATTAAACTTATCCTTGATGACCTATCAATTTCTATTTACTATACCATTTATTATCTAAATCTTCCTCCCAAATAATTATGGATTTATCATTGCTCCCAGATAGAAATGATGAGGATTCTTTCATAAAATAAAGACATTTAACATTTAAAGTATGTTCTTATAAAACCTAAATTAATTTTAATGTTCCATCATTAAAAGAAAAAACTTTTATTTCTCCCCAATATTATCCCAAAACTAAAATAGAAGATTAAGAATTAATTGCTACTGATAGAGTTGATAAATTTTCATCTATTTGATTTATTATCTAATATTATAATGATTTTTATAATCTTTTGACCCAATTTTATCTAAAACTGGATTTCATTTTAGAAATGGTTTTTTTTAAGGGAGAATCTTGATTAATAAATTCAAGTTCAAAAGAATCTCGATTAGATTCAAAATTAAATTCTCTTTTAATTGTTGGGGAATTTTCTGTTAGTACCTTTTCATTACGAGTTGTTGCAGGACCAAGAAATGAATTATTTTTTGGCCTTCTAATTTAATAGATATTTTTGTTTTAGAGATCAAGAATATTTTCTTTAGGATTTGTATTCTATATTTCAGAAAGTGATGCATTAATTAGATTTAAAATTTTTTATAAATTAGTAACTATTGTATTTTTTTAAAATTGTTCTTTATGTTTGAATTCATTTCTTACATTTAATTTAATAATTTAATCTCTATTTTTTTGACTTATTTAATCTGCTATAATTATAATTTCATCCTTTGAAATGGTCTGCCAATCCTTCTATAATAATGTAAATGGTTTGTATAATGAATCATATATATTAAATTAAAGTGATTTTTGATATAATTAAATTAATCCATCAATTTGGGTATTTATTTCAATCTTAAGTTATCTTATTATTTTCATAATTTAATTATTAATTTTTTTTTAAAAATTTAAATAAATCTAAACCTATTTTTCAGTATCTTATTCATATTTTCGCCATAATATTTATAAATCTTCTACATTAGTAAATTATATATTATAATTTGGAACACATTTTCTACATGCCAATCTATTAGGAATTGTTTATTAATATCCCAAATCTATAAACATAATGTCTTCTAAATGTTGATCACATTTCCAATTAACTTTTTGTTATTATTCATTATTCACTAATTCCAAATCACATAATTATTCCAATTCTAAATTTTAATCACCAAAATCAATTTTTTATATTTTTTCTTCAAATAATTACTTTAACTAAAATACTTCAAAAGCATTTATTTATTTTATTAAATAATCTTAAACACCTTTGCAATCAATAATCTCTTTTTTTAATTAAGACTTTATTTTATCTGGAGAATTCAAATCATGTACTGTTATTAGGTTTATTTTGTTTTTGTATTATAAATTAGCCTCTTATAATAGACTGATTTAATTAATTATATTTTATTAACATTTTTCTATTTAATGACAAAATTTCCCTTATTGTTAATGTAAAAAATTATGCAAATCTTTCAACACAGTAATATTTTAATATGTTTTAGTATCTCTATTCTAAGTTAATTATTCTATTAAATTATATAGTTAACTTTTGATATTATCTATCATTTTTAGATTTCTATTTTTCTCCTATTCAGCAACACATAAATTGCAAAGGGCCCTTTTTGATAAATCTGATTATTCTTTATCAATGTAAACTATTTTTTCTCTATGAATCTAACATATTTCAAAATCATATTAATTCACATTCTGAATCATTTTAAACTTATTTAGAAAAATAATTTTTGATTTAATTATTTTATATAGAATATGATATTTTAACTCTTTATATTATTATTATATCAAATAATTAAGTGTTTTAAGTCAAACATCATATTTTAAAGAATTATAATATAATTTAATATATATTCTATTTGATTACTCAAATGTATGTCATATTATTTGTTCTCGATTTTTGTTTATTGATGGTTGATTAATTAATTAACATTTTTTTCCGGATTATATGATTATTATTAATTATTATTATTAACTAAAAAATTGCTTATGTGAAATCTACATAATATTGTTAATTAACTAAATTTTATTAATCAATTTGCTAATATCATCATATGATTACTAAAACGTTATGAAATTATGATCAAATAAGAAACTATATCTTATTTATCATTTTATCATACTCTTTTCAATAATATTCATTTTTTATATAGTCAATTAATAATTTAATTTGAATATTATTTTGATTTATTATGTCATTTTTCTAAAGTTCCATATTATCTATTTCAATTAATTACTAATTATTTTCATTCTCAATAAACTTTGGATTACTATTCAATAATTAAGAAAAGAGACTTTATTCCTTCCAAATTTTAGATATTAGATATTTTAGAGAGATCTTGGAAATTTATTTCAAATCTATGATCGTTAGACCAATTTCTTCCTTACATCAATATTTGAATTGAAATTTTAATTTATTTATTTCTTATGTTTATGCAAATTATTATTATGAAATCAAGTGATTGTAAAATAACAACTATCAGAATATAAAATTATATAATACTTTAAAAAAAATCATGAAATGAATTTTTGTTGAAGAAAATGAAACAAGATATCAGGAATATTTTGATTAATTCGAATAATCTGTAGACAAACGAAAATTAAAAATCGTTTTGATAAAAAATAAAGAAGTCTAATTCATAACTTCAGATGGAGAGATAATAAGATTGTAATGACTTTTATCTTCAACATTTAGTGATATTTTCTCAAAATATTTTAATGAAAACCAGAAATTCCCTTTAATCTAGAACAATTTACACATTTATAATGGGAAGGAAAGTATAAAAATATGAAAAAATTTGGAGAAAAATGATATATTATTTAATGTAGATGGTGAGTATGAAAAGGGAATGAAATAAGGCCAATTGAAAGAAGTATTTAAGAATTACTAACAGTATTAGTTATTTTTACACACCAAGCAAAGCCTGAATCTATGAAGAAGGAGAATATATTAATAACTTGAGAACAGGGATGGAGTGTCATTTATGAAAATAAATTGATGTATTTTATAATAGATATTCAAAGTGGGGGAGGATTTTATAATGAATAAGGTCAGAAAAGCGGTTAATGGATTGATTTATGCGATTATTTCTAATTGTATATAGATTTAATATGGATATATTATTAGGGAAAACTAAATAACATATTGAGGAAAATATATTAATGGCAACAAAATTGGTATATGGGATATTAATAGAATAAGATTAGCTATCTTTCCTTAACCTTAATGGATTAAAAAGAAAGGTTATCAGTCTTTAGAATTAATATAAATGATAAATTCAAAAAGCAATTTTTAGGGGTTAGGAGATATATGACCAAAAAGGTCAAAAGAATGGAAAATGGGTTGAGTTATGTGAAGGTTTTAAATTATCACAATTTAATATTTAGAGAAACCTAAATCATATTCTGATGTGAATAAAAATAGCAGGAAATATAGTATTGGGGATATTCTTCATTAGAGATATAGTAATAGGCCATTTTAATTGATGTAAATATATTATTATTAAATAATCATAGTGGATTTGGTAATTATAATGTCTAAGGGTTGAAAAATGGAAAATGGGTTGAGTAGAGCGAAAATTTTTAAAGGTTGTAAAAATAGTTTTTAATAATAGTGATGTTTATGTTAATTATGAAGGTCGGTATAAAAATGGAAGAAAAGTTGGGTAATGGGATATTAAATTAGAGAATGATTATATTTTTTATAAATGTATAAATATATTTTTACTAGTAGTTCTTAGTGGTTATGGAACTTATGATGAATAAGGACTTAAAAACAGCATTTGGTTCGAATTAAGTGATAATTATTGGAAATTTTAATAATCTCTTATAATAATAGATTTAAAAGAGAGGCCACTTATTATGGAGAATATTAAAAAGATAAAGAAATTTGAAAATGGGAAATCTACTACAAAAATTGTAATAATCCTTTTGAAATGATGTGAGTAATATATTATATAGATAAATATGTTAGAGGTGGTGGATTATATAGTGATTCAGGTGTGAAAAATGGTTATTGTATAGAATTGTATGAAAGTTTTTGGAGGTTTTATTCTAATTATTAAAATTAGTTGGAATGAAGTCATTTACAAGGTTTATATTTAAATGGATAATAGATAGATAGATAAGATATATATTTAGATCTTCTATAAAAAATGAGTTTCATAATATGTATTTTTATTTGAGTAAATTTTTGAGTTGTGGTGGAACTTATGATGATTAAAATTTGAAGAATGGTAATTGGGATGATTAATTCGATAGATTCTATAGGTTTTATTTTTGAATTAATTCAATAGGAACTAAGGTTATAAAATACTGTATTGTTATTTGATTAATGGAAGAAATAAGTTAATGTAATAATAAAGAAAATTTGAAAATGTAACATATCAAAAATTAATAATTAGAGAACAAAAAATATGTGATTGATGATAATATAGATTATAAGCTATTTTTTTATTTCTGATTTTTATGTATAACTGAATTAAAAGAATCATTTTAGTATTTAATTTATTGCTGGAAATTTTAGATCATCTTTTTATTAATTGTTAATAATTTCTTAATATACTAAATGTCATTAAATGCATCTTCTTATTTATATCTATTTTGAAATCCAATCCCATGTGCATAAGTATTGACCATCATTTGACATATTACCAAATATCTTTCTAGTACTAAAATCAATAGCATCTATTAGTTAAAATTCTTCATCAGGCAATATTTTAATCAGATTAACTTTTGATCCATTTTTATTTAGAATAATATTTTTTGATTTTATAAATTTCTATGGGAATAAATTACTGCAATTTTCACCATTTTATACTTAAACATTTTTTGTAAAATGATATAAACCATCTTATTAATTGAATTTATAGACACTTAAATTTAATGAATTTTCAGATTAAAAAACAAAAGTAAAATTATTAATAAAACACAATCTAAACCCTAATTTTTCTACATTAATGTTTTAAAGTATTATCCAATTTGAGTTTTTAAATTCAAATATTTTAATTGTACTATCGCATGAACATGAAATCAATTAATCTTCAGTCTCATTTAAACTTAAACTACAAACAGTGTTTAAATGAGCAGTTATAGTTTAACAACACTTCCATTATTCATCTTTATTCCAAAACTAGATAGTTTTATCTCCACTACTAGAAATAATTAGATTATTATTCTTATTAATAATAATATGACTGATCCAATCAGAATGTGCATCTATTTTTTATTAACATATCCAGATTTTACTTTCAAAAGCCCATATAAGAATCATCCTATCTTGACCTCCTGAGAGGAAGCAGTTTTTATAATTAAAAAACTCTAAAGAATAAACTGATCCTTTGTGACCATTTAATATTTATTACTGTTTTCTAATTTATTCTATTTCCAATTCAAACACAGCAATTTAACCTGTTGAATAACCAGCAGCAAACATAGAAGAGTTGTGATTGAATGAAAATGAGTAAATAAGACTTTCTCTTATATTTTAGATTAATTAATATTTTGTATCCTATTTAATTGGATTTTATTAGCTTAAATCAATCTATGGCTCAATAAGATTTTCGTTGAAATTCTACAATACAGATATCAACTTTTTCTAAATATCCATCATTATTGAGGAAAATTGATCTTAATTTTTTTGATTTTGTAAAAACAAACTCAAAACATCATTCATTTAATCCAAAGTATCAATTTTAGTATTTTAAACAAAGGATAGTTTATTTCTTATTTAATTGAATAGATTCATTGTATTATCAAAATAATTTTAAAATGTTTAAGCAAAATCTAGGTATTCTTTTTGCTTTAGTTATTAATATTCATAAAACTCCTATATTGATTTCAAATCTCTAGTATGACTAAGATGATGTTCCTTTTTTAAACATTCATAGCAACCAAATCGAAATGATTAACAGCTTTTATTAAAACAAACGATTTGAATCAACTCATTATGGGAAGGACATAATAATTTTTGATTCATTATTTTTATATTAAAAAAGTTTAATTAATGAGTATTAGCTCAGAAATATACTTTATTATAGATCTCTCTTAATTTTATGCTTTCTTGTCTAATTATCAAGACTTATATAATCAAGTATATTAATTGATTAAAACATAAAGAAAACAACATTTCAATCTACCTCATATCAATCTTAGAATAAATATGTATTTTTTTGAAATTATTGATTGAGATATTTATATATCTAAAATTGATATTTGATTGTCATTTATAATTCTATTCTCTATTTGATAATCTTTCGATTAATGAAATTAGCAGATAAGTATTGTACAGAAAATCAAATCAATTTATTGTAAGATTATAATTTGATAACGACATTAATGGAAATATCTAATCAATTAAATCTACTCTATTTTACCAGTTATAAGTAATTGAGATAAAAAAGTAATTGAGATTCTCAAGGGTAAACAAAATAAATTAAGAACAACTAACTAATGAGAATAAGCTGAAAAATTAAATAATTAAATATATAAATAGAATAGATATCCATGTTATATTTAGATAATGATCCTTATCTAATCATTAAGTCTTACCAGCATCAAACTATTAAAAGTTTTTTAAGGTTTAATATATTATTCATTATTAAATTTGGATAAATTTTGTGCTATTACTATGAATATTTGAGCTCATACTGAAAAATTTTCTGTTATCATTTTATAATAATGTTACTTATCTTTATAAAAACAATATATCTGTTTTATGAAATTAATATAACATAAATATTTTATGTTAAGATAAAAAATTATAAAAATTCTTATTTTATATAATAATAATTTTCAAGACTTTTCATCTTCATTGATTTGATGAATTTTATTGATTCAGTTAAATCAATGTTAGAAAATACTTGTAAAGATTGCATAATTCAATTATCTTTTCCAGATTCAATAATTTATTTCTTAATATTTTGGTTATTGAGCATGATCATTATTCATTGTATAAATTCTCTTATGATTTTTATCTTTGATTTAAAATAAATCCTTGTTATAATTACATTGTTAACTCTAAAGGAATTCAATTAGTTTTATTATTGATGAAATCAATAAATAAAAATTCCTCAAAGGATTTCAATTCGCTTTACATTTATATCAACATTTAATTCTGATCTTTCATCAGATTAATTTTTATTATTGTATAATATGAGATCACCTAAATATAGCTTTAATTATAACATTAAAATAATGATTGTTTATTATTAAATTAAGAATTTTAGATAAAAATTTTAAATTTTCATTTATCGACTTCTCCTCTCTAATAAATTACATAATTTTCTTGAAGGCGATTAATCAAATATTCAAACTCTATAATGCTAAATTTTATTATTGATTCCAAATATATAATCAAATCTTCTAATTCAAGCATCATTAATAATATGGAAGTTTAAAGTACTGTTTAATTTCAAAGATATTGCAATATGAATCAATTATTTATATATAATATTTTTATGCTTTTGAGATTTTCAAAATTCTAAACATGTTAGTTCATTAAGAATATATCCATATATACATTCTAGATTTTTGTTTTTTAAACCAAATGAATTTTATGATTTCTTAAATTATTGTGTTTGGTTAATACCAATTTATTTTTAAGAATAGTCATAATTTATTGATTTTTGTCTTTCGATGCTTAATTTAGATTAAACTATTAGCATATCTTGATAATTAATGAAAAATTAAAAATATTCAATTCTAATTATCAGAAGTTAAAACTATACTTTAAATAAAGCTTGTTGATTATTAGAATTAAATTAGATATATGTTTAAATTTTCATTTTTATATATTAAAATACTTAAATTTCTTTTTATTTTTAGAATCTGAAAAACATATTGCATCCTATTGATTTAAAGTTGAATCAACTATTATAAAAATAATATTTAAATTATGAATTAATTTCCAGAAGACCAACCAACTGAACCTGGATTGTTACAGAATATACAGAATGGAAGTTTGATAACCGCACTTGTTGCAGGAACTAGTTTTGTTGTAGCTGAAGCTAAATTAGCAATTTATTGATATTCTTCCATAGGACCAGTTGCAGGAAGTTTGCAGCAGCTGCATAAGCCAACATTGAAAATGTTGCATTCGGAATTGCATTTGCTAGAGCATAAGAATTAGCAATACTGGAATCGGAGCCATTGCACTGTCAGCCATTGGAGTAGGTACAGTATAAGGAATTGATAAAAATGAATAATGATAATAATCAAGATAAAATATTCTATAAGTTAAACGTATTTGATCCCTAATGTGAATAGATTTCATATCTTTCCTATTATATATTATTAAATTTTAATTTTTAATTAAGAAGAATTAGCAACCCACTTTTTTGAAAATTATTTAAAAAGAACAATTAAATTTAATTTAGTCCTTACGATTCAAAAAAAACCTTTATAAAGTGTATCAAATTACAAAAATTTCAAGTTTTCTGTCCTTGAATATTTTAATTAATCAATTTTTTGATTTGGATTTTAGTTTTAAAAGTAAATGCTGAATTTTTTAAGGGTAAATATAAATATAGGAATATAAATTCATTTCTTTTTCAAAGCTTCAAGACATTCATCTTAATATTAGTGTTGATATTATTACTTTTTCTGTCTTTTGTCCATTAATGGTTCTCTTTAATTTTTAATGCTTTATCATAGCAAATCAAAGCTTCTTAATATTAATTTTAATCTTGTAAACATTTACCTATATAATTACAGAAAATTTTAACCCTTTGACCATAATGAATCCAAATGATTAGGATTTACTTAAAGCGATTACTCGATTACAATTAAGGCTTCTTCATAGTTTTTCAACATTCTTAGTGATATACCAATTAATTATATAAGATTATTACTTTTAGTTGATAAAGAATTACAATGTTTTGAATCAACCTATAAGGCTTTATCTGCCCAAATAATTGCATCATTATATTAACCTAGTCCCCTTAAACTAGAAGCTAACACTATAAGTTTTAATCCTACCTTTAGTAAATAATAGATTGCAATTTTTTGAATCAATTTACAAAGCTTTATCCACCCAAATTATTGCTTCACTATATAAATCAAGCATTCTTAAACTTTCAGCTAAAAATTAAATGATTATTCTACCTTTAGTATATAATGAATTGAAATGTTTTGGATCAATTTATAAAGATTTATCTACCCAAATTATTGCTTCATTATATTAATCTAGCATTTTTAAACTCTCAGCTAACAAATTACAATATTGATACTACCTTTGCACCATAATGCTAATTAATGTTTAGGATTTAAGCTCAAAGCTTAATCAAGAATTGCTATTGCTTCTTCATATTTATGATCATACCAATATAATTTATACCCTAAAAAATGATTTTTTATACCTTTTTAATATAATTCTTCGGATTTTTTGATATCCTAATCAGATATTAGATAATAATTCAATTAAGTTAAATATAATTCTTAATATAATTTTTATATTTATTCTTAAAGTTCAGAAGATGATTTTTGAATTAATATTTCAATAGTTTGTCTAAATGTTTTGAATTGTATAGTTTCTGCTAGGATAGAATTTATTTATTTGGAATTTAAGTTAAAGATTTATTCTTTATTTATTTGATATTTAGTTTTGATACCACCAATTAATTGATAAAATTATTGATAAACAAAGTCCATTTATTTATTCAGCCTGTTAATTAAATCTTCGCACTCTTTATCAATTTTTTCAATATGATCAAATAAATTTGGCAATTAATATTGATGTTGAGGATGGGATTAATGAATTCCATTCCTACTACATTACATGCAATATAATCTATCAGCTTTACAAGATTCATCAAAGCATATTAGTTTAACATTATTTGAATGCTCTGGATTTGGGCATTTAATGATTAAATCATTATATTGATTCATAATTTATAATTATATATATAATTAAACATAAATATATGTAATGACATATTTACTTTTTGTGTATTTTTGACTTAAAAGAATAGTTGGAATGATTATAAATTGTTATTATATAGTTACCATTAGATATCAATATAAATGAATATAAAATTAAAAATACATTTTTTTAAGAAAATATTAAAAGGTATGCAAATTTATAATATTAAAATATTGATTTTACGAAACTTACATGAGCATTTCGTTTGTTGCATAACAATCTTGTAAAAAAGGTGTCGAACATATAAAAATTGCTGCACTAAAAATTGCATTCAGAATACTAAAACAAAATAACACTCATTAAATGGATTTGAATAGATCCCCGACATTAATATAAGCGATTAGCTCATATCCTGGGAAATAATCAAATCAGGAAGCTTAAATATAATAAAGAGAAGATTTTGAATAAGAGTCTAAGAAATCAAAATAATTGACATTTCTTTAAACAAAAGTAAGATCATCAACAACTCCTTAATAAGTATAAATAAAGATTCGAAATAGGATATTTTAAGATAATAAGAAAATGATGAGATTTTAGACAATGACGTATCAGTGAATTAATCTGTATAGAAAGAAGTAACAAAATTAAAAAAGAAATCATTTATTTAAAATAGAGATCCATAATAAGAGTTTTAAAGTCATAGATAATCAGAGCATCCATTTCTAAAATTTGGTGATGTATTTGTAATAAAAACAAATGTAACTATGTCTGGGAAGTAATCAGATGTACTGTTTCATGAATTGATATTAATAGGAAATTTAAAATATTCTGGTTCTATAAATTGTGTGAATATGTCAAATCAAGTAATAAATAATCCATATTCTCATTAACAAAAATGTTTTTTTACAATTCGAAATCCAAGAACAATAAAAAATGATTAAAGTCATATTTGTTATGGTTAGAGGATAGTATTAGTGAATATAAAGTCAAAATTAAGTGTGATGATTAACTTGGATATGCCATCTTAAGAAAGAGGGTCATTTTCAGTTAATCTATCATCTCAAATAGGACATTAGAATATTTTGAGAATAATGCCAAGTTCAAGTGCAAAGAAAGTAGGAGATAAAATTTAGTATAATGATTAATTATTCTTTTAATAAGATTCAAATAGGTAATATTATTTAAAATTGGAAAAGGATGAATCGAGATATTCAAGCAATAAATTTATTGATATCAATGCAAGTGATTGTCCTGATAGTTTTCATCTTCATAAAGTAAAGCATTATCAAAACAATATTGTTTAAATAATTCACTAGCAATCATAAATAGCTGTTGGAACAAGTGAAAAATAGCTATAATCATTTATCGCAAATAAAACTGCTCTAATTACAAGTGGAACTAATGATTAGTAATAATCATAATAGGAATCATTTGCATTAAGAACCCTTGATCTTAACAAATATTTAGTATAAGAGTATGAAGCGTTATCAAGCAATTTACTTAATTCTTATACATATTTTGAAATTTAGCCAATTTATCCATTTACTGAATAATTGGAATAACCAAATGCTTGCAAACTAAAATCTCTTTTCACTTAATAATATTTAACTGTAGACCCTAATGATGAGAAAAGATTAAAGCTGACTTCGGGATATGTTTAAGATGATTATAGTGTATTTTACATAAATCCTGAATAGACTGGTTAATAAGAGTCTAATGAATAAATAGTTAGTATTTAAAGTGGTTTAGGAACTTATTTAAGCTTAACTTAGAATGCCAAATTTTAATTTTAATAAGTGTCCACTGATCAATCTCCTCAATTATTTTCGGTTAAATCTATTGATCTTTAATCATAAAATATTTTGGAGGACTTTAATGAAATTTAAATGAGAATCCTCAATTTCCATGTTTACTTATAATAATGGTCAATTGTGTAAGATAAACGTAAATAAAATGATGATATTGTTTTATTTGACTACTTAAAATCCTTATCATAGAAACCATAATTAGAACAAGAAGTATATCATTTGCAGTTATAATTGGATAATCTTAATAATCATTTGACAATAAAACCAAATTAACATGAATTAAACAATAACACCTAAATAAATTATGCTCAAAAGTAAAAAGTTATGAGAGAATAAAAAATACTAGAACTATTATTCTCCTTATTAAAATTAATAGACAATATAGTTTTTACATCCTAAAAGGTTTTTCGAGAAAAAGATAGAAGTCGTCTTTATAAAACAGACCGCCCACTTCCATCACAATAATCAGCAGTAATATATATTTAATTACTAATAGTCATATATTGCATTCAAAATTTTAGCATCCATGCCAATTTAAATATATAGAATAATATTGTTATCAATTAAGAATAACTAAATCAATAGAAGAATTGCATTAGATAATGACGAATTCTTATGCTAATAAATCAGAAGTTATGGTCCATAAGTGGCTGCTATATTAAGAGAGGCAGTTAGAGATTAGCCAAACATTGATTTAGCCGATTGGGTTAAATTGCTGGAACCACTTAATGAAATTGGAAATAATATATATGACATGACAATATACTTAAAAATTATTTCAATAGCTATGGTTGATTCAAATAATCAAGGAATAATTCGATATTAAAAAAAAGTATGCAAAGAATTATTTTCATAAGGAAAAAGTGGAAAAACTAAATTTCTATGTTAATTTAATATCACTCATTCAAAGCCAACATTTACTCTTTTCAGAGAAGAAGCCTTAGCTGATTTTCTGATAAAAAATCCATCATTATCCTAATTGCACTTAATTCGTCCTTCTGAAAATATTGAGTTTGAAGTATTCTCTTTAGAAGAATTAGGAGAAAAAATTCTCTATAAAAAATCATTATTATAATTTCTCAGTTACTTGACATCATGTGTAAATCTTTTGGCTCATTTATGTAAGGGCAGGAATAAAAAATGTATGAAAAAAGTTAAATAACTTGGTATATCATCCAATCATATCTAATATGTTATAAAATCCACTTTAATACCATTATCAATGAAAAATAGTTATCTAAAACTTTATGAAGTGTTATATATAGATATTGATCCATTTCTACCAATAGATTCTTAAACTTGTTTTATATGGGGATAACTCCAAATGGAAAAAGATAAAAAGATAGCCTAAATCTTTAACCATTAAGTTGAACCTACAGAGGTAGAAAGGATTATTAAGGAATTTGAAGATAAAATGTTACCTTTACTTTTTGAATAATTAACTGTAGGGCAAAGCTTTTAAGAAGGATTGATTTAGGTTAAGAAAAAGAAATTATATATTCGATTACCTTCAATAAATTCTAATTCAGTTTCTAATGAAAAAGTTGAACAGAAAAGCAAAGTTTCATAAAAAATAAAATTTTTAACAACTCTCTATCATTTAATATATAAAATCATATAATTTGGATATTTGACTGAAGAACAAATTTGTAATATTGTAAAACCAATGTTATAAATTTTTGTACCATTTTTATCTTTAAAGGAAAAATTGGCTTTGGAAGTAAAAGAGAATTGGTTAAATGAATTAATAAGTTCTGCACGTTCATTATAGTAATAAGGGTTAGTAGATTTAATTGATGAATTATTTTTTAATGCTGGGCTTTTGTTTAAATAGTATTTTATAATTTAATTGAATGTGCAAATTCAAGAATTTATTAAGCATTTTTAAAGATCTTATTAAACTTATTGTCTCTAATCTTTGGATAAACTTATATTTGAAGTAAAAGATATAATAAGCAGGATGTAATTAGGAGAAAGTAAAAATTTGATTTTAGGTTCCTTATTAGGATTTTATTTTTCAAATTTTTTATTTTAAAGCAAAGGATTTAAAATATGTTATGAAGCATTAAACTAAGGAGTTAATCAATAATGGATTTAAAAATTGAAATAAGTTGAAATTATCTTAGAAGGTGAAGAAACTGAATTGTATCAATAATTAACAGGGAATTCATAAAGTGAATCAATATTTTCACCAACTAAATTAGAATTATTGATTTAATAATTAGAGGATTCATAAAAAAAAATTTAGGAAGGAGGAGTTTAATAAAAGGAGGATAAAAATTAGGAAATTGACACTCTTTTAAACAAATTAGTAAATAGAATAAAAGAATTTAAAATGGATCAATTTTTATTAAAAAAAACTTAGAATATTTTAAGAAATTTGGGAGTACATAAATAAATTCTTAGATTGATTAAAGTGTTTAGGGAATTTAATCCTACATAATAAATATGTATAAAATTATTGTGCTTATTTTTAATTAATAATAAACTTAATTGTGAAGAAATTTAGGATGATATTTTTATTATAGTAAGATTAGGAGCAAATAATATTAAAGTTTCCAAATTAGTTGGAGTATTTTGTTAAAGTTTGGTTGATAAATAAAGTTTAATTTAATAATTAATTAAATGCATATTTAGTACAATGTATGAATATAAATCAAGTTGCCAATAATTTTATTATGCTATGTTATCTATTTTATAAAATAAATAAATTACAACAGAAAGATTAAATATTATCAAGAGGGAAATATTAAGCAATTTATTTAAAGTACCAAACTTCATTAATGAACTGTAATATTATAAACAATTTAATGAGATTAAGAATTAAATAGATGAATAATAATTTTATAGAGTAGATTTTTAAATATTCTCAGCATCAAATTCATTAACAGCATAAGTGATCAAAGATTATCCATTAGGTGTTCAATAAATCTAAGGAATTTTATTTACTGAATAAATTAATTAAATGATACATAATCCAGGAACTTCTTATTTAATGAAATCAGAACTAATTAAATTAGTTTATGCTACATAAATTCAAACAAATCATACTTTTACTATGTAAGATATGAGAGAACTATTGTTGCTAATATTAAATGATTTATTGGCTTTTCCTAAATATCTAGATGGATTGGCTAAGACATTTGAATAAAATTCTTAAGAGGATAAGGAATATATGAGATAAGATATATTCTAAATAGAATACATGAAAGATAAATTATTTTAGGATACAGAGGAGAAAAAAAAGAATTTGTTAAATTCAACTCTAGGATTAACAAATCAAAATACTGCTGCTTAATTATAATAATAATAAATTAATGAACAAAAGAGAATTGTAAATGATTATACTGAATATTGGAGATATATATTAGCAATTTCAAATTGGTAGAATATATAATTTGGTGTATTAACATTACTCTAATAATTATTTAATGAAATTCAAATCAGAAAGTGGAATATATCTGAAAATTAACTTAATTAATAAGCCTTTCAAAGTGAGTAAATGAATTAGGTTGTGGAAGATTCTCTTTATGAACCATTGGCATTAATTAAACTAATATTAGAAAGTATCAGATAAACCTTAGTTTTAATTGAAATAAAGCTACTTACACCAAAATTTAGAGTGTATTTGGCTTAGATCTCATACTTTATCTCAAAATGTTTAACATAATGTCCCCTAGATTCAAATCTAAAGCACTTTAAAACTATCAAGTATGCACAAGAACATAAGACATAAAGGGCAATAAAAATGTAAATAAAAGAATATAAACAAAAAATTAATCAGAAATTTTCATAAGATGATTTAAAAAAAAATTTAAATTAATTTTATGAGAAATTGAGGAGATATATGATGGACAAACATTTAACTATTAGTGAGATGATGGATAAGATTAAAGGTGAATTTTCATTTCATCAGGATTTTCAGATTTAGGAAGGAGAATATAGTATTGATAATAATGATAAATTAATTAGTAGAGACAAATTTTGTAGTTTGTTCAATAATATTTTGGATGAGCATTTTGCTATTTTAATTAAACTGAAATAATTAAAAGTCTTACCTGAATTAGATTAGTATATAACTTATCAAGATGTGGTTATATATTATGAAACTTACATTAAAACTAAAGAGACATCTAAGAATTTGCTCGATTTAAGTAGATATCATTATTTATTTATTAGATAAATTCTATTAATTATTGACTAACTATTTTGATAGCCAAAAAGCAAAATTTAATAAATAAGAATTGAAGGAAAGCTAAAGAAAATAAACATCTTAATAATCATTTTATTAATAAAAATCTATATTCATTCAATAAACATTTAATTAATTTATTTACTAATTTGATTTATTGATCAATCCAGATAATGTATATAATTTTTATAGATTGGATAAATTATTATTTGAGGATTTATAGGAGTAATTTCTACTTAAACTTTAAAGTGATGAAGAAGTAATATATACATTCTCTAGGTTGTTAAAAGAAGAAGCTAACTAAGATAAATTTCTAGCATTACATATTTTGAATGAAGTATTGTAAAAAGAATAGAATATAATAGAAAAAGAAAAACTTATTCATTTTGCATTAAAACAAATTCCCTTTCTAATGATATATTTAGAAGAAAATGATAATGAATATGCATTGCATTGCATAAGAAAAGTTCAATTAACTTTGTCAATATTTGAATAAATTTAAAAAATGGATGTAGGACAATTAGGAAATATGTTCTCAAATGAATGTTGTTAATCGTTTAATAAATTCATCTCAAGAGCATTCAATCAGGTTGATAGATTATTAAGTTTAGAGCAACATTCAAAATAAGTTACCAAAACAGATTAAAAAGGGTTTTTTATTAGTAGAGTTGATATTTAAAATGAAAGAAATTATTTACTTGGATAGTTTTTTAAAATTATCATTTCAATATTAAGATTTATTGGAAAATTAATCTAAGATATTGATAGAAGTAGCCAGTTTTGTGATTCAAATAATTAATAGGCTTTAATAGAGGAGGTTCTATATTTTACATCAAATTATTACAATTATATTAATAGATCATAATTAACACACATTTGTACAGAAATGGACATACTTACATTATATTCAGAATGTCTAAAATGTTTGAATAACTTTTGCGAAGGAAATCCATAAAATTAATACCTTGTTTTTAGTCATAAGCCATTGATTTCAATCATCTAATTTATAATAACAACTTAGAAATACGATATTCTAGCAGATAACTTATAGGATAATACTTTTAGAGTATTATTTAAAGCAACTATTTAATTACTTTTGTAAGTAAAATTAGAAGTTCATTAAAATTATACAGACTTGAATTTTTAAATGTTATTTGAGAAATTATTAAAAATATATGAATAATTTGCTCCAAGACTTCAGATAATTATGTAAGGATAAAAATGTAATCATGTAGATAATATTAATTGTACTTATTTAAAATGTTAGCAAAACTTTATTGCTATTGGAGAAATTGAGGTCTTAAGTATTTGTTTTGATTTAATTATTTTATTTAACATATTGAGTGAGAACATTGAGAATATAGGAAATTTTGATAAAAAGAAAGATTATTGGTAGACATTAAGGGATAGAGTGATTGGCGAATAACCAAATGAATTGTCCTTAAATTAAAAACAAAATATAAATTTTCTAAGAATTTACATTAGTATGAAGCATTTTGTAAAATAATAAGAATTCAATTAAAAAAGAGTTGAATTGTTAAAAGAATATTTGAATTCAAATGATTCTATAATTGCTTCTTTAGATATAAAAGACCTAAAATCATAACAAAAAATTAATGTGAAAAAGAAATCAACTCCTCTTAAGAGTCCACCTCTAGTGAATAAATAATATACACAATTGGGAGATAATTAAAGTCCTAAAAGCAAGTTTAAAGAAAGCATTTATAAAATAACAAATAAAAAGCAATTTGTTAAATAATCCTTAGATGAAGCAATTCCATTTAAAAAGTTTGATGAATAAGATCCGGTTATTGAAAATACAGATAAAAGGGAAAGTAAAATGGAATAGAAATTAGAAGTAATAGCAATAAATTGGTTAGAAGGTGCTCAATATAATAATCAAAGAGACAATATTAAGAAAAATATGTGTATGAAGATGGCTGAGGCAATTAATTTTTTTAGTAAATATGTAGGTTAAATATAAATAAGTTAACATAATGAGAATAAGTAATTATATTTCATTCTACCTTTTTAATCATTCTTTTTATTATAATAAACTACTAAAAAGGCTAAGATGTTAAGAATGAAAAGAGGTAGGTATGAATAATTGAAAACAATGTCTGAATATTTTTAAAAAGAAGTAGCATTTCGTTAGAATATCTCAAAGTATCCAAAATTCAATTGGTTTTCTATCAATATTCATTTATTAAAAATATTAAATTATTTGATTGTGCTTACTTTAAATTTATGTTATTTAGGAGATTTACAACGTAAGGTAGACAGTTTCTTTTTTAAGAGTTAAACAATTGAAATAATTGTTATTGTATTAACAATAATTTTGATATTATCATCTGCTTTTGTACTAATTATTGAAATTATTAATCAATAACCATATATAGCATTTCGAGTTGATTATTATAGAGATTAAAATTAAGAAGATGTACCTTTAGGGTTAAAAGGGACTGAAAATCTAAATTAGATTTATCCTGATCCTTAAAAATAAAAGAAAACAAATTTGAAGAGAAAAATGAAAATGCATTAATACTTAAATTAAAATAGAACTTTAGCTTAAATAACAAATGTTACATTCCTATATCATTTAACTTATTTGATATTAGCAGCTTTATCATTTATAGCTTCACCATTCATTTCATTACTGTTATTTGATATAGTTTCAAGAGTGAATGTATTTGATTTTATTTATTATTATAGAGTTTAAGAAAAGTATTATCATCAGTACTTGTTAATTTTTGGAAGATTATATTAATATTATATCTTACTTTGATTGTGATTCATTGTTATTCATTTTTAGCATTTGTTGTTGAAGATGCTGAAGTTTTTCATGAAGAAGATACTGCAAAATTTACATTCATTAAAAAATTTTGGTAGTTCTTTGGAAATGGCTTTAGATTATAAAATTCCTTTAATTCAGAAGATGAATCTCTTGATTGGGGTAATTATATATTTGTTGTAACATTATTCATGTTGATATTTATATTATGTTTTGCCTTAATCATTAGTATCATAAGTGGATAATATTCTCATAGCAATTCATTATCTAAAAATTAAAAGAATAAATCTTGTAAAATTTGTAATATATCATATGATTAATGTAGAGAAAAGTAAATATAAATATTTAATTTTAGAAATATTAGTTGGTAAGAACATATTGAAAAAGAACATAAATTATCATCTTATTTGTTTTTCTTGATTTGTTTACAATAGAAGAGAGAATTAAATTATTTAGAAAGAGAAATTGCTAAAAAAATTCAATAGAAAGATATGTCTTGGTTACCAAAAAATTGATTAATTAACAATATTTATTAGAATGAATATAATTTGATGATTATTTTATAAAATTATATAAAAGCGGCAATATGAAATTTATAATTGTTGATTAGCTATCATGTTTGGCTCACATAAAACATACTACATAACCAACTCATTTCTGGTTAAAATTATCCATATTTGTTATGTATATGTAATATATTGCAATGTTATTACCAATGAATGGTTGGAATTTATGGAATTATAATGATGGTCATTTCAAATTATTTTAAATGATAGCTCAATCTTAATTAATGATACCTATTTTTGCAGACTCATAAATTGATTTCCGAATGACTGCATTTATAATTACTTTTATATTACTTATTGTCATTATAGTAATCATTTTCACTTTACTACTATTTGGAATATATGAAAATAGAAACATTATTGAACATTAATCAATAAGAAAATTCATTTTTTATTTCTTACAAATTACAGGAACAGTATTTTAATTACCTATTTTATTTTTATTAGTATCATAAATTTTAAATGGTCCTGGAACTCTTAATTTTTAAAATACAATTCTTGGAATACAAAGTATTATCAATTTTTTTACTTTGATTTTGTTCACTATAATTATATTTTTTTCCTAATATTTTTTAAGAGCATACACTTTTATTCCTAGCAATTACATATAATCAAAGTTTAATGGTTTTTAACCATTACATTATATCATGCAAATAATTATGGCTATATTTTATTTTGTTGACAATTAAGATACTGTTTAATATGCATAAATTGCAATAATACATCTCTCTTTAACATTTAAAATAATTGAAAGTTTAATCTTTAAACCTTATTTACCATTTATGAATGAAACTCATTTCAAATTAGGATTGATTGCTGAGTTTATTAATATCATAATTAGTATTTGTGTATTTACAGAAGGTAAATTAATTACTTAAGATGACATATTATATCTACTTTTATTTGCAGCATCATTTTCATATTATTTAGGAGAAGTATTTTATGAGAGGAAATCAATATAAGCTTATGATGTAGATATCAATTGTTTTTCCTGTATATCTGTAGCACAAGAACTTTACTTATAATGTGTTGCAATGAATAAATTAATCTATTAATAGCAATTCTTTTAATTGTATTTCTATCACAAAGCTCACAAATTGAATTGCTCTAGAAATTGGAATAAAAAACACAGAAAAAATGATAATCATATCTAATTAACAAATCAGACAATTTATTGTATGTTATAGACTGAACTCGATAAAGCAAAAAGCGATACAAAAATTATGTATGAAGAACTTGAGTTATTCTTCATTAATTATGTAGCTGAATACATTAATAGACCATTGTTGGCATATGTAGAATTAAAGAAGTATGAAATTCTCACAAACCAACAGTCATACTTTTTCATTATAATTAAATATCAAATGAGTTAATTTCTTTAATAATTAGTTAGAAAATAGTAGAATCTAATTAAATTAAATAGTATTTAGTAATAATAATAATAATAAGAAAAATAATTAAGTATTACATCTATTCATGAAACTTTAAGATTCTAAGAAACATTTATACCAAAAGTAAAGGAGATAATTTTAGAGAAAATTAGTTTTTGGACTAATTAGATAAAAGGATTTAATAGTATATATGATATTGAGAGAATGGCAATATCTTAAAGTTCAAATATTTAAATCTTACATGAAGAACTCAAAAGATTTTGTAAATTTGATTTTCATAATTTGGATAAGTTATCTTAAATTTATAATGTATAAACTATAAAGTTCATATCTATGTTTTTCAGTGCAGTAATGAATGATTATTATAGTACTTAAATTTGTGAACAAGTAATAGCTGAAATATTTAACATTGAACATACATAATCAGACGATTTAATAACAAATATTTTATTGATAGAAGAGAGAGCAGCATTAATATAAATTAGTATGGTTAGAAATAGAGGTAAAATAATTAATTCAGATAAAAGGTTATTGGCAAAATATTTTGACTTTGATGAATAGGAATTTTAATAAATAGATACTATTAGTGCTTTGATGCCATATTTTTTTGCAGAAAAACATGACAGATTACTTTAGGATTATTTGTAATCAGCAAAATCTATTTTTTTTGATGATTATAAATTAGTATTTGGAATATCAAGAGAAGGATTTTTAGTACCTTAATAATTAAAAATTGATAATGATTTCTCTCTTTTAGATGATTATATTTTAATGGGATGTATGTCTAAAGTAAAACATTCATCAGATTTTGTTTTATTTGGAGAAGATGGTTATCTAATTGGTTGTACTTAAAATTTTTATGAAATGTTTTTTACATTTTAACAATCAATAAATAGATTTACTTCTGATATGATATGTCAAATTAGCATTTGCATGTTGTTTCCAAATATATTTGATTTGCTCATTGATTTAAGAAATAAACTAAAGAGTGACTTATAATATGGATCACCTGATAATTATTGTAAAATTTGGAAATTCTTTAATATAAAAGATATCTTAGAAGATGGATTTAAATTATAATAATCATTAAAACAGTTTTCAACTCAAAATTATGAAAAATCTTAAAGTATTTAAAAATCAAGGACAAGTTAAGCATCATTAGATTTAAATAAAACAAGAATCCTCTAATAATAAATAATTGATAATTATGAAGTTCAGAATTCATTGAAAACTATTTAATATCTATATTAATTACCATTATTTAATGTTGTTGTTTAAAGTTAAATGGCTGATAATATAAGAAGATTTGAAGTAATTAATTATAATATATACTTAGGAAAAGTAAAAATAGTGTTTTATTAGTAAAGTGCAATTGTAATTTAGAATAATGGGAAAGAAAGACTAAAGAAAAGGCTATTTTATTTTAGAAATCTTAGATATTAGAAGAACTGATGATAATAAAACAAATGAATCAATTGCAAATAATTAATACTCAAATAATGCTGTTTCTACAAATTATCATTAATAAAGTAATATGTATATTAAAGATATTAGCTAATATGGAAAATAGTTAATCATAAATTCAACCTAGTGAAAATGGATTAGAAGCACCATCAGTAGCTGTGGAGGAAATACGTCCAGATGTTACAAAAATAAATGAAGTTTCATTATTAATCAAAAAGTATGGAAATAGATTGCCAGAATTATCAAATTATGAAGGTTAATTGATTGCTATAGAATCTGCAAGAGATAGTATGAGTTATGCACCTATTTCTCAAAGAATTTAATTCATCAGTCCTTCTTCTAAGTAATAGTAATTACAAGGATTAATTGAAAAGGATTTTACGGATTTATAAAACCAACTTGAATATGGAAATGGAGATATCATAAATGATATTGATGTACCAGAATCATCATAAGTTAAAGGAATAAGTAGTAATAATAAGAAGGAGAATAGTCATAATCTTTTATAATAATTATAAGAAAATCAATTATAATAAAAGAAGAATGATTTTGAAGTGAGTGCAAAGAAATCAAGATCAAGTAATACTTCTGGTACATCTGGAATATCTGCAATACAAGTTATAAAGAAATTTCAATCAAAGAGGGATTTAACTTAAAGTTTATAAGCATTATTAGCAATTAATATTTTGATAGTATTGATAATTGCTATATATATAATTATTCATCTAACAAATGTTAGTGCATACCATGATGAATTATTATAGACTCTTATTAATATTCAAGCACCTTTATTATTTAATAGATATTTCTTTAAGACTTTTTGTTATATATGGAGTCTAGTGTTCAATTCATTAAGTATTATAGACAGCAGTGATTATATAATTACTTAAACTTTATAAGAGATTGAAGTACTTGCAGACACAATGCTTGGCAGTTTAAGAAATATGTATGATACATTTATTGGAATTGAGTTTTAGGGAATGTTAAGTAAAATTAATTTAGATTTTTTATATTAAGAAAATGAAGAAGTAACTTATACATATTTTATAAATTTTATATCAAATATTGCTGATTTATTGTTTTAGGCATAATATCATACTGTTTAGAATTTAGATGAATTGATTGATTAAAACTATCTAGATAATCTATTGACATTAAGATACAATTTAAAGAATGTTAATTATATGAATGTTGAATTATTGGATTCATTAAATATATTATTCTTTGATTTGTAATAATCAAAATTAACAGAATTCTAATTATAAATAAGCATAGAAATAATAATATTATGTTTAATTATGTTTGGTTAAATTTATTATTGGAATCAACTGGAAAAATATTGTCAAACAATAATTCTTTTAGCTGGAAGGTTGTAGGAGAATTAAGCTTAAGAGTAAATTATTAGATTTTCTTATGTAAATGAAACTTTATCAACATTTTTAGGAAAGTAAAGTTGGAAATAATAAAATTATTATAAGTTATTATATTCATCATTAAATTAATTAGGTTTAGAATCTGTTTATACTTAATCTAGAATATTGAAGGATTATCAATTATAATTGATTAATAAAAATCCTTAGAGGTCAGATGTAAATAATGAAGAAGGATAGAAAAAAATTAGAAAGAATTAGAATGTTGTATTAAATTCAAGGATTGCTAATTCTGGAATATCTATTATAAAAGAGGTATTTATTATAACAATATCATTCATAATTATTCTTGGATTTATAATTGGAGGTTATTTCTTATATAATTCTTAAGCAAGTAATTTATATCCTACTTAATAATTGACATTAAGTTTTATTAGATTTACTTCATAATAAGACATCACTATAAGTTGTGCATTAGTAATCAAATCATAATAAGTGTTATTTTAAAAATTAATAGAAGATAAATATTATACAGATATATAAATTCAGAATTTTTAAGGAGCTGGAGAAATTATGAATATATTTTTGGATTATTATGATTCATATTTTGAAAATTTAACAGCTATCTATGAATTCATTTTAGAATCAAATAGAATAAATGGAGATGATGAAGCTGTTCTATTTAATTTGTATTCTGAAGACTTTTGTTTATTATTAGCTGATCTTATTCCTTTTTGTGAAGTAGATGCTAATTTCAATTCTAAATATGGGTCACCCAATCCAGATGATGATAATCGAGAGTTTCTAAGTTCAGGTATCTAAGGTGTAGTAAGTCGAATTGATTCCTTATTTAAATAGTAATTCATTTATGAAATAGAGAACTAAGATTATAGAGATGAGTTAGATATAGTCATAGAATAATTAAATACTAAAGAGTTTAATAATGCAATTTTTTAGCACTTTTTAGATACAACTGATGGTACTAATTTATTTATAGATAACATTATGTTAATATTAAAGAATGTGATGGGGGAGGATTTAAATGTAGTTTATTCATATTACTTGGCAGCAGGGATATCTTTAGTACTGATATATATTATAGTCTTTGGAATTTGGATGTACTCCACAAATTAAAGACTAATTTTGTTAAGATTAGTGTTAACTAATCTACCTATAGAAACATTGACAGAACCACACACATTAACATTATTAAAGAAATTGAAATGAGTTTATTCTCCTAATCTAATTAATAAATATATTGTTATATCAAATAACTAATCCTTTTAATTATATTATTTTTTATAGTATAAAAGTGTTTTTTAAATTAATAAATTCTGGAATTGACCAAAATTTTAATTTGATCTTGTGGAAATTAAATTATTAAATATATTAATTTCAGCAATCTATCTATTATAATTAATTATTAATTTCATCAAGTGATTTTTCATTCATTATCAATTGTAAAGTAATACTTGCAAATGGATCATCTTTATTATTTGTTTTCCATTCATTTAAATTGATTTATAATTTTGTTAATTTTTTTTTAGAATTCTTTAATTAAATTAATTAAGCCAAACATATTCCTAATTCTGTCACATTACTTTGATTGTCACCAATAGTTGCATTTGTATAATCATTAAGTTTGAAATTTCTATTTACTTCACAATACAATATAGAATCTAATGTAATTTCATTTAAAACTAGTTAATTTTCTTTTGCTGATATCAATCCTTATAAAAGATCACTTATAATCATTTTAATTTTTGCATTTGACAATTCATAAGTAAAATGTAGAATCGATTTACTACAATATTAAAACAAAAGAAGTTGAAACTTTAAATGAATTATTTCTTGATTCAACTTAAATCAAATACTTATTTCCTTTGCAAGATAATCTATTTTCTATGTCTGGACTTGATAACTGAAAATATTTTCAGGTGTTAATATAAATTTAGAATTTAATTAAAATAATTTCTAAATATTTATTTTAATTATTTACTTAAATTATGTCACTTTCACTTTGAATTGGTTTTATAAGAAACTTTTTTTTAGATTTCTTATCTTCAATCTAAAATAATTAAAAATATATACTATAATTTAATTTTAATTAGACAATAGATCTTTATCTATTTTTAGAAAATCAAAATCATAAATGGTCTATTCTCTTAAATTCATCTAATATTATAATGAACTATCAAATTTAAATTGAGAAATCTAATCAATTTAGATTTATTTAGCTCTAATTTATTCTTATTATCTCTTTTGTATTTTTTTTGATCTTTATACGATTTATTATAGAAATACTTAGCTTAAATCTATACACAGTCTTATTTTATATTTTTATTCTCATGTGAATCAATTTCATTATCAGATTAGCTATCTTGATTTTATAATTTTGGAGAATTGGAGCTCATCTAAATAATTAAATTATTTAATGATATAAATCAATAATTTAAGATAAGATTTGATATGAAAAAGTTAGAAAAAGATTAAAATTTAAAATATAAATATCGATGAAGAACAGATGAATTATAATATATAAATGGCATTAATATTTATATAATAAATATCATAATAGTGAAAATTCTATATTATAATGCAATATTGTTAAAACAAAAAAGCAGATAGAAATTACAATTTCTTCATTTCACAATTTAATGCTAGCAAATTCAAATCAGGTTACATATTTTATTAACTATGAAATAGATTAAATAAATGATTAAAAAATAATAGTTTAATATAGACACCTTATGATAAATGATTAAGTATAAAAATGATATAAGTAATGATATTCAAATTGAGAATGAACATAATGAATTCAAAATTAATAGTGTAATTTTAATACTAATCTAAGTGATCTAATCAAATAAAATAATATTCCAATAATAGAAGGGAATATATATTCCTTACTATATAGATTATACTCTTAATATAATTAATTCATTTCCAAAACTTCATCATCTAATAATATTCTAGCTATTAGATTAAAGCTTATAGTAGAGTTATGAATATAATATTAAAGTATTGTGATCTAATGAAAAAAAAAAGAAACATTTTTTTTTATTTATAAATCTTGATATAATTAATCATATTTATATTAATTTAACTATAACATAAATTTAGATTATTCTAGGAATGTCATTTTTAAATATTTTATGGATAATTTAAAAGAAAACTTGATTCTTCAATCATAATTTTCCATCCCTTCCTTCTTAACTAAAATATATGATATCTTAGAGGTATTCTAGTGCTCTAATATAGAATTCCAATTATTAAGATATCATTTAATGGTACTAAGATGGCACAGCATTTATTATAAAAAAACCTTATGAATTTGCAAAGAAAGTATTTTTATATTAATTTAAAACTTTAGGTATTACCTAAATATTTCAAACACAATAATTATACTTCATTTGTTAGATAATTAAACATATATGATTTTCATAAAATTAAAAATGAATTAGGAAAACATGTATTTTAACATAATTTTTTTTAAAAAGAAAAGAAGTATTCTTACTTTCTAATAATAATATAGATATTTGTTATGTGAGATAAAAAGAAAATCTACAGAATAACAAGAACAGTCTGAGGAAAATAATTAAAATTAATGTTAATATAAAATTAATTTACATTAGCCAATAATAATTCAATCTAACTTAGCATGTTTAAATTAAAACATGACTATCAATAATTTCATAATGAAATCTTGAGGGTTAAAGCTCAATAAAATGTATTTTAACACACCATAACTAAATTTATAACATAAAATGATTATCTAATGAATTAGAACTCATTATTATGGCAAGTATAATAATTTATTAAGCACTTATAAGGAAATTTAAAAAATTAGAAACGTTGATGATAAAAAATTAGAAACCATTTCATATCTTTTGGCTACATTAATAATTACTATAAATTAAAATTAAGAAAGTTCATTACTACCAAGTCAAAACTCTTCATATTATCAAAGTTCATCTTCAGATATTAGTATATCATAATAGAATTACTAAAGTAATTACTTAGATCAATCTATTAGTCAATAACAATAATTAAACTAAAGTATTAAATATCTTCATTAAAATTTAGGATTTATCCAATAAACAGGTTTAAGATAATCACAACTACTATTTTCTAGTATTTATTCTTATTTCAATTTTAGGCAAATAAGATCTTTCTTTATTTGATAAGGGATTAAATAAAAAAAGTTAAAATTAATTTAAAGCCCTAGAATAAGATGCCTATTCAAATGGTGTAGTATTTTATTAAAGTAAGATTTATATATCAAAAGTTTATAGAATTGATGGAATTACAATAGCAACAATAATTATAAGAAATGTTGGAAGGCTAAAATCATTTATTAATAAAATAAAGAAAATGATTTTATCTCCCTTTTATGTGAACTAACAATATAATATATATATATAATCTTTAATAAATATATTATATTGTAAAAGCAATAATTATTTTGAAATAGTTAGTAATTTTAATATTCATAACTTTATAAAGTGAGCATTATTATTTGATTATTGTAAATAAATATTAGAAACTATCTATTTCCTCTAGATTAATAAAACGGATAGTAACAAGAGTATAGAAATAAAATCCAATTGTCGTTTTTGAGATAATTAATATTAAATACATATACTAAAATGGCTGACATAGTTTTTAATTACATCAATATCATCAATGACTAAAAATCAACTGAAATCTAAGTGAAAGATTCTGGAATATTAAAAAAGAGTATAAAGAAAGGAAAAGGATGTCTATGTTAAAAGTTAAGATAGAAAAAGAAATATAAAATATAATCACCAGAGGAGTCATCAAATGAGTGTGATGGTTGGGAAGAGGAAGACAATTATAATAGGAAATCATCAAAACAAAGAAATTAGAAAGAATTTGTCGATTTAGTTTAGTACGCATCTAAACTATATTACATGATAAATATTGCGAAACAATAACTTAAAGAATTGGAAGAAACTATGCAATCAAATCATGCATAAAATTGATTTGGACTTTTTAAGTTAAAATAAATTAAACCTATATACAATTGTTGATCATCTCATAATATTATGATATTTAAGATGATTATATTATTTTCTTATTTATTTCATACATTATATTACATATTTATCTATTCTATAAATAAATTAGTATTCCTTCTTACAAATTATAATGATCTTATAACCAATATTATCAAATTACCAAATAATACAAGTAAACAAAATGCTGAAAAAAAGTTATTTTATAATTTTTATCAAATTACAGTTAAATCCAATTAACAAAATATAAATGATTTAATTAGTTATGATATTTTTTATAAATTTTAGAGAATAAGATTAAGGAATGAAAAAATATTGTTAAAAAATACATAAATAATATAAATACAAATAAATTAAATAAATATTATAAATTAATATTTATACTATGAATTGAAAAGAATTCAAATAGATATCTTTATAATTATTTAGTTCATTAAAAAATAATGAAATACTCAAAAATAACAATTATTATTTGAATATTTAGTATTTTATATATATCATTTAATTTAATTCAAGTCTATATAAAGATGATTGATCTTTATATTGAGAATATTATTTATTTCTTTATAATATTAAACATTTAATTTGCATTAATAAAAAAGGGATAATTATTTATATTATAATTATCAGTGTGTTTTATAAATAAATATATACAAAATTTTCAGATGATTTATTTATATTTGTAATCCTTAATATCTTATATATATATATATATTTATAACATTCATCAAATTAAATTAATTATAATAATATTTGCTGCAGAATAAGCTTTGTTCATTAAAAATCTTTATATAAAATAAAATTTGTTTTAAATTAATGCAATAACCCTTTACAATAAATCCAAAGTGCTTTGGGTAATTTGTTAGACCTAAACACAATATTGAACAACAAGAACACAAATAAAAGAATGAATAATAATAATAATGTTTATCTAAAAATATAAATACCAATCCATAGATGTGGATCAAAAATAGATCAATCACAATATGTTCCAATACATCTACTTTACCTGAAACTTTGTCTACATCCTAATAGATTTAAGAGTTAAATTAATCAATTTAAGAAGTAAAATAAGAAGAAATGTTTTATAAAACTATGCCAACATTATTCTAGTAACTTTAATAAAAGAACAATAGAAAATATGAACCATAGATGTAAATCACTCAATTCTAAATTGATCTTGCTAAAGTAAGTCTCTATTCTTATCAAGATTTGTGATGATGATAGAACCACTCTAATGATTCGTAATATTCCTAATAAATACACTCAACCTATGTTACTAGAGAATATAGACATTAATCATAAAGATACTTATGATTTTTTTTATCTTCCAATAGATTTTACTGTAAATTTTTTATTAATATTAGAATAAATGCAATGTAGGATATGCATTTATCAATTTCTTACATACTAAATTTATACCAAAGTTTTTTTTAGAGTTTCAAGACAAAAAGTGGAAACTCTTTAATTCAGAGAAAGTATTAATTTTATTTAGATTTTAAAGATCTGTTAAATCACATATGCCAGAATTTAAGGTGTAGAATAGTTATAGGGTCATTTCTAATACTCAACTATTATGTAAGAGAAGGTAAAAAAATTATTTTTATAACAAGGATAATCGATTAAAGCCAATCTTTAAGAAAAATAGATCCGATTAATAATTTATTAAATGGAGATGATATTTGTATTAAAAATACTGATCTAATTTATTATTTGCTTTTCTTTTTTCAATATTATTATATAACTGAATCTCTAATTACGTATTATATTATATTATTTTTTATGAAATATCTTCTTATATCAACCTTCGTGATATTATCATATTAATGGTGGGATGTAGGTCATATGATGACTGCATAAATAGCAAAAAATCATCTGAGAGAGAATAGACCTGATGTTTTGGCATGGGCTGATTCATTAATATAAGACTTTAGCTCCCTTACTGATGGAAGATCTAACACATTTGCAGAGGCTGCAGTTTGGCTTGATGATATTAAAGAAACAGGAACTAATTTCATGAACGATTGGCATTACACTGATCGACCAATGAATCCAGATGGTCTCTAAATTAAAATAGAAGATCAAGCTAGAAACATCAATTCCATCTATGCCATCAATTCAGCTACCTCTGTATTAACTAGCACCAAAACTGCTAAATACAGACATACAGTTTTCAAGGCTGAAATGATTAGAGTGTTATTGCATGTTGTAGGTGATCTACATTAACCACTTCATGATACTACTTTTTGGAATGCTACCTTTCCTAATGGAGATTAAGGAGGAAATTTGATGAAAGTACAAGTAATAATTAATACTAATATTAATTAGATTGAAAATGGTACTTTTGTTAATTTACATTCTTTTTGGGATGCAGGTGCATTTGCCTTTACTTCTAATTCAACTTTTCTAACTAGACCTTTATCTTAAAAAGATTAAGAATATCTGGATAATTGGGCAAAAGACTTGATGATATCATATCCATATTCCAATTATAAAGATTACGATATGACGTAAGTGTATTAAAAAATTATGTAGTAATCCTACAGTTTGGACCTATGTTGGATTTAGATAAGCTCAACAATTTGTTTATCCAATGATATAGTCATCAAATAACTTCAATAAAAATTATGTTGAACAAGCAAAATAATTCTGTGAAAACAACATTGTTATTGGTGGTTATAGATTAGCAAACAAATTGATTGAAATCTTTGATACAATACTATTAAATGAATCCAAGATCAAATTAGATTAATGATCATTATTTTATTAAAATGTATCTCAATCTCTTCATTATAAATTTATTATCATTTAATTATAACTATCATTAATTAATAATTATATATTTTTATAATGTTTGAAATATCAAAATTTGATATCATTTAAATGTCATTATTTTTCAGAATTAAACACATCTTTCCCACCAACTTGGATATGAAGTTTTTGATTTAAAACGACGAATCTAGATATTATAATTAAAATAGATACTAAATATTTTCTTCCTTCTGCCCAAATCAGCATTACTAATGCAAAAGGAAGTGCTCCTGTACCATAATGAATAAATAACACATCTCTAGTTCCAAAGACAGCATTAAATACTTGTACATAAGATAAACAAACTGTTAACATAAATTCTACCCAAAAGGCAAAAAACATATAATAATTAGAAAAACCTAATTATTTAATTGAATTAATTACCTTAAAATGTTCCAGCATTAATTAATGATCTTAAACCCTAGTAATTAGTAATTTATCCAACTACAATTCCATAAAGGAAAGTAGTCTAAGCATAATTTGAAGCCTCAGTTGTATAACAATAAGGTCTATTTGTATATGGAGAAACTAAATTAACAGTACATTATGCCCATTCAAATGATTACTAAATCTTACCATCTTTACATTCAAGATAAGCCATCCTTAAATCAAGTTTAGAATGATTTGCAAAAATCCAATCTACTTCCTCAGATTTAGATTCAGGAAATTCTGTACAAACTCCATCTTTATATAATTCTTTTAGATTTGTATTACCAAACCAAGGATCATTAGGATCAAAAATATCATTAGTTTTTGGTAGTATAGTTTTTCTTATGCCAATATAAAGTAAATTTGAAGGATAGAATCCAAAATCATAAAATGATGCAAACCATTAGAAAAACCCACAATATGTAGACAAAAAACCATTCTGTAAATAAGCATATATGAACATTTTCCCCCCTACTAAATGATCATCTTTAGATCTTGGTCTCCTAGTCATTATATCAATTTCTGCATCTTCAAATACAAAAGTTGTGCATGGAAAAACATCAGTTCCCAAATCAATACACAATATTAATACAGTAGTTAAAGGTAAAGGTAGTCTAAAAATGACAAATGCAACAAATGGAACTAATTCTGAAATATTTGATGTTAAACAATATGCCATACTTTTCTTTAAATTATCAAAAATCTTTCTTCCTTCTTCTATACCTATAACAATATTTGAAAAATCATCATTTAATAATATCATATCTGCTGCATCTTTAGCAACATCAGATCCTGTAATACCCATAGCAACTCCAATATCAGCCTTCTTAATAGCAGGACTATCATTTACTCCATCTCCTGTAACAGCCACAATATGTCCTCTTTTTTAACATCCATCTACAATAATTAACTTTTATGCTGGACTTGTTCTTGCAAAGACCAATTAGGGTTTACTTAACCATTCCTATAATTATCTTCCTTTTTCATCTTCCGGTAAACCTTCATCATCAATTGCCATTTTAGTTAATTTATCACCATGGATTACTAAAGCATTTGATTAATGGAATGCCTCTTCAAATGATATACCTCTTTCAATCATTATTTCATCAACTGTTTTCTCTGTTATTATATTACATTATCTAGCTATGGCTGTAGCTGTGACTGGTTAATCTCCAGTAACCATAATAACTTAGATCCCTGCAGTTTTACATTTAATAACAGCATACGGAACATTATCTTTAGGAGGATCAATTAATGAAATTAAACCAACAAAAACTTAATTATTAAATGGAAAATTCATTTTATCTAGATTAAATTAATATCCTATTGGAAATTATTCTTTTGGTAAATGTAATTTGGCAAATCCTAATACTCTTTCTCCTTATCTTCCAAACTATTCATTAATCTAATCAAAAGATTTTTCCCATTTCTCATCTTTTGTTTCTATTTTTCCATCCTTATATACTTAATCACATAATTTCCATATTCTCTCTGGAGCTCCTTTTGTTAATAAACAATAATGAGAATCTTAAGTTTCATATTCCACTATGATAAATGCATATTTATTATTAGAATTAAAAGGCATTTTTGCAAACTTATTTTCTGAATCTTTTGCAGGTTTTCTACTTTCTCTCATTCTTTAGATATCACTTATTGGTTAAAAGAATTTTATTAAAGCAGTTTCAGATGCATCTCCTATAGTAGGTTTATCTTGACAAAGCATCTTATTAAAATTTTATTCCCATTTCTCATTAGCTTCTTTTAATTTTTAATCTTTTTATTATTGATTTAAACCAATTGCATTCTATATTCTAATCTTTTAATCTTAAGGTAAAGAATTATCAAATGTTGCTTCTGAACATAAGACAGCTGTTTCTTAAAGTGTTTTAAAACCTATTTCATTAATATCATATTCATATTTATATTTTGGACCCATTTTTTCTTAATTCATTCCTCTATGCTTTTTGTTATTAAACCATAAATTTTCAACAGTCATTTTATTCTAAGTCAATGTTCCTGTCTTATCAGAACATATACAAGATCTATTATTTAAATAGATTATTACGTTGATCCTAGAGTTTCCACTCCCTCCAAATTTTTCACAAGAACCTTCTTATAAGCTAATTTTTTTGCTGTTAATGTTAATGCAACTGTAACTGTGGCTAGAAGTCCTTCTGGAACATTGGCTACAATAATTCCTATTCCAAAAACAAGATTTGTGATTGGAGCTAAGAATATAATATTTATTTATACGATATCCTATCACAAAACCCAACACAAAGAAGATTACACCAAATGTTGTTGCTATTGCACTTATATTCTTTATAAAATTATTAAGTTCTTTTCTTAATGTAGTATCTTCACTTCCAGAACTTTATACTAAACCAGCTATTTAACCAATTACAGTATTATCTCCTGTAAAAATAACCAAACCTTTTCCATTACCCTATTTAATAAGATATTAAATTACCTCTTTGCATAAAGTTCCAAAAAAGGCTAAATTCTTTGTTTCTAAAGGATTCACAAGATTTGTGCATTCTGGAGTTCTCATTAATAATAATGACTCTCCTGTCAAACTTGAATTATCAACCTTCATTTCATTACTCTCCAATATTCTAAGATCTGCTGGAATTCTTTTTCCATTTTCAACAATCACTACATCACCAGGTACTAAATTTGAAGCCGGTAATTTTTATTATTATCCATCTCTTATTACTAAAGTCTCAGGAGGTATGAAATTCTTAAAGGAGTCCATTATAGCTTCTGATTTGGCATTCTAGAAAAATGTTATAACTCCTGTCAGTGTATTTACTACTACTATAACAATACCCAAATATAACTAGAATACTAATATAAAATTTACATTAGAAGGATCCTCAGGAGACAATCCATAAGCTATAAAGCATAAGATTGATCCAACCCACAAAAGCATTGAAAACATAGAAGTTAATTCATGTATTAATTTTATATACCAAGGTACTTTTTCTTTTTAAGTTAATTCATTTTTTCCAACTTCCAATAATCTTTAATTGGCAAAATCTTTATTTAATCCATCTTTTGAACTTGTCTAAAATCTCTACTCAAGTTCTTCTAATGGGATTCTATGTTCATCCTTAATTTTTAAATATATTAAGTACCATATTTTTGAATTTTTCTGCTTTATTTGCATCCACTTTTTCTTTCTCCTTACTCTTACCTTTGTCAATTTATGATAACAGCTTCTTTCTTCTTTCTGCTATCTCTCTTGTGAGTTAATCAAATTCCTTCCTCGCTTATACAAGTTATAATTCTTAGCTAAACATTAGATAACAGGATACTTCTGTTAAGTGAACATGGTTACTATCATAGACGCAGATTTATTAGCCGATTTCATTTGTAATTAAAAATTCAATCCTAATAAGATTTAATTGTCCTTATAAAACAATGATGTAATATAATTGATTAATTTATAAAATTCTAAGATGTCCCCTAAAACTCATAAGCGCTGATTTTTGAAGTATACGATTCTAACCTTAAACTTAGATAATAAGTTAAGACTTATTGCCATTTCTGTAAATTTCTAGTTGCAATTTCAAAAATTGAGATAAAAATTGTTTTAATATAATTTTTATATTTCATTATAGTGATATTTTTATTATGAAAAATAATTATATAAATTATGTGGTATTATTATTATATTTGATCAAATTCGAAATGATTTTAATATATATAACAATCATTAATAAAAATAATAAATGTCTTATTAATATGTTATTATGATATAAAATTATAATTGCTGGTTTAAATAAATGTTAAAAATATTTAGAAGAAAATTAGTTATTTTATTCATAATTAAAATATTAAATTTATTTTAATATCACAATTATTTACTCAGAATAGCATACTTGAAATAAAAAGATTAAAAATTGTTGATTGTCTCGTTAAGCTGATCTAACTTTGCAATTTATCCTTAAAATAGAATAATTAATAGAAAATAAATTATTTTATTATTAAAGAATACAAAAATAAAATGTTTAACATAAGAAATTGTAATTCTCAGCAAAATAATAATAAGAATCAGGACAAAGAGATGAAAATTAAATTTAAGACATAATAATTAAACAAATTATATTATAATTGTATTTATATATTAAAGGAGATAAATATAAAATATCCTTAGTTAAATAATTAAAAATATATTCTTAAGCTTCATTATTATACAATTCAAAAATATTCGTCATGATAAATAAATAAAATATGAATTCCAAAAGCCTCTCAAAAACCCAAATAATCAAAGATTAAATGAAGAATCAATAAATACCTTATAAATCGATGGAACGTCTTTCGATATGTTAACCTTTCAGCAACAATGAATTTTTCAACCGATAAAAATTGTATGATGATTTATACAACACTAATCAATTCAAATGTGAAAGCTTAAACTTTGTGACTACAGAGAAGGGAATTAAACAAAGTAAGTATAAGGACATTGTTGAGTCAGCAAAATTAAAATATGCTTAATCACCAAATAATCTCAGAAACAATATAATATAATTACAATAAAACTCAATTACAGACATTGTAGAATAATTGAGAAATCAAAAGAAAGCTAATAATGTAAAACTTAAAAATAATGCTAACAACCTTTAGAAATTTTAGTAATTAAATCTGAATTTAATTTTGATTATAGCTATTCCATTAATATGTAGCTTGGTAGTACTTTTTGAAATGACAAGAATGGAAGGACAAAATACAAATTGAATATATTGTATATCAAGTAATATACTTGAAAATGTTTTAAAAACTATAAAGTATCTTTGAATATCATAAAAATATTATATTTTTAAAGTAAATTCATATCTTATTTGAAATTTATTTTTCTAAATCTAATATTCATAAACTGATTTTGATTTAAAAGTATTACTATTCCATTTTTTAAATTTCTGTTAAATTATTTTTCAACTAAAATAAGAATTTAGAAAATTAATATTAGTATTAATCCAGAGCTTTAACCTTAGTTAAGGAATAGGTCTTGAGGTGAGGTTTAATCTTTACATTTTTAAAAAATTAGGATTAAAAATTTTCATATATTAAACATAAGATAATCAAGAATATTAATTAAATAAAAATATCTTAAAATGCATTTATTTAATATATTCTTTAGTGTCCATAACAGAATATCGGGAAACTAAATTTTGTATTAATCAGTATTAAACATAATTAAAAATAAAAGACAACTATATTTTGTTAAGTAATTTCTAATTTTTTATAATTAGTGAATTTTTATAAGATTATATATATTCTTAAAGATCCTTTTAATTAGAATTAAAAAGGAAATCATCACTTAAATTAATTTTTATTTTCCCAATATTTTTTAATAAATAATTAATACTAATTTAAGTTTATCAAATGTTTGTAAAACATATGATCATACAACATAATAAAAGAATTTATATCTAATTACTTAATAAATACTAATAATCTATGAATTTACATATTAATTAGATGATTGGAAGATTTATTCTCAAAATGATGAATTTTCAATTGGAGAATGATGTGAATGTTTTATGAATTGCATTAGATTTAAAGAAAAGACTTATATTTCTAGTTGATATTTTAAGTTCATTAAAAATTGAAATTATAGAAAATTTGCTTTTATTATTTTATATGGAATAATAGATTTTAATAATTGTTGTAATATTACTCTTTCAAAGTATCTGTTGGAACAATATATTAATAGTATTTCAGTAAAAATAAAAAATGAATGAATTTTAATAGAGTCATCTGATTAGACTATAGTTCTTTATGACAATACTCATAATATCAAAGATTGTGATCATTGTTCTACCAAGATGCTTCTACTTGTATTAATTTCCATATCACAATCAATTAAATTAGAAAACAATCTTCATAGTTATCATGTTTAATTCATTAACAAAAATCTATATTTATCCAGATAATGTTTTTGATCTAGGATATTAATTATGGAAGGATAAATGACATCTTTGTATTTATATATATTAAATATAATTTAATATGTAATAAATTGACATAGATAATCATCATTTAAACTTCTAATTAGAACTACAATATGCAAGAGCAAGATAACGATAGAGAAGAAGAAGGGTCCTCCTAATTGTATTTGCCATCATGTCTATCTTTTATGTAGTTATCAAACCAAAATAATATGCTGAAAAATCAAGTCAGATTCCATATTCTTAAAATAATGGTACTAATGGAGCCATCAATATTACAGAGACTAATTAAACTTTAGCTTAAATTTAATCACATTTTCAAATCTTAGAAAAGCTACTTATCTCATAATTCTAAGGAATATGGACAGATTCTTAAAATTTATCTAATAACTTAGCAGAAGCTAATTTTTATAAAACTTCCTATTAAAATCGCTTTTAAATACAATTATCATTAAAACTCATTGAAGGTTAATTTCTAGAAGATTATTATAACTAATT
Organism: Paramecium primaurelia; assembly: GCA_905182975.1. NCBI lineage: Eukaryota > Ciliophora > Oligohymenophorea > Peniculida > Parameciidae > Paramecium > Paramecium primaurelia. Next base: position 69,271 of record CAJJDM010000119.1, read on the forward strand.
CTCATTTTATTTGAATTCTTCATAATTAATTATACCACTTGAAGATAATAAGTTTGTTTTTGAGAATGTTAGAGGGTCTTACAGAAGATCTAGTGTTTTTGAAAAAGATCAATCCAGCATAGAAATCTACTCTAATTTAACTATATATTTAAATAATTTTAATATTGAGAGTGAATCAATAGATAATATTACATTAGAATTAAATGCTCATTATAAATTAAATTCTGATACATTCTCTTTCAGCTCTAGTCTTAATATCATAAATGTAAAAAAATATATATAAATTAAGATAGATAACAAAGCTATCATTTATTCTACCATTGTATCTGTTTTAAGTGTAATTTAATTTATCAGTTGTCTAAAATTAATGAAAGATTTTATTAATTAAAATAGAATTGCTACATAATTCAGTCTATTTATATTTGTTTTTCTTATGATTTTTGATGGATATTTAGGAATTGTTCATTTCTTTCTTGCAATAAAAAGTGAAGTATATCATTTTATTATTACTTTAGTACTTTCTAACACCTGCTTTCCTCGAATTAGTACTATTCTTTTTTTTGGAATTGAAACTTGCTAAACATATTTGGTAAGAAAGGTTTATCAATTTAGAAGACAATCTAAATTTAAGAAGAGAGTTATATAGATTTCATCTTAAATTTTACTTCCTTGCTATTATTTTAGTACTTTTACTCTATTATTTTGTTTACTACAATGTTTTTTTGATTTTTATGAACCTATACTTACTACCATAAATTATACATGTAGCATATAAAGGACAATAAGTAGAATTTGATAAAATATTTGTTTTTGGCTTATTGTCAACCAGATTATTCATACCTGTAATATATTCATATCATCTTTTAGATATATTATAGAGGTTGCCCTTACAATATTCTACATGCAAAAGTATCGTATTTATCAGTCACTCTTATTCTTATCTTATTTACTGCTTAAATAGTACTGTATTATTATCAATGTAAAATTGGACCCAGATTTTTCATACCAAGATGTTTAAGACCTAAAACTCATGAATATTTTATTGAATAACCCATTGAAGGAGATTGTGCCATTTGTATAACTTAATTAACTGACATACCAACTGAATCTTAATTAGAAAATAAATCTATTGCCCGTATTATTAGTAAAAATTAAAATAAACTTATGGAAACACCTTGTGTATAATTATCTCTCATTATATTAGGGTCATCATTTTCATTCTATTTGTTTAACTAAATGGATGAATGTCAAATTAAACTGTCCAACTTGTCGTACTGTACTTCCACCATTAATTTGATTCATATCAATAAATAAAAGCTTATTATTTATTTGACTTTACAATTTAATCAAAATTTAAAATTCACTTCTTAATAATATAGATTATTATTTCATTTATATAATTATTAAATTTTATAAGAGACAAAAAGAATACATTTAATGTTCTTATTATCACAATTTTTTTGTTTTCAGTTATAAATCATCATGTATAGAAAGTTAAAAGTTAATCAAAACACTAAAAACTTCTTATCTATTAAGCAAAGTTTTATCTTTTAAAATTTGAGAACAAGTTATTTTTGTATTTTTGTAATTTCTTTTTTCTTTCTTTTAAAATTATTACAATAATCTCTTTTGTATAATATATATATTTGAAGATATATTGTTAAATAATCATAATCTTATTTTTATTCAAGTAAATTATCCTTTTATACAAAAAATAATAGATTATCAATTTAGAATGAACACCAATTTTGGTAAATATTTAAGTTAATATATATTTATGATGAATATTTGAGTAATTTATTATAATAAAATGAATGTAATAAAAAAGTGTGATTTAATGATTGTTATATATAATGAAGTAATTTTTATACTGTTTTAAAAATAATAAAATCGATTTGTTTAATATATATTTTATTATTATAATATCTTAAAATGGAAGAATAACTCATAAATGTAATATTTGATCCAAATTTCTAATCTTTTGATTAAGAATTGGCCAATTTAAGTATGGATAAAATGATGAGTATCTAATTCTCAGAAGAATTATTACAAAAAAATTTTGCAGTTTTGATATCTATATTAAAACAATTGCATAAGGGAATGGTATTGTTAAATTCTAAAGTGTAAGATAATACTGACTGGGTGTAGGTAAAATATGAATAAATAATAAGAAACTAAAAGAAGTAAGTGAAACTCCTGAAACTAAATAATAGAACAAAGAGACTATTGATCAAATCACTGAAAAATTATCGTAAATGCATGAATTACATGTATAACAAGAAGTTTCTTAGAAGGACTATGCAACAAAGGAAGAATTAGATTAAACAAATTAGAAATTTAGTAAGTCTTTGATTTACATTCCATTTAGATAGAATTGTAAAATAATAAGAACAAACTTTGTAGGATTTAGAAAGTGAATTAACTGGTTAAACCAAGAAAATAGAAGATATAAATAATACTCAAACACAATAATCTGAGTTATTAAAGTAATTAAATCAAGAAATTGAAAATATCAAGAAATAGATGAGTGGATTCTAAAATGAGTTACATGAAGTGGAGGAACGCAAACCAGAATAGATAATAATAGAGAAGGAAGTTATCAAGGAAACTCCAATTCAACCTATAGCTCTTCCTATTCAATATGCTGGAAATGATGAATAGATAAATAAATTGAATTAAATAATTCTTGAGTTAAGTAAATATTTACATTAGAGTTAGAATAAAAATAAGAATAATTGTAATAAGATCTAGCCAATTTAAAAGAGGGATTGAGTAAAGTCAAAGATACTGAGGAAAGTAATCCAATAGATTTATCAGATATAAATAAGAAATTAGATGGTCATGAAGAGGAAATCTAATCTTTATTTGAAATTCTAGATAATATAAGACAGAAATTAAAGGATTAAAATAATAATTAATAATCTGATGTATCAAATGAGGAATTAAATTAAATGAAAAATGAAATAAAGAAATTGTAATCATAAATTGAAGCTTTGTAAACATAATTAAACTTAGCATCATTTGGATAAGGTGAAGATATGCAAGAAAATTAAGTAGCTTTAATTTTAGGAGAAATCAATAAATTAAGAGATCAATTATAAATTTATTGTACAATAATAGATTTTTAAAATGAGAATACAAAAAAGGAAATGAAAATGAAAATTGTTTAAGATCATGCTGATGAAGAATTAGAAAAAGCAAGAAGGGAATTCAAAAGTAAAATTGATAAGAAAGCAGAATAAACAGATATTGCAAAATTGGAAAAGGATATAATTTATTTAAAAGAGCAAATAGGAAAATCTTAATAGAGATAATCTTCAATACTTATTGAAACACCATTAAAACAAGGGAATACTGATAAAGAATTATTAAATTAAATTAAAGAATTATAATAATCAATAAAAGAAATTGAAAAGTAATTTGTATTTAATTTTTTATTAGTGATTTATTAATACATAAAACATAAATGAATTAAAATAATTAACAAACTCATATAAAATTAGCTGAATTGGAGAAGAAGATTTAAGGCATTTAAACTGATAAAATTTATATAGAACTATAAAATTAAAGAGAATAGATGGATTTAATTAAACGTGATTAAGATCAAAATAAAATTAAGATAAACAATTTTGGAAAGAAAATTGAATCAATTGTAACTAAAGATGAATTATTTTAAACTTTTGATCCTAAAATTAAATAAGTAAGAGATGAAATCTAAAGAATTGGAGATGAAACTAAATTAAACATTGAAAGAAAAGCTGATGCTTAAGAAGTTAAAGATTTGAATTAAACATTCTTAGATTAATTACAAAAGGTTGTTACTGAACTTATAAAAACATTAGCTAATAAATAAGAAACTAAAAAGGCTCTTATATATCTAGAATAGAAAGTATTATAAAACATATATATATATATAGATTAATTAAATATTTATGATACTTGAAGGAGATGGATCTAAAGATTAGGATTCCTTATTTGTAAAGAAGCCTCTCTCTTGGAGTTGTGCTTCATGTGACAAAGATTTAGACAAATACAAAGGATAATTGGGAGATTTTAAAAATTGGGCAGTGTTCCCTCCAAAAGAAACTTCACCTGAGAGAATGGGCAAGGTAGATTTTGATTCTATACTTAGTTTGGAATTGGATATAAGAATATGTAAGAGAAATTGAAATCAAACAGAGAAAAATTAGATAAGGATAGAAATTAGAATGAAAAAGAATCCAGTTAACATTAATAAAGCATGACATTAAGTCAAAGTTAAACACAATTACCAAAAATTAAATAATGATGATGTCTTTATTTCAATATATAATTAGAAAACAAAAATTTAAATAATATTAAATGTTACGAGAGTTATAAAAATGGTTGAATAAATAAAGAAAATTTGATTTGGTTTCTCTTTATTTTACCACTATCACATCTTTTAAAATAGGATGATATGGTATATATTAGCATTTCTTTTTAGTAAAAATTATATTTTGTTTACAAATTTATTGAATTTATCTTACTAAATCTTATATAATTAATCATAAAATAAATTATTCATTGTAAATTAAAATAAGAAGGAATTTTAAATCAAGTATTTATATATAATTGTTATATTAAAATTAAAAATAATTAAACCAAGTAATAAATCATAAACTTTTAAATAAAGATCAATGATATTTTATAAGGAGAGTTTATTATAAAGACTAGTTTGATAATCTAAATTCTAGTAGAATTCAAAATAGTAAATAATGATTTCAACTTATTGTATCAAAAAAGTATCAATTTACACATTAATATGGATAAATATCAAAATAATATTATGATTCAATGGATCATCAGGATTAAATATTATATATTGATTAAGAGTAAGAGTAAGCACATTATAATGCAAAATCTATATAATTTACAGAATGAAAATAACTAGAATTTTATAATGTTATAAAATTTGATCAACTTATCTATGAGTAAAAAGATGTCTTAAAGTTTAAGAGATGAAATACTATTTAATTTGATATCTCTTTAATTCTTAATTAATCGACGCATTCATGAACTTATGAAATTTTCTACTGTGTTTTACAAGTCTTTGTAATAAAAATTAGCTTATGACAAAAGTTTAATTGTAATTTTTGAGAGGTTATACCCTTAAATAAGAATATTTCAATTGAAAACAAATTCAATAAGAAGGATTTAAGAAAAATTGGATCTGTTTAAGGAATCATTAAGGAGGGTGTAAATAAGAATTTCTTAGTAAGTTGTGGATATATATGGACAATTATATCAGAATCATAGTTAGTATATTGATATGAATAAAGAATAAATGGATATAATAAAACTTAAAAAGTGTATAAGAAGATATTTCAGTCAGGTGAATATAATAAATCAAAATATGCTTAAAATTATGATGAAATGTAATTAGAAATGATGAATAAAGTAAGTAGGAAGAAATTGTAGGGATTGACAAATATAAAGAGTTGATATGTTAAAGAAAATAAAGAGAATCTTTGTAATTGTTTAAATGGAATTAGATACAAATAAGAGAATACTAGAATAATTCAAATGAAAATTTATAAGTTTAAATGATTTCTTAAGTTAGAGAGGTTTAGTGAATAATTATAATATACTAATCAATCTTCTTTTACTATCCAACATTTTTCACATACATCATAATCACATTCTTAACATCTATATGCTCCACCTATTATCGAAGTTCTACACACATCGCAAGAATGATATTTTAAATTAGGAACATATTTCAATCTATTATTGATAATATATACTCGTGTCCACCACCACAAAATTCACCCATTACAGNTTAAATCAAGTATTTATATATAATTGTTATATTAAAATTAAAAATAATTAAACCAAGTAATAAATCATAAACTTTTAAATAAAGATCAATGATATTTTATAAGGAGAGTTTATTATAAAGACTAGTTTGATAATCTAAATTCTAGTAGAATTCAAAATAGTAAATAATGATTTCAACTTATTGTATCAAAAAAGTATCAATTTACACATTAATATGGATAAATATCAAAATAATATTATGATTCAATGGATCATCAGGATTAAATATTATATATTGATTAAGAGTAAGAGTAAGCACATTATAATGCAAAATCTATATAATTTACAGAATGAAAATAACTAGAATTTTATAATGTTATAAAATTTGATCAACTTATCTATGAGTAAAAAGATGTCTTAAAGTTTAAGAGATGAAATACTATTTAATTTGATATCTCTTTAATTCTTAATTAATCGACGCATTCATGAACTTATGAAATTTTCTACTGTGTTTTACAAGTCTTTGTAATAAAAATTAGCTTATGACAAAAGTTTAATTGTAATTTTTGAGAGGTTATACCCTTAAATAAGAATATTTCAATTGAAAACAAATTCAATAAGAAGGATTTAAGAAAAATTGGATCTGTTTAAGGAATCATTAAGGAGGGTGTAAATAAGAATTTCTTAGTAAGTTGTGGATATATATGGACAATTATATCAGAATCATAGTTAGTATATTGATATGAATAAAGAATAAATGGATATAATAAAACTTAAAAAGTGTATAAGAAGATATTTCAGTCAGGTGAATATAATAAATCAAAATATGCTTAAAATTATGATGAAATGTAATTAGAAATGATGAATAAAGTAAGTAGGAAGAAATTGTAGGGATTGACAAATATAAAGAGTTGATATGTTAAAGAAAATAAAGAGAATCTTTGTAATTGTTTAAATGGAATTAGATACAAATAAGAGAATACTAGAATAATTCAAATGAAAATTTATAAGTTTAAATGATTTCTTAAGTTAGAGAGGTTTAGTGAATAATTATAATATACTAATCAATCTTCTTTTACTATCCAACATTTTTCACATACATCATAATCACATTCTTAACATCTATATGCTCCACCTATTATCGAAGTTCTACACACATCGCAAGAATGATATTTTAAATTAGGAACATATTTCAATCTATTATTGATAATATATACTCGTGTCCACCACCACAAAATTCACCCATTACAGGAGGTTGTCTACATTTAACACAATAATATATATTGCATTAAACACATCCATATCTACTCATAGTGTCAACTGGACCACATTAATTACATTTTTAAATATGCTTCTTGACCCATTATAGTTTATGTTCATTTTGACATACATCATTTGCAGCCCAATTAATCATAATTTTTACAATATTATTAATATTTAAAATATTCATATATATATATATAAATGAACAACCCTGATCCACTTGATAAAATCTTATAACTCGGATAATAATATGAATAGCAGTATTAAATCTATTCGAATTAGGGTTTAACAAAGAAAAATAATCTAAAATACAATAGAAATTGTAAATTAAACTGAATAACAGATTTTGAAAGACAGAAAAGAATTTGAAAAATACTTATAACAAAAATGAAAAGTTGAATCAAATTTATTAATTTGACAAATCAATAATCAACTTATCACATTCTACTAATATTTATTTATTCTCTTATTCTTTTAAAATTATATAAATGTTAACAAATTAACGAGTAATAATTACAACCCTACGTAATAGATTCAAAATTAAAGTACAAATGTAATAATGTTATATTATTTAAATTTATCATAAGGATATATTTTGTTACTTTAATAATAATAAATAAATTATACTTTTAAGATATCTATTGTATTATTATTCTTTTAATAATAATACTTAAATAATTAATTATTATTATTATTAAAAGTAACAATGAAAAACTTATAAATTTACAATTTCATATCATATAAGTGTCTGTTTTAAAAGATACTTTTTTATTATTCTATAAATTATGTTATTAATTATCTTTAGATTAATATTAATAATTTTATTATTTTATGCAATCTTAATCTATAGGAGAAGTATTTCAATTTAACTTATAAAGGATTATTTAGTTAAAACTGAAGCCAAAGGTGAAAGTCTAGCAAACAATAGTAAATTAAATAAAGAAAGTTCTATGATTGAATAAGAAACCAATAATAATATCAAGTTGATTCCTGATGATAAAGAAAAGTTCTTTGAAATAATATTGAAAGAATAGGTTAAAAATATGTTTAATATTATTAGTAAATGAGATTGGATAAGAAATATCAAGATATGTATGGATAATATCCTGGGAATCTCGAGGATATGATTCGTTCAGAAGTATTTAAATAATATGGATATGATGATTGTCCTTCAAATCATAAATTATATTATGTTTTGACTCAGAAATACAGAAATGATCCTGAATTGAAAAAATAAGTATTCTTTTGGAGAAATAATGTAATGTAAGGATGTAGACTTTCTTTGAACCAAGAACCACCTAAAATTCAATTGTTTAATTTATAAAGTTAGAGAGTTTCCCTCAAAGAATTAATGTTACAGAGTCATTAAGAGAATAGACTTCTTGTTGTTTATTCTGGTAGCATTACATGACCTCCATATCGTGAAGCTATAGCTGATTACATTGCATTTGCATAAAAATATAAAGATATTTGCAAATGCATTATTACATATGTAAAGGAGGCTCATTTTGTTGAGAGAGATGAATAAGGCAAATTTGTAGATGGATGGCCTATTGGATTCTATGAATATGAATATCCATAACACAAATCTCAGAAAGATAGATAGTAAATGGCTAAAATGCTTCAAGAATAGTTTCATATTCCAAAGGATTTAGATGTCTATTAAGATTAATTTCCTGATAATTTATTTGATGAATCTTTTGGAATTTGGCCATTTAATATGGTTGTTTTCAAGGAATGTAAATTTATATGGAGAGGAATCTTAAATTTAGAGGGTTTAAAAGAGAAATATCATTCTAAATAATTAGAAAATCATTTATAAAATCTTAAATATTGAATTTATTAAAATAGTAATCATTGAAATGAATTCTATTAGTAAAAACAAATTGGAATATTGATAGAATGAAAAATATGATGGTTATTATTATGTATTATAATTCAATCTAAAATTTTGAGTTTATCCATATATATTTTCAAGTTAATGGAACTTGCTTAATCGTACTGTTAGAAATCATATTTGAAATGGAGTTCTATGATGAATTAGATTAATTTTAATTAATGAATAATTAATAATGTTACGAAATTAAGATGAAAAAAATGGGATATAAAAAATAATCACAATAAATATAAAGGCTCATATATGATGAGTTTAGTACCATTCACAATATTTGTATAATTAAGGAGCATTGGATAATTCAGCAAAGGATTTTAATTGAGAGACAGTGTTTTGATCTATAAAATTGCATAGAATTTTCTCACATAAAGATTTCAAATCTATTAACATATATTAATCAGCAGTCTGTAATAAGGATTTAACTTATTCTAAGCAGGATGAAAATTAATCATTTGGTACCTAGTTATAATTTAGATTATTTACTTCACCAGTATAAATATAAAATAATAATTATTCAAATATTAGAGCAGATGTATCTTGAATATATATTTTTTATTCTTAATTTTATTATTCAGATTCAAAAAGTTTAGAGAAATTTAAATATCTAGATAATACTGTAATATAATATTAATTTACATATTTTATGTGCATAAAATTGTTGACCATCAACTATAAATATAAGATCACTATATTTTGGTGAATTATAGAATTATTTAAAATAGTTATTTATTTAAATATTATTAAAATCTAGAATATGAATATTAGGTGGAGTGATAGTATCAATAATAAAAAAGTCTTTAAAATATTAAGAACCACAAGATCCACCAAAAATATAGATTAGATTACCCATAGCAGTCATACTATGACCAGCTCTAGCTTTATCAAAGTGTTCTTCATCTTACAATTCAACAACAGTCCATATATTTTTAATTGGATCATAACATTATAAGTCTCCAAAACAAGTTGTTTATGGTCCACTACCACCAAATAAATAGATATTATTTTCAATAGTTGTCATACACATACCTGCTCTTGCACTAGGTGAATATGCTGCATTTAATTCACTCCATTTATTAGTCAATGTATCATAAGCATAAAGATCATTTAATCTTTTTTTACCATCCCATCCACCAAAAATAAAGAGTTTATTTTCCCAAACAGTAGAACTATGATTAGCTCTTGGAGGAGGTTTATCCTTTTCAGAAGTTTGTATGAATTTCCAAATATTTGTTTTAGAATTGAAACTATGTAAATCATTTAGATAATCTTTTCCATCTCCACCTCTAAAGATATAGATTAATTAACCAATTAAATCAGCACTATGCATATTACATGGACCAGGAATCTACTTAAATTATTGTTATTACTTCACCTAATGTATTTACTAATGTCCATGTTAAAGTATCAAGATCTAAAACATATACATCTCCACTTGCATAAGTTCCACTTCCTAACCATCCACCAATCACAAACATTTTATTCTCAATCACAGTTGCTGAATGTCCATTTCTACTTTCAGGTATTTTACCATTAGTTTTACATTTTGTCCATTATCCATCTCTATAAATATGAATATCATTATGATTCTTTTTAGAATCATATCCACCAAAAATTATAATCTAATTTTTATAATGCACAGATGTATGATTTTTAATTGCAGGACATTATTAAGCATTTTTTCTGAATACTTTGGCTACAAGTTTTTCTTATTAACAATAATTAGGAGATTATCCATTTCCATCATAGTGATACATAATATTGTAAGATTATTTAAATATGATTATAAATTATTCAATCAGATTAATTAATTTGAATCTATTTGAATATATGTGATAAAATGTTATTCATATTGTTTTTATAAACAATTATAAAATTAATCAACTGTTTTATTTACTCTTATTTGATATTATACTGTCTTGATATTATTTATAAGAGAATAGAGCCTTAAAATAACAATAAGTATATACCTAATCTATATTATTTCTTGGATAATAATCACTATAACTATGATTATTATCTATGGATTAATTAAGATCATATAGAGGCATATCAAATGGATTATTCTAGAATTACTTAGCTGTCTCATTAGTAAATTTAGATGACTATATTCCATATTTCGAGAATTATCTATGATCTGAACTTTATAAGATTCCATTAACATGATCTTCACTTATAATTGATTTGGATTTTTAACTTCTTTTATCTTAAATAGTAGCATATTTAATTATCGATGGACTTAAATCTAAAATATTGATTATATTTAACCTCTTTCAATTTTAGTCACATGAGATTATCTTTTCTCTTAATATCTTTTTTAATGAACCATGAAACTATCTTTTGGTGATTTTAATTGTTATGCTTATTTTAATTCTTTTAAAACATAAGAACTAGCACTACTACCAACTTAAGGTACATATTAAACAGGACTCAAATTTTATACATATTATGACATTTTATGATGTTCCTCTTCATCAGAATGTTCAGTATGTTATTACTCAAATTACATTCCTAGACTAGTAATTGTTTTAGGGCGTTTAAAAGTTTCAGATGATAATAACATTAGATGTCTAACATTACATACAACTTATTCTATTAAACTGGTATTTTTCATACATTTGAACTTTCTTGAATGATTTCTCTATTGTAATATAAATATTTACTCTTTAATATTTTTATCTTTTGTTAATTTCATCAAAATAAATATAATCCATTAACATTTATCTTGGAGGAATATAATGAACTTTCTTGCAATTATCAATTTTATGATTCCCTTTACAAATTTAACAAGTTAATCCAATTAGTTTATATTCCTAATTGAATTATACTCTATCTAAACACATTTTAATTTTTTCAAGTTCTGTAATACTTTTTTTAATTTCTTTCCAAAATAATTCTGAATTAATTTCCAATATCTTACAACATGTTTCACATTAAACACTAATATCAGACTCTTATTATAAAAAGAATCCATTTTAATTATAAATTCCATTTTCATTAATACCTATTGGAAATTATTTGTTTTATTTTTATTAATAACATTTAACTTTTCCTGATAATATAAAATATAAATATTTATTTTCTTATTAAGCTTCAATTAAAACTTCATTTGGTTCCAAAATTCTTTCCTTTGTTGCATTCATTAATATATTTGCTATTGATGCTTTACTCAAACATTTATCTATTAATGGTATTTTCCTTAAAGTATTTGAATATTATGCATTCAATAATTTATTAGATAATGCATTTGGTAATTTATCATAATCAATTAAATTTCTTGTTTTCAATCTTGATTAAATTTATTTATTTGATATTGATAAACTTTCATATCTTAAATCAAATGGTAATTATTGAATAATTTATGAAAATTCAATTAATCCTGATATTAATGTACTTTAATTTCTATATAGATAATTAATCTAATCACTAATAATAGTAAATTAATAAACAATAAAAATAAGAACAATAATTTTAATTGGATAAATTAAAATTGATTAATTATTTGTTATTATAAGTATATTGATTATACTACACTAATTTTAATAGAATTCATTCAAACTTTAATGAATTTAATTGACTTATGTAATAACTAATAGAAATCCACAAATAGTTTAGAATAAATGAATTTATGATATTCTTAAAGTAAAGAAATAAATTGAATATTATCTAAAACATATAGAGAGTTAAAGTAATTGTTTAAACATTTGATAAAATCTTGTAAATGTAACTATATGTATGATTTACATGAATATAACTTGCTATCTAAAATAATTATAATTAATACTTAAAATCAATTAAAGTACAAATAAAGGGAATAAAAGCAGCTAATGGTAAATAATCGATAAATTTTGCAGTCTTTTAAATATTCAAACTAAACAATAAGAAGTTTAAAAATAATAATGGCAGTTAAGTTTGTAACTAATATGTTAGATTATAATCAGAATATGCTACACCATATAAGAGAAGTGGAAATTAATACATGTAATAGATATAAAGAATAATTTGTATAATAATTACTATTGGTTTGATATTTGTTTAGAATTCTTGTTTCTTCTTTTCTTTTACATAAGTATTATCACCCAAATATTATCCATACTTATTACATTAATCATCATCCTTATATGTACCTTAATGAGTAAATATTTAACTCCAATGTACTGGTTCTTTGATAATAAAATCATTGATTTATGGAGATAATTTCTTATTAATTAGAGTCTCAAATGCCTTATTATCTGACTGTTCATTCACACTTGATTCTTCATTAATGAGATTTAATGGTGTAGCTCTACCATCTATTGCTCCTGATGTACAAAGTGGTGATTTCTATACATTATGAGTACCTATTCTAATTTAATGGAAGTTCTAATACTATGTTGAGAGTCAATAGGAGTGAAAGAACTATTTAAATCACTTGGTCTTCGAACTTACATTACAGGCTAAGAATTCAAGGAGTTAATTTGTTGTAAGACTGGAACATTATTAGATGTGTCATTTACAGAGATTTCTGATTTTGAGCAATTTTTACGATAAGAACTCATTATTATTTAATTATATTACTCAAAGTTAATGGAATAAATCCATTTACTTATTACATTTAAAATTGAACTACATCTTCTTCATTTTCATCAAACATCATAGGAATTGGTTCAGTTTCATTCATTTTTTTAGATTTTACAAAATTATTTCGATGACTTAATTTCTTTTCTAAGAATTCCAATATCTTCATTTACTTATTTAATTGAGGATTATCATTATTACTAACTTATTATTATTATTCTATTGAATCAATCTTTACATCTAATAAATCTTCACTTCTCTTTACTATAGTATTATTTTGTTCTTTTGATAAAGATTGTTAAATTATTATTAAGAATATAGATATAATCAAATCTAATATTACACCTCCAGATAAACTAATATAGAAAACCTAATATATATATATATTCTTTACTAGAAATAGATATGTGTCATCCTTCAAATAAGATATAATTGCAAATATCCTTACAAATATACACAATAAACATTTTAATACTAACAACCAAATGCTCTTGAAAATGTATCTTTTTATAATTATACATTCAATACTATAATTAATTTTAATCCAAACATTTATTTAAGTAATTTGAGTGAAATTTACCATTGCAATTCTAACAAATTTTGCATTCTTTACATTTAAAATCCTTATTCATTCTTCCACAATTTAAACATGCTTATTAAAACTTTAATTTCTTATTGTTAAATATAGTCACTAATTTAAGAATCATAAATTACCTTTTGTATTACCCAATAAGAAAAGTAATAATATAATCATAAATTCACATAAAATACCCATGGCAACATACTATTCATATTATAATTTGAACTACCTCATAATGTTAATAAAGTATTGAGTAAATGCAGTCAATTATGAATAAGGTATTCTCTACTATTTATATACCAATCAGAAGATTCAGAATCATATTCTACTTCATATCAAATTTAATTTCACTGATATTAATATTATTTATAATCTATTTCTCATAACTCATAATACATAATTTAATTGAATTTTACTTAAGATATAATTTATATTATTATTTCCATCAAATATATAAAGTATTTAACAAAGTAAATTATTCTATTTAGGTTATAAATTATAATGTTAAATTTTAGTATTAAATAAATAATCTAAATTATTATTATCTAATATTGAATTATATTAGTTATCCTTTACATTATGTTATTTAAATAATAATTATTCACTTTGTTAATTAAATAAATTAAGATTTATAAACATATAAAATTTAATTTAAATTGAATCAATTACTTAAAAATGAATAGAAATATTATTTAAAATTCATTATGTTAATATATTTATATGTTTTAAGTACTAAAATTATAAAAAATATAGAGATTATTATAATGAGAATCATAAATTAATCAATATAATGAATAATCAATCATAAAATAACTAATTTATATTATTCTTACATATATATATTAAGTTAAGACTTTTTATGAAACATAATTCTTAATTATTAAATTATAAATTGAATGGGTAATCAATAGCAAATATTGAAATTGACTAAGACTAAATAGTTTAAACGTATATAAGTTTATTAATGAAATAGCAAACTCTGTAATTGTAATTACAGGAGCATCTAGTGGAATTGGACGTGAATTAGCATTACAATATGCAACAAGAGGAGTCAAGTATATATATTATAGATTAGATTAATGTTGGCTGCTAGATCAGAAGAGGAATTAAAAGAAGTTTGTACATTATGTGAATAACTGGGATCAAGAGCTCATTATCAGATCACAGATGTATCTAAAGAAGAGGACTGCAAGTATTTAATAATTTAAGATTAAGAGATAGTTGATAGATGAGACAGTGAGAATATTCAATAGAATTGATATTTTAGTATTAAATGCTGGAGTGAATGCACATTCATTTTTTGAAGAATTCAAAGATTTATCAGTATTTAAGAAGATAATGGATATCAATTTTTATGGATATGTATATTGTACTAAGTAAATATAATTAAGATTGATTTAGATATGCATTACCACATATAAGAAAAAGTTCAGGTTAATTTGTTGTAATGTCTTCAATATCAGGAGAAATTGGATTACCTTATAGAGTTCCATATTGCAGTTCAAAGTTTGCAGTAACAGGCTTTTTTGAAGCACTTAGAACAGAATTGGAAGATTTCAATGTTGCCATAACAATAGTATGTCCTCCTAGTGTACGAACTCCAATGAGAGATCATGATTTATTAAAGAAACATTCTCCTAAAGATGAAAGTGAAGATAGAATTACAATATAAGAATGTGTTTCAATGATTTTGGATGCAGCTGATAGAAGAGCTCGTAAAGTATATATTAGATTTAATATTAGATCTTCTTTCCATTTAAAGCTTATTTAAGTGTTTATGTTAGACCTATATTTCCTGATTTTGTGGATAAGAGATTAAAATAGAAGGCTAAGTTGTGAGAATAAAAAACAAATTGTCATTATATAATTATCAAAGTCTTTTTTTACCACATGAACCACAATATTTATGATTGTTGGCAAATTTATTACCACAATTAGTACAGAATATACTACGTTGAAATTTATTTCCACTATTCATACGTATACAAAGTTGTATATGTTTTTCATATGCTTTTTGTTCAAATGTCTTTTAACATGTAGGACATTTAGCAATAGGTACTGAACGTGATAATATACTTTCAACTCTTTATTTTATTTTTGGTAGAAATGATGGTTGACTTGATGATAGTTCCTATACCAAAGTTTCATCTGCCTCTTCTTCTTCATTTATTTATGCAACTACTTTATATTTATCCAATGCTTTTGTTCTAGCTTAACATGTATGTGCTTTTAGATTTCTATATTTCTTATGACAATATGGACATGGTTATAAAGTAGGCTATGTGTGTAATTCTTATGTTTTTTATTTCTTTGATTTTTTTACAAATGGATGTTCTATAGTACACATAAGTAAATGTAATGTTAAACGACCTTAAAAGAATTAACGTTTGCAATAAGGACATTGTTCTTTTGGTATCATTTCTATTTAAGCATCTACAGGTGTGAATGGTCTTTCAATTTATTCATCTAATTGTTCTTTATCAAATGAATTATTCACTGCTTAAATTGTTGACTTAGAAATAGCATCTTCATCAAAGAACTCATTATTCTCGTTATCAATCGGAAATATTAATTTGTTCATTAATTAATATATGCTTATTAAGAGATTAAGTAACATCATTGTTAAGTATAGATTCTCAAAAGAAATTCTCGATTTTGCAAAATCTACACCTCCAAAATAACAACTTAATTCATAACCTGTTAATTGTATGGTCTTACATCCTGTCTTATATCCTAATAAGGGACCTGAATTAGAATTGTATATGGCTGAAGAAGCTATAGGTTTATCAAAATCATTAAGTTGGACTTTAGAATAAGGACCTTTTTGGAAAGATGAATATACTCAAGATATTAGAAGAAGTTAAGGTAAAATTGATGAAGAGGATAAAGATAATTAATCATAAGAATAAAATTAACAAAAAGATTTCCAAATAAATGAAGATGATTTAGGTCATGAATGGAGAAATAAAATTATTAGAAATTCAATAGCAAAATCATCATTAGTCAAAGTACCTAGGATTCATTCAACAACATTCTTTACAAAAGGTAAACTTGCCATGTTAGGATAACATATATAATCTAAAAGGATTAATGCTGTATTTATAAATCATGAATTAACACCATTATAAACTAGAAATTTAGAAAAATTATGGACTCAATATTCAAAAGGAGAAATAACATCTGTAATTAAAGAAGATAATAATGAAAATATTGATAATAATGAAGCTATTATTACAGATGAAATTGAATCTGATAATGATTTTGAAGGTCTCTCAGTAAAAGTATTTGATAGATTCACAATGATTTTATAAATATTTGCTAAAAGATCAACATAAGGTGTTTCTAGATTATAAATTGAATTATCATTTCTTAAATTTGCAAAAACTAAATTAGTAAGAAGTGGAAGTGCCTTTGTTTCACTTTCATCAATCTTTAAAGGAGATTTAATGATGGCTAAAGAGGTTTATGTTGAAGTTGTATCAGCTAAATAAAGAAGAGCTTTAGGTAAAATGAGTGGATCAGGAGAAAGTGAATTATAATTATAAAGAAGACTTATAGATGATAGAATTGCAAAAGTCAAAAAACTTATTGATGAAGAAAGTTAATAAAGATCTAAAATTAAACGTAAAAAACTCATTCACACTGTTCCCAGAATTGCATTAATTGGATACACAAATGCTGGTAAATCTTAATTATTGAATTGTATATTATAAAAGGAAGTAGTCTAGAGTAGAGATTTACTTTTTTAAACTTTAGATACAACCTCAAAATCTATACGATTAGCCTCTGGATAGAAAGCAATAATGTTAGATACTATTGGATTCATTACTGATCTACCACATGATTTAGTAGAATCATTTAAATCTACATTAGAAGAAGTTGAAGATGCTGATATAGTATTACATATTAGAGATATATCTCATCCATGTACAGAATAATAAAAATAAGTTGTCCTTGATGTTCTTAAAGAATTAGGATTTAATTAAGATTTCTATAATAAGAAAATGGTATTCTCTAATTATTAATATAGATTGAAGTATGGAATAAAATTGATTTGATGAATTATCCAATAGATTATGAATTTATTGAATCTTAGGATTATCCCATAGTACCTATAAGTGCATTGATGAATATTAATATCAAAAGGTTGCTTTAAGTTATGGAGGAAAAATCTAATCAAATAATGAATAAGAAACTATACAGAATCAAATATAATATAGATTAACATTTTGAAAGACTTAAATGGTTATATGAGAATGGAAACATTTCAGGAGTTATGAATGAAATATAAATACCTCCTATTAAGAAAGGAGATCCTACAATCATAGAATATGATGTCATTATAGATGAAATCACTTACAATAGATACATAGCCACCTTTTAACCTGAAATGAGAATTAAAAAAAATAAAGGAATGCCTCCTTCAAATTGGAAATGATTTGTTTATGTTTTCTTTAATATAATGAGTTTTCTTGTATTTAAAATATTATTATTCTTTAAATAACACTAAATACTAGTTGAACTAATAAATAGTATTTCCAAATAGCTTTTTCAAAACAAATGTTAGAAATAAAAAATATACATTGTTTTTAACTCTTTAGATTTTTAAAAAAAAAGCAGAAAAAATATATTATTAATATTTAATATTTAATTATGAAAAATTAATAATAATTAGTTATTCTAAAATATGCTCTAATTTAATATGTAAGATTTAATTTATTTTGAGACAACCAATGTTTCATTATATTAATAATAAAGAATTACTTAAAAAAATTTCTATTGTTTTGATAGTCAACCAAATTTAAGTTTATCGAAATTTTATTTTATTTAATAAATCTTTATAATTTTATAGATATCTATGATAAACACAGATAATTTAAATTAACTCTAGTTTGAGGTTTTATTCTATTCTTTACAATTTTTCAATTTTTCTTTTATTTAAATTTTCTTTTATATAGGTTCTTTTCATATATAATATTAATTAAAGATGTATTAGTATTATAAGATAGGTTTAAGATATATTAAAAAATATAGATATAAACTTTATATATTATTTATCAAAGCTCAGCCATAACAGTCAAAATGCATAGAATAGGAAAGACAATCACTAGGATCATTATCAAATTATATTATTTTCTCTGATTTTCTATTGGAATTTATTTATCGGTTATAAGTTTCTTCTATTTCCTTAAAAGTTCAGCTATAATTTCAATTGATCTTTATTATTGCTCTAATTGATGGTCTTTATAAAGGAAATATTTCCCATAATTTTCCCTTTTTTCAATTATTTATTATGTAATTTCATTGGCACGATTAGAATGGTGTTTTTACTTGATATTTTTTGGGATCTATTCAACATTGTAGGAGTATTTATATAATTTATCGTAATCTTTTTATCTGTTTAAAAATTCTTCCTTTGTTTCAGAAGATGTGGTATATTATGTAAAAGTTTGTCTTCTTTTTTTAAGTAATTGATTTTTCATCAAAGAATTGTTATTAGAACTGTATAAGCATTCTGTTTTCATATTAAGCAAGTATTTTATTTAATTTTAATAAGCAAAAGAACTTTTATTCACTTAAAATAACATTAAATAATATCTTTTATTAGTGATAAATAGTTAGTGATGGTCTAAACTAAAAACTATTTTGATATATTTAACAATAAAAAATTAAAGTAGGATTATAAAATATATTAAAAGGTATTGTTGAAACTATTTTTAACATTAAGAATTTTCTAGAACTTTAATATAAATGAAAAATAAGATAATTTTATAAAATATCAAATTAATTTTAAATATTTTAATTCATTCTAAATAGATAGAAACTTAATCAAATGTCATATATATAAGTTTGTGAATATTAAGATATTATTATTGAAATAAAGTTTACATAATTTTTATTACACAATCATACTCTTTCAATAAAGTAACATTTGCCTTTACATTTTAAAAATCTAATGATTTTCGATTACATCCCCATTATAACAATATTGGTTGTATTTATCTGGTATCTAAAATTCAAAATTTCACTAAGATTCTCTATTCCTTATTTTATCCGATAAGGTACTTCAAATTATTTCTATATTGTATTGAATCAATAGAATCAATTTATAATTCTTTGAAGTGTTCAAATTTTGTAAACCTGGGTTCTTAAGTATTATATTATATGTAGTAAATGCTAAATATATTATAAACTTTGTAAAGTAACACTAGATGTCATTTTATAACTATTGTTATACTAAAATCAATTAATTCATGAAAATTTGGGAAACAATCAAAGGAATCAATTATCAATTATAAGCAATCTATTAGCTATCTATAATTTAATTTGAAAATTGAAAAGCATCATTATGAATAGATGAAAAATAAATCAAAATTGCTCCAGATTTTATGAGTTTCAAAATAAAAAAGATTTTTTTCGAAATTTTCTTGAATTATTACTGCAATTCTAGTGATAATAGTATATAAATTGTTCTTCTTTGATATTCAAAAATGAGTGACAATTATATTAAATAAGATACATTTTTAGTTTGATCTGGAGATCATACATACTTGCGATATAATTATATCGCTGTAATTTTATATGTACTCATTATCACTAAGAAAGAAAATATGTTCCTTACTATCCTCTAATTTTTCTTTTGAAATTAGCTATGTGAGATTCATTATAATCTTTTTCTGTTTCTCATAAGCATATCTCAAAAGAGATTTAGGAAAATGAAGAATTTATAGATTTCGATTAACCTAAACTACTCCAATTATTCAAGAAACATTTAGAATCTCTTTTAAATTCAATTGGACATTCACTTTCAGAACTCAATTTTTTTATTAAATGAAAAAAAAGGCTCCTACAAGAAAAAGAATGAATTATGAGGATGCGTTGAAAGTAGCAGCAAAAGAGGAAGTACTTGCAATATGAATAATAAAAGGTGGCCTTTTTTGGATAATGTTAGAAGTTTAAAGATAGACCAACTGATCCTGCTCCAATTGATAGAGCAATACATTTCCTCTTTTTGAAGGAGAATGTAAGTTACTTCATTCTTCCACAACTTAGAATGTAGATAGAAAGACAGCTTTACAATTTGGAATGCGAAGACTCTGTAAAATTGATAGTACTAGACAATTTGACGGTCCTGCTGATTACAGAATAATGAAGACTAATAAATTACTATCTGGGGCAATTAACGGATGGTATAATGGAGCAGCTGAGGCTAGATTTGATTTAGGTTCTGGTTTTACTATTGATATTGCCAATAAACAGGACAATAGTTTTCATTTGAAAAACAATAATCCTATTGATTTAAGAGTTTAAACTTCAGAAAGGGATAAGATTACTATGTAAAGGTTTGAATTCTCAAAATTAAATTCAGATAGATTGACATAAGAATTAAGTAAATTAAAAGAGGAGACTTAACAAAAAAGCAATCAGCCTAAATTATATGTTGAAGTAGCTGGATAAAAATTATTTCATCTTCTCGATTAGGAGAATCCTAAACCTTCTCTTTTATAAGAATTTAAAGCTTTTTCCACTATCGAAGATATTGTTAGACTCCATTAAGTTAAATCACTTGATAAAATTGAATCAATTAGCAATCTTCAAGAATCTAGTACTTCAAGATTGAGATAGAGAGCAATGACTAATTTACATGATTAAAAATAGACATTATTTTCTAAGAAAAGATTATCAGCTCAACCAGAGGAAGATTCTTAAAAGATTTATAAGAAGTTGTTAAAGTAATTAAGATCAGAAGATTAATTTATTATACCTTCTTAACAACCAAAAAAGAGTTTGTAAAGTAATCATGCCAATACTTCCAGAAGAAACTCCTAGTAGTCTTTCTTCTTCAATTTAACTAACAAATAAACAATTCCTTCCAATAATAGCATTAGCAATTCGTAATAAAATTTAGAATCTAATTATAAAAAACCATTTACTTAAAGAACTTCATAATTAGATAAAGGAACCTGTTTTGAATAGAAAGTTGAAAACTTTGTTAAATAAAAGCTTATGATTTAAAATTCAAAGTCAGTATCTCCAGAAATAGATTGCACAAATTTATAATAAAAATAAGATGTAATTTATTTTTTTAGTTTAGTTATTCAAACAATTAAGATTGAAAGAAATATAAAGAATATAGAAAGTAAGGATAAATTCATAGAGATGAATATTAAGTTATCATTAATTAATCTTAAATTTTATTGGCAATAATTTAGATGATATTTCTGTTGTGGATAATTTAGGTTTGATTTCTGTGATGAGATAAGTTTCTATATTTCCAGAGTTAAGTTTATCATTACTACAATACATTTTTTTGTTTCAATCTCAAAAATTCCATTTAATTTTATATCCTATAAATTTATAAACTCTAATCATTTAAATGCAAAATAGTATTTTTATTAACATCCTATAATTTTTATTTGAGTGTTTCTATTTGAGATTGTATTTCTTAAAGAGTTATACTTTTAAGGTACATTTTTTTGTTTAATTACTTATTAATATCATCATAATCATCTTCTGCCCTGAGAAGAAGCTGAACGTACAGACGATCTAACAGAGGGAACTCCAACGGATGAGGGTTGTTTACTAGGAACAGTAACATTTTTCTCCTAAAAGACAGCATCTATTATGGCTTGCATTTCTGGAAATTCTTAGACTAAATTACTTAAGAGATTAATAGTTTATGAAATTTTACAAAATGCATGTCTTTAGTGTCTTATTTAAATTATTTTAAATATCTAATTCTAAAGCAGAAATATGTGCATTTGATTCATCAAGCACAATTCTTTTTTATTATACTTTTGCTAATTTAGAATTCATAATGTTTTCAGCTCTACTAATTTTTTCTTGTTAATCTTGCAATTCTTTTTCCATTTTTTAAAATTACATTTCCACTTCCCTCTCTTGATTATCAAGAATTTCAATCTAGAATAAATATTTATAATTATAAATACTCTATTTTATATTTCAGTCAACCTTCTCATATCTTCATCTATCTCTTATTATAATCTTTGTAATTCCTTTTTCTTTTTAAATAGATTTTCAGATGCTGCTCTACATTACTCTTCTAATCCATCTCTATGAGATACTTCTTTCTAAGAAATACCCTTATTTAAGAAACTATCCCTATATTTACTATTTCTATTCTTAAGATGAGATAATGTATTATCTAAGGCCTTTAATTCCTAATCTCTCTTAATGATTTCAGCATTTAATTCATCACCTTTCCTCTATAATTCTTCTCTTTCTTAAGAAGCCTTAATAATGTAATATGCTTATGAATGTTCTTCAATGTTTTAAGTGTCTTACTCTCCATTAGAAGATTTATTCTTTTAGACTAATGATTCATATTTGATTCTGAGATTCTTCACTCTATTTTATCTCTCGGCTAATTCAACAGCAATTTTATGTCTTTCTTCTTCAGCTGCCTTATGTTCAGCCACCAATACATCCTTATGCACTTAAATTTCTTATTCTCTTTCTTGCATAGCCATTTCTAATTAATATTTACGATTTTCTAAATTAAACACTTTATCAACAGCAGTTGTTACTACTTTTTATATCTTTTGTATTTCTAATTTCATAAAATCATGTTAAACCAACACTTCTTCTTTTGACTTTACAATCTTACTCAAGTCTTAATAAGTCATATCATTTTCTAAGGTTAATTCATCTATAGTTTATTTCAATTTATTTTATGATGCTTTAGTACCAGTTAATTGTCTATCTGTTCCTCTTAAGTCATCATCAAGTCTTTTCAAACTCTATAATAATGTTTTATATTCTTTCTTTTATAAATTAACTTTCTCCTCAATTTCTTTAATTTCATTTTCCAAATCCTTCTTCTCTTCCAAAGTACGTTCTCCTTTGGCTCTTGCTACTCTTCTTTCCATCAATTATATCTAATATTCTGCATTATATAATAATTCTTATTATCTTTAAAATTCTTAAATTAATTTATTGATATGAGCTTAATAATTACGACAAGCACTTACATTTGCTTGTATTTCTCCATATAAATTAGCTTCATTTTCTCTTAATTTGAATAAATCTTAAGTAGCTTTGAATAAGACTTCTTTTTATAATTTAATTTCTTTATCCAAATCAATTCTTTACTTTTCTAAATTCTTATATCTATCTGATGCCATACTCCTTTACTTTTCAAATTCTTAGTGTTAAATATCTTCCAATTTCAATTTCTACTTTTCACTAGCATATTTCTTTTAAGCATTATTCAATCTTTATTTTTTAATTAAAAGTTCTTATGACATCTATGCTAATCTATTCCTTTTATTTGATAAATCAGTAGCAAATGCAGATAATTGATTCTTTTAAATTTCTACATCTGCCTTAAGATTATCTATGGCTAATTCAATATCTTTATTTGATTATCTTTATTAAATGATAGTTCTTTCTAATTATTAATTTTAAACTTCAACTGATTTATTTTCTTACTTTTCATTCATCAATTAAGATTTTCTATTTTCCAAATCTTATTAATTAGCTTTAATCTAAGCTTTAATATCAGCATATCTTTCTGATTCATCTCTAATAGCTTAATCTCTTCTTGCAATATTATCTGTCACTTCTTACCATTGTTAAAATAATTTATGACGTTCATCATGTTATCGTCTAAATTCTTCAGCTGTCTTATCCAATTCAATTTATGCTGTCTGAGTTTCTGTTATTTCTCTATCCAATT
Source organism: Paramecium primaurelia (assembly GCA_905182975.1). Lineage (NCBI taxonomy): Eukaryota > Ciliophora > Oligohymenophorea > Peniculida > Parameciidae > Paramecium > Paramecium primaurelia. The sequence goes on from CAJJDM010000119.1 coordinate 94,039, forward strand.
CATTTTGTCTCCTACTAACCTCAACAGTCAATTTTTCAATTTATAGATTAAGTTCTTTAATTTTTGCTTCATCTCCTCTTTTATATTTCTCCATTGTTAAAGAATCTTCCTCTTTTTACCTTGCAGCCAAAACCCATTATTCTAATTCTTCTTAATTCCAATTCATCTCAATCTTGTATTTATCTAATCTTTCATTTCCTCTATAGATTGAATTCTGAACATCATTCAATCTCTCTTGTTACTCGATCATTCTAAAATAAGCTATGAATATAATACATCTTTTATTATTTAGTCATTTCATTTTGAAGACGACCAATTTATCTTTCTGTTATTTATTTCAAATGGTCTTCAGTTTCAATTTCTTTATTTTTTGTGTCAATCTTAAGTATTATACAATTCATACCAATGCTTAAGTGTGAAGTAATTCTTGTTGAATGTTCTTCAAGTGTTCTGAAAGTACTTTTAATTTATCACTCTTTTCCTCAATTTTAGAATTGATATCTCGAATGATGCCTCTTTTTAATTTGATCTAAAATTCAAAAAACCTATATCCATACCTTTTCATTAAGTTCCTTATTTGCTTCATTGGCATATTCTGGAAAGTCATCATCTTCTTCCTCATTAAGTAACTCTTGATTCTCATCATTCTCGTTATTGTTATCCATTATTAATTATATATATAATTTATTTATTCAACTGTCTGTAAATATCATTTATTCTTTGAATTCATTTGATTCCTCAACCTTTTTTTATTTATATATAATTAATTATAAATATTGATTGACTGATATTGCCATAAAACATTTTGAGTTTGAATTTGAAAACATAAAATAATAAATTCAATAGAATTTTATATTAGTATAATTAGAATATAAATGGGATATTGTAAATTATTCAATTTTGTATAATTAGATGATGAAAACTATTAGAACTCATTAATCTGAAATAAATAAACAAGGGTTGCTAGTATAATAATTTAATTTTTAATTTAACATTTAATAATAAAAATAATCCTATTTGGAGTCTCTAAAAACAAAGAGTATAATGAAATTGTTTAAAGTAGAAATCAATAGATTATGATATATAAAGTATAGACTGAATGATATTAGAATAGTATAGGAAATATAATAGAAGAAAACATAAAGAAGATAATATATTTAAATAATTATTTTATAATGTCCATATATTTTTATTTGGCTAAAGATATTAACTCGTTTTCTTAATTAATGAATATAAATAATATTATATTATTTGTTTTGATCTTAATAATTATTTTATGAATAATAAGGACAAATTTGCCAATTATAAAGCCAAAGTTAATGATGTTATCTAAAATATGATCTATGAATTATTCAAAAAACAACCAGAAAATTATGTAACTTAAATATTTAAGTTAGATTGATTGGATGATTGAATATTTAGAAGTAAGAAGAGCTAAACATCATGTTAAAGCAACACAAAGTTAATAGATTACATATCACATTTCCTCTGAGGAAGAAAATCAAGATGATGTAGATGAAATGGAAAAGACAATAAAAAAAGAATAACAATTTCGTACTTCTGTAAGTGCTGAAGTTTATGGTCTTTACAATAAAAAAGAAGACTTTAAGCCTAGAGTCATACCTAAATCATAAGATCTTAGAGAAAGAATAGAAAATAAATTGAATGGTGTATTTATGTTCCAAGCACTTGATTAAAATGAAAGAAACATTATTATTGATGCTATGGAAGAAAAACATTTCAATCCTGGAGATTGGATCATAAATCAAGGTGATGATGGCAATGAATTATATGTTGTTGCATAAGGTCAATTAGACTGTTTCAGAAGATTCTCTAAAGATTAAGAACCAAAATTAATAAAATAATATTAAAGTGGAGACATGTTTGGTGAATTGGCTCTACTATACAATGCACCAAGAGCAGCCTCCATTTAATCCAATACTGAATCAGTACTCTTTGCATTAGATAGATCTACATTTAATGCTATTGTTAAAGAAGCAACTATAAAAAGAAGAGAACATTATGAAGATGTATTATCTAAAGTTGAAATACTTAAATCTATTGACTCTTATGAAAAGACTCAAATATGTGATGGATTAAAAGAATAACATTTTAAAGCTTAAGATTATATTATTAAAGAAGGAGAAGAAGGAAATAAATTCTATATTGTGGTTAAAGGAACTTTGATTGCACTTAAATAAAATGAAGAAGTTCTCAGATATTAAAGTGGTGACTATTTTGGTGAATTAGCTCTTCTTAATTAAGTACCAAGATAAGCCACTATTTAAGCTGAAGTAAATAACATTTTTTATTTTAGACTGATAGTGTTGTTGTATATTTAGATTATCAAGCTTTTATAAGACTAATAGGACCTATTGAAAATATTTTGACAAGAAATGCAGAGAATTATAAGAAATTTGTAAATTGACAACAATATAAAACATATAAATTAATAATATATTTATTCTTAATTAAAAATAATTGATTCACATCATTTTAATATATTATTTAGAATATCTTTAATTTATTAATTTTTAATAATTTTAATTGATAATAAGTAGAATATAATAAATATCTAATGATTATTTAAATTATTATATAAATATTTTAAATAAAAATTCAATCATCTTAACTATTAACATTATATAAATATTAAATCAAGAATTTAATTAAATGCTTTTCATAGATTTATATTTTATTGGACCCATAGGAAGTTATATATTCTCTTAAATATAATCTAGTTCTTCATCAAACTACTATATAGTATTTTTTTGTAATATAATGCTTCTATCACTTTTAGTTTTCATAATTGACCCAAATTTAAAATCTTGACCACTCTTCTTAGTAATAGATTATAAAGATGATTATTTCCTTTCTTTTTTAGGTATTTATTATATAATTTATAAAGAATTACCTAATTTTTGGTATCTTCTTAATAATAACACTTCATTAAGATCAGATACTTTTAATTATGGTAGTCTTGATAACAAAGCCTAATAGACATATATAAAGATTTTAATAGTTGTAATTATATAGTAAATGATAGTTACTAGATCAGTTGATGTATACATATTGGATACCTTCTATTCATATAAGAAGTCATTTCTATATTTTCCAAGAATAGTAACAACAACTAATATAGCAAATTCAATAAATCCATGAATTAACTCAAAGATCTACTTATAATTCCACAATCTTCCTTTAATATATATTCCAGATTAAGGACAAAAATTACTTAATACTTATTCTATATTAAGCATATGATCTGCTTGCACTTTAAGCATGCATTATTAAAGGATATTAGCTTAATCTGCATTTGAAGTCTTTAGAAAGAGTAGGAGAAACTTGAATGTAATGTAAGCTTAATAAATTGCTTTCAGGAATATAAATGCTGCCATAAAACTAAGAACTACTATAATACGATTTTTGAGCCCAATAAGGTTATCTTATTCATTATCTCTAATAAAAGAAATAATTTCTAAATTTGATCCCATAATTCTGCATTCAAAAAAGTAATTAAAAGAAATAATGAATTGTAAAAAACATAACCATATTTCATTCTTATGTGCAAATTTAAATTTTTAAAATCTTACCATTTCTGTAGTTTAAATACAATAATCTGGAGTAGCCTTTAATCTGATTGTAATAGCTAGTAATAAACTTGCAAAAGTTTATGCTAGAATCAATATTATTAAAACGTAGGCTTCTCCAAAAAATCCTTCATGAAGATCATTTTGAAAACATTAACCATTTGTGGCTACACATGTTATTAAGTTATCTTTGATACTTATTCTCATTGATAATGCTCCTATACCCAACATTATTTTAATGATTTCAACTATTGAACCTATTGTCATATAGATTTTAATTTTAGTTAATCTTTTTCTTGTATAACTATGTAAAGAACTACTAAATCTGAAATCATAACTTAAACTCTAAATTAAATTTAATGTTTTGTTTATTAAATGTACTAACCATTTTCCAATTTTACCCCATCTCACTTATTCGGTTTCATTTACTATATAACCCATCTTCTATAAAGAAATGTGATTCTTATTTTACAAAAAGACTTTTAAATTGAGTAACCAATATTTGAATAATCCATCATCAAATTAATTAGGCCTAATTCTAAATACTATATTTACTGGTCAGCTTAATTCTGATCAAAACATACTTCGATAATGTTGTAATTAACAAAATTTTCATTTATTATATCTATGTACATGTGCATTTTACTCATACTTGTCATATATTTTGTACTCCCTCGAAAATCTATGACTTCTAAATAAGGAAATTTAAAGTATTGAGATCCAAACCATATAAAAAATTAATCACTTAATTTTGTATTTCTTATAATCAATTATGTAAGATAATGAGGCACTTCTTTTGTTAAATTAATCTCACTTGCAAATAATACATATTAATTAATTATTTATTAAGCAAAAGCTTCAGTTACATTCATCCAATTATTGTAAATATAAAGTCTAGGATTCTTTTATAATAATAAAGTAATTCCTTAAGCATGTTCTTTAAACTTATTTCCATCTATAATTAATAAACGAAAATTAGTTAATGGTATTATTTTTGCAGGTGTTATATCTTTAAAATATGACTCATCAATAAAATTTCTAATTTCATATTATTATTTTACTTTGATATATTTAATTTGATTAAAGAACTCTTATTGTTTAGAATAGGATCGAATATAAGTTTGAAACCTTTCCATGTAAATCTGTTTTCAATTAATGATGCTTATTTTATTATTTTATTATCTTCAATCAATTTTGCTAAAGTTCCACATTAATCATCCATAATACCACAATTATTGAGTGTCAATATTTATATATTTTCAATTATTTTCATTGTAATGAAATGATCCAACAATTAAATGATATTTTCATTTTATTTAGAATTCATAGATAAATCTATATGTTTTAAATTGCTTAAAAGATTACTTACATGACTTTGATTTTTAATGGAATCTATATCCCAAAATGTTTACAAATTTTATAATTTTAAAGTTTATATAGAACTTCTGTGACCTCCTAATACTTGTTCAATTTAATTAAATGTACTCAATGAAAGTTCATTTTAAGAAATATCAATATTTTTAATTGATGAATTTTAATGTAAACAAGGTATAAGTTAAAGTATTGATTCATCACTCAATTTACAATTTTTTAAATTTAAAGCTATAAATTATATCAATTAATATTTACTTGTGACACTTGAATTTGAAAATAATCCATCACATAATACTTAGAAATCATTTATATTAATAACATTTCCACTTAAATCTAATTCCATTAATTTTGAGGATATTCTAAGTAATTCAGATACAAAAACATAGAATGAAAAACTAAGAGTAGATTTTCTTACACTAAAATGTTTGACATTTCTAAAACAATTTAAACAACTATATAATGTATCTAAGACTTTCTCATCTTTTTCTTTAAATGATTAATAGTCTAATATTATAACAATTAAATTCTTTATCAATTTTATTGAAGAAAATAATTCTATTAATTATTCTTAAAATAACAATGTATTTGATATTTCTAAAAATCTTATATGTCTATAATTTTCTTCAATAGTTTTAATTAAATTCTTGAAACTATCATATCTAAATAATATTTTGTTAATGGAAAGTGATTATACTTTTACATCATTACCAAATTTCATTACATTATTCATATAATCTAAAGAATCATTATCTTATAATTCTAATCTTTTAATTGAATGTGATTCAGAAATAATTTATGTAATTATATGTAAATCATCAGCTGTGAATTGTTGTTTTTACATTTTTATTTATGGAAATTAACGATATGATTTTAACAATTTTTTACGTGCAGATTAGAGTGTTTAACCTCCAATTTAATTTCTAGATATATCTAAATATTATAAATTAATATTAGAAAGTAATTTAGGAAAATCATTAATAAGATTTTTTGTTTCATAAATTAAATTATTACTAATGTTTAAATATTTTAAATATCTACAATTAGATAATCCAGGAATAAGATTTAATATTTTAATTTTTAATTTGTTTGATGATAAATCTAAATATGTTATTGAATTATTTTTAAAGAATCCATCATTTAATGTTTTCAAATTCTTTTCATCCATTTTACCTAAATTATTTCTTGCCAATAATAAAGTTTATAATGTTTAAGTATTAGATAGAAAAGAAGAAAGTGCATCTACCAAATGTGTTTAATTAATTTCACAACCATTTAAATTCAAATATTCTATTCTATTGAATTATTTTGATAATGAATTTAATATTGATGAAATCATACAACTATTTTCAGAAAAATCAAGTTATCTTAAATTTGTACATTTAATTTCAATTAATTCTTCTCTTCCACTACATATATCATTTTCATCTTATCTTAATTTTGATAATACTAATGTTCTTAATTAACATTCTTTCATCATAGAAATTAATGCATAAACTAAATCATATCTTAAATAATTATAAGATAAATCTAAATATTACAAATTTAATTGTTCATGATTGAAAATATAAACTAATATACCTTCACCACTAATATTATTATTTGCCACAGATAAACTTATTAATCTTTAATTTTCTATAAGAGCATATATCAAAGAAACAAATCCTTATGTACAAATTTCATTATTATTTAAATTTAATTCCATCCACATAACCTTTTTAGAACTCACAACCTATGATATTTAATATGCTCCTTAAGTTTTAATTGAATTATTTGATAAATTAAGAGAAAGAACATTTAAGAAGAAATTTGTTGGGATTTCTTCAAATCTATTATATGATAAATCAACTCTACTCATTTTTTTATTTAAGACTTATTAATTTTAAAATTCTGATATTTTATTTTTTGATAAGTTTATTTCTTCAATATTCAATTTCATTAATATCGTTTCTAATGATTCTATACATTCTTATGTCAATTAATTATATTCTAAATTCAATGATTTAATGTTTATTTATCTTACTGACATAAATAATGCTACACTTAAAAGTTCAAGTCCTTAATTTGTTATCCAATTCCATGACACATCCAAATAATCTAAAGATTTATTACCTGTATAATTAATTATAGCACTACTCAATGCTAAAATACTCTCTGAAGAATTTAAATTTACCAAAGAAATAATGAATCGTCTTTAAAATTATATATGTAATATATACTTTAATGATCTCAAATGTTTCAAATTAGGTAATATAAGTGATAATGAAGCATTATCTAGATTACAAAAGCTTAAATTTATTTCAAATAATGGGTTTTTGCCTTTTAAGACATATTTACAAAAATCTTCAACTGATGTCACTGTGAATCCCTTGTTATTTGAGAGATTTAAATGAGTTAAACCTGTATGATCTATCATCTAAATAAGGTTTAATCTATTACTGATTTGAATATACAACTAAGAGAAAACGAATTCAAATTGCATCCAGCCAATTACAATACTTAGATATTTGTATTCTTTTAAACCAAATTAGCCAACTCAATAGCATAATAGATGTTAATATTACATCTAGACAAATTGACTTCACTATTCTTAAAAACTTAACTTACGTTATTTTATTATTGCAAGCCAATTCAGTACAAAGCTCAGTAAAACATGATAAAGCCCCACGATTAATATTTTAAGAAAATTCACTAACATAATTTTCATTCCATTTATCTTTTTTCTCTTTTTTTCTTGACATTTTATTCACTATTTCCCAAAGTGTTCCTGCTAAATTCTTCCTTTTCATATCCTTTACTTGCTTCTAATACAATTGCTAGCTTGAAAATCTTTCTAATGATAATTAAGAAGAAGGAATAAAGTTCATTTAAAAACAATTATAATTTAATTTAAAATAGTTCTTAATTTATATCATTTACAATACTCAGGTCATTCTTTTATGAACAACAATAATATTCCTATTCTAACATATTCAATATTTATTATAAAACATTCCTTTATTTTTGTAAGTAATTTTCTTTACCTACATATTACAATAAGTTATATTTGCAGTTTTTTCTAATTTGTTTAGAATAAGATTATAGTAACACAAAATTATCAATCAAACTATGTATAAATTATTACCTATTCTTTTCAAATATCATTATTTTATTAATTACTTTATCATATATTTTGATTAAATAAATTATAAATATCTATCATGTTATTTACACAACTAAATGGTTTTTCTTAATAATTTATTAGTTTTGAATTTGAACAATATATATTAATTTTCAATAATTTTATCTTCATTAAATTATTCATAACAAAGAATAAATACATATTCTACCTATTTCCCACTACACATGAAAACCAAGAGAAAATTCAATCATAAAAGTAGTTCTTATTAATTAATACTAATCAAAGCATAACTAATTGGTGTAAAATTTAATGAAATAAAAATTCCAATACTTTAAATATTAAATTTTCAATATATAAAAGTGATTGTGAATTCATTAGTTTTATTAAATGATATATTTGAAATAACTCAAATTAAGCAATCTATAGTATCGAAGTATAATTTTTCTGAAATTAATATAAATTTTATTAAAGATTAATATATACTTTACAATTTAAAAAAAGCAATTGGTGTAAACTAAGTATAATAAATTTTGTTAAATTTTATATTATTTTATTCATATTAAGAATTAGCTATAATATCTATAATATCCTTTATTGAATTGCTAATCAAAAGAAGATCTTTAAAAATTAAAAATAACAATTAATTTCATCTAAATGAAAATCAACTTTGAAATTATAATTATTTCATTCAATAAAATACTAAATCTCCTTTATTCTTTACAACAATTAATAATTATATATTAAATATAAATTAAAGAGGAACAATAGCTACAACCTTTAATAACAAAGAAACTTTATTATATGGTTCTATATTTTTCATAATTTATGAGAAAGAATCAGAAAAATGAATTATACTAAATAGAGGCGATCTTTTATTATATAAATGCATGACTTTATCATTTTAATACCAACTTAACTGCCTCTACAATATTGTGTGCTTTAGGGAAACTAAGCTCTTCTAAATTAAATGCATATGGTGTTGGGATATCAGCCCCTGTCACTCTAACAACAGGTGCATCCAAATGGAAGAATGCATTGGCTTTAGATATCAAAATTTAATACATTCATTGATGATACTACAGATTTCTGCTCCAATACCACATTGTCCCCATCCTTCTTCAACAGTAACCACTCTATGAGTCTTCTTGATACTTTCTAAAATTGTATTTCTATCTAAAGGTTTCAAAGTTCTGAGATTGATAACTTCACATGAAATTCCCTCTCTTTCTAGTTCTGCAGCAGCTAACATTGAAAATCTCAAGTTAATTCATTCTCATACTTGACCATTTTAGAAAATGTTACAATTGTCACATCTTTTCCTTCCTTCATGATTTTAGCTTTTCCAATTGGTATCAAGTAATCCTTATCCATAACATTGTCTGGGACTTCAAATGCTTCATTATACATAATTTCATTTTCAAGAAAAACTACCGGATTAGGATCTCTGACTGCTGCTTTCAAGAGACCTCTGGCATCTTCACAATCATAGGGAGATAATACAATCAAACCTGGTACTTAACTATACCAAGCAGCAAAACATTGCGAATGTTAAGCAGCCACTGATGCAGCTGCTCTAAAAAAATCAATAAATTCACATATCATACCCATTGATTCCTCTAAATACTATAGATGTTTTCAGACCACCTGCACTCATGTAATGCAGTTTGGCTGCTGAATTGATTATATGATCAATGGCTTACATTGCAAAATTGAATGTCATAAATTCAACTATGGGTTTAAGTCCATACCTATAAAAAGATGAGGTAAATATTACATAGAAGCTCCAACACTTAAACCTGTAAATCCAGCTTCTGTTATTGGAGTATCCCAGATTCTACTCTTTCCAAAACGATCATAGAGACCTTTTGATACTTTATAAGCACCTTAATATTAACCAACTTCCTCTCCTAAAAAATTGTAATTTCTTATAAAATACCAATCAAAAATACATTTGGATCTCTTTCAATTTCTTAAGCCATTGCACTATTTATGGCTTCTCTGACTGTCATTTTTGCAAACCCACTTCTTAATTTATGAACAATTCTTAACATGAATTATTTATATTTATGTATATTTCAATTAATATAAACTTTATACAATTATATAAAAGAAAAATTAGAAATCTATTTTCTTAATAACTACTGATATTATATTTAAAAACCCAAAGTTTATGAAGTATTTGATTAATAGATAAACAAATAGACTTATCCTATCTCTACTTGTTTTATTCTTAAACAATTAGGTTTACTCTTGTATTGAAATAGTAGATTAATGAAAATTTTCTTTTTTTTAAACCCCTTCATTTTTGTATTCTCAATTGTAATTACTATAAAAACAATCTTATTAGGTGGACTACTAATAGATATTACATTGAATATATTAAGATAATTGTTTTTGTATAAGTATATGATCATTTGTTAAGAAATTGTAAGTAAGAAACTTCTTAAAATCTATTGAATACTGTGGCTATACTCATGGAATGTATAATAAGGAAGGTATTTCAATATGTTTCCTCATTCCTGTTATCTTGTTAAATGGAATTTTTAAGGATGAGGTTTTAAACTCTCTTTCTCCTTTCTTTATTTTTATAAAGACAATTTATTAAATTGAAGATCATGAGTTCTTTAAAGGTCTAGGGTTGTATTTTAAGTTATTTGTATTGAAATTGAAGTGTATTAATTACTGTAAATAATAGAGTATCATTATTGGACAATAATACGAAATTTTCTGAAGATAAATTAATCATTTGACTTTAAAACAAAAATAGTCTTACATACTTACGAAAATAAAGCGACTGAACTCATTATTGAATCTGAATCGAAGACTCATTATAAGAGCTATTTGATCAAGAAAAAAATTCTAATATTTAAAGAATAAAAGCAATATATTTAAAGTATAATTATACATCAAATTTCTGTTTTAATATCATTAGAATGCTCAATTTTATAAAATAGAGGGGGAGGTTAATAGCTATAGGGATAGTAAATAAAACTAACTTAATATTTAATCAATACTTTTGACCAAGTTTGGGCAATTACTTCTTAATTAATGTTGCTTAATCTAATTGTTTATCGACAGTTTTTCTGTTCAACTTTGGTCGTTTTTAGCGCTCTTTCTTTTTGCCAATCCTCCCTTAAGTTTTATAAGTCTTCAAAATGGCTTTGGCTGTCGATAATTTAATTTCATTGGCTTCAGCAGCTAATTTGACAGAAACCCCTTCTTCTAAGACCTATTTAATAAGGAAATTCCTTTTTTCATCAGTTATAACACTGTATTTCTTATGAGGTTCTGCGGCTAAAAATAATACGTACTATGTTATTATTTTGAGATCTCTGGTTCAGTTTAGATATTTCTGGTACTTAGTACTTGCAATGGTGGATGAAAATATAAACTTTAACTTTTCGGCAACATCCCGGAATAATTAAACATGAAGATAATATTTACTTTTTGAAAAATAACCTTTTAATTGATTTAATTAATGATAAAATAAAGATTCAAACTAAGTAGTTGGATAAAAAGAATAAGCAGAGAAGTGGCAATAAAACCATCATAAGCAAATAGTATAGACTATATATTTTATGATGTTCAAATTTTATAATCAACTTATGACTTCTAAAAGTTTTATTTAAGTTAAATGTAAATTATTAACCAAGACTCTTCATTTTTTTAATAAATTTTACTGCACATGTACTAATGTTAATTAATTTGTTTGTTGAATATTATTAAACCATTTTTGTGAAGATCAGTTGTTTTTGACTATTCTAAATATATAAACAATAGACATTTATAATTCATTCAATAAATTTACCATTATTAAATAGAAAAGTCCACATCATTATAGTTTTATAAAATATAAAACATAATCATATCAAATAAAGTAAAGGTTCACTTCTCATCTTAATATTTTTTTAAATCTAATTTCTTCTTACTTTAAAATCTAAATTAATCATCAATGAAGTATAATTGGATAGATTAAATGATTACTAACAAGTCCTCATCAAAAATATACAGATTTTTCTATATCCGTAAGAAGTTTTGAAGCACTTAAATAAAAATGATTTGTATAATATTAAATTTATTTAGCTATACAGAAGAAGTTTGAAATCATCTTAGAAAATACTCTTTATTAATTAAATTAAGTGAATTGATTAAAATAGTCCATATTAATAATAGAAAAATTCTAAGAAATTGAGAAATTGAAGTTCCTCTTTCTGAGAAAGAAATTCTGTATAATAATTTTTTTGAATTCCTTTTGAATTATTAAATAAAAAAAAGGAGATTTATTTATGATGTTTAAATAATATTGATTATATATGTATTATAATATTTACTAACAATTCTCTATATTTTTATGTTCAGAATGTGTAAATTACTCTATTCTTAATTTTCATAATATCTAATCCATTAATTTATAAAAGTAAGTATCATTATAAATTAATAAGGTTATGATTTTTTTAATAGTAATTTGAATATTAATTTTATTGAATTAGAGGTGTTGAATTAAATCTAATTAGGAATCAATTATTTGAGTCTTGTTTATTCAGAAAATGAGTATGAATTTAATAACCATATAAATTCAATATAATTAATTATAAGATTTAAATAGTTTAATTAACAAACAAAAAATTGATTAGATTAAATTATTATCTTATACTCATAAAGTAAATGAATTCTAAATAAATTATAATTAACTTAGCTAATTGATTAGTATATATATATAAAAATTTTAATACAACAGAGATTTATAAATCCAACAATTTAAAACCTATTATTAAAAATCTCTGATTTTCGATAGCTTAATTATTTTAAATATAAAGAATGATAACTCAATTGCTAGAATCAATTTGTATTCAAGTTGGATATTTTGAAATACAAATTAAGTTGCCATTGCTACCATTTTTTTTTACTATAGGTCGATTATTTTCATTACTGTTTGTGATTTATCCACACAGCTAAGTTGATAATTTATAGCATACAAAACAATCATCAAGTGAAAATTAGTTTTACTCATTATTACAACTACAAATTGAATTGTTAAATGAAGGACTTGGGAATTACAAAATACAACATTATTTTTCGTTGATATTTAATTGTGTTATTACAATACTTATTGGAATAAGTATAATTCTCAATTATAATTAAAAAGAGAGAATAGATGAGAATGTCAAATAGTAAAATATTAATACTATTTTAATGAGAATCATCTGTCTCATAAATTCCTTTATAAGAGTAACTATTATACAACCTTTATTAATTATTGGTTTGTATAACATATAAAACTCAATGTATAATCAACTCTACTTATGGATAATTAACGATATATTATTTTTATGTTACATACATTTTACTTAAATATTGCATTTTTTACTAACTGAAGGCTCTTTGATTATATAATGTCACTCTTATAAAAGATTGTAAGTATCATTAGTAGAATATATTGCATACCTATTAATAATGTCTTAACCTTATATATTTACATTTGGTTTATCTAGTATTACTTAGTATGTATAGGCAATAATATATATATCTATAACAATGTGTGAAATACATTCTATTTTCATTTCAAAAGTATATTCCTAATAAATTCAAATATTTTTAATAATTGTGATCCATTCATGTGGAATATTCATCTCTATATGTATATTGTCAAATATTGAGAAACCATTAATTTATATATTCTTGCTTTCTCCATTTTTAATTTATATTGGAATGTTTGTATATAATAATGCATAATTTGAAATATAAAATAAAGAACCTTCTTTATTATCCTAAATAGATTTGCATAATTTAATTTGTAGAAAACTTTCAAATGAGAAATCTTCATTTCATTTAACTTGTGTACTTAATTCAATTAAATTAAGGAAACATATATAAAAATGTTTACGTATTGAATGTTTTTGTCACACTTTATAATATTATTCAACTGAATCTGAATAATTATTAATTATACCAGATATAATTGAGGAAGAACTTAAATTTAGTTTGATTAAAAGTTTAAAAAAATCAATTTAATAAAAATAACCTAAAGATATATTTTATATCCTCTGTCATATTTTGTATGCTTAATAGTATCATGGAGAAGTTTATGAAATTTATTCTAAAATTGAAAACAAAAGTATCATAGACAATCTTAGTAGACTATAAAGAATTAAATGGAAAGTGTTTACTATGATTATAAAATAGAATTTATACAATAGTTTTACAGCTAAAGTTGAAAATTATAGCAAAGATTAATCTAATTTATCAATAAAGATTAATTAATTTGTTTAATCTGAAAGTTTTAATTAAAGTATAAAAGATGGACTAATTAATATTATTTAAAGAAAGTTAGACTTTTCAAAGATATTATTAGAATAACAAAAGTAAAGTGATTTTTTAACTTAATATTTTGATTTGATTATATAAATAGAGAAATAAGAAACATCATTGAGAATGATATATGAAAGATTTCCAAGTATTTAAATATATATTCATATTAGGTTAAAAAAATTAATCATAACTTATGTTTTTTTATGGAGAAATTAAATATGATTGGTAAAAGGCATTTGATTAATTGTAGATAAATGCTTTAGATAATTAATTATTAGATTAATCTAATGATATAGATATAAATAGATTAACAAACAAAATGTCTTATGTGATATTCTCTTTTGAAGATAGAAAGTTAAGAATTAAATCATTCTCTAAAAAAGCACCATAAACTTTTGGATATAAAAATAAAGCTTTTGATAATATAGTTAATTCTGATATTTTAATTCCAAGAATTATTAGAGATAATCATAATGGTTATATAGAATAATTTTTATGTGATGGAAAAGGAAGTTTCTTTAGAAAAAAAGCAGAAATTATTTGTTAATTAAAATCTGGACTACTTCAAAATCTTGATTTTTTTTATGATTTATACTTTGATGGTAATTAGTGTTTTCGTTTTATATCATTTTTTTGTACAATTGAATAAATTGATCCTACTATTTTGATTGATCAAAACAATAGAATTTAAGGTCTTAATAAGGAATTATTTAAATAACTTAACTTTAATCCAAAAACAATTGAAATATTATAAATTGAGAAATATTTTTATAATATTTCTGCAACCAATTTCTTTCCAAATAATGTATTAAATAGTAATCATAATACTTTATCTTTTTAATTCAGTTTCCCAAAAGAATCTTTCTTTATATCATTAGTTCAGTAGAAAGTATCTTTATAGAAAATTGATGCAAATCTAATCAATTATGATGTGAATTGTGATATATTATATAGAGATGGTTATAAGATATTTAAATTCAAAAAGATCTAAGAAAATGGATAATTTAGATAATTAGTTTCTATGGATGCATAAAGTATACATGATAAATTATTTGATATCAATAATGAAGAATCTATTATTTATCCTTATGATGGTAATATGGTGTCTCCTAAAGAGTCTTGTACAAATAATATTATGTTTGATACTTAAAGAAGAACTGATATAAAAATATTTAGTGATACTGAAGACAAAAATTAAATGATTAAATATAGTAAACATGAAATTATGCATGAATATAGTGATTCATATTTTACAGAATAAGAAGATAAAACAGTTTAAATCTTAGGTAATATTTATGAAAATGATATGAGAAATTAAGAAAATTTGATTGCAGGAGGATCATAAGCATCCTCTATGGCTGGATTAAGGAAATCTGTATTTTATAGAAAATATTCTCTAGTAAATATACTAAATGAATCTAAAGTTAAAAGTCCAATGTTATTAAAACTAATTGGATTATTATTTATTCTCTTACTTAGTCAATCCATATTTTTAATAATTGTAATTATTCTTATTATATATAGAATATTATTTATTCCAAATAAGATTTCAATTCTCTTAATTATTATTATGAATCCATTTAAATCAATCATTACTTTATAGAACCAATGTAAAAATTCTTTTTAACTCGATACATGTTACAAGATTATTAAATTACTTCTTATTATGGAGAATTAAATTCTACTTAATTGAAATATTATACTAGTTTTATAATGCCACTCTTAATAGATTCCTTTGAATAATTTAAATAAAACTTTTAGGATCATTTTCAAGATGAAAGTTTCTCTTAATTTATTAAAGATTAATATGTTGTAGTAAAACAATAAACTTACCATTATTCTCCAATCAAATTATAAGAATACAATATTACTTTATTTAATGCTTTTAGTATACTTTTAGATGCTTTTTATAAATAATAATAAATTTATGTCACTTCTTCTTCAACTAGAGGAACCAACCCTCATAATACTTATCAATACATAAATTATATACTTTTTGTAACTATATTTGATTAGATATCTGATTAAATGTATGAAGAATCAATAACATAAATTGATTTGGTTGTTACTAGATGGTTAATCTTAGTAATTCCCATTTCAATTATAATTTCTACAATAATCATTCTATTAGCATATTATCATAATCTATTCAATCATTTATTAGAAAAGTTCTTTGCATTAAATACTTTTATTGAATAATCAGCTATTGAAAATGATAATGCAAGATAACTTTTTATTTTGTAAACTTTAAAATAAGGATCAGATTTGATTCATAGATATAAGTTTAATCTAATAGGAAAGGAAGAAATGCTAAGAAAAACTTATGTGAAAGAAAAGATCAATATTTAAAATGATATTAGACGAACAAAAAGCAGTGTAAAGATTACTAAAATACCTTTAATATTAATGATTTTATTCTTTTAAATTTAATATTCCCTTATTGCTGGACCATTAACTTATGTAGGTGCTAAATATATGAGAAAATTTCCAGATACTATTCATTTCTTTAAGTCGTTCTCTGACATAGGTGTATATGTTCCAGCTGCATTTTCTCAAAAAGAGATGTTATATTATTTCTTTTATTTTTCATACTTTACTAAAGAAGATAGAACTTTTTTTATAGAATAGATTTAAAAATCAGTTTAAAAAATTGATACTTTTTTAAGTTTAAAAATAGATGATGATAATTATTAGTTTTCATCTTAATTTATAGATAATTATGAATTCTAAGAATAGAATAACTTATGTCTTCTTTTAAATAGCACTAAATATTTTGATTTTGAGTATTTTTGTTATAATTCTTAAAATGGAATTTTGAAATTAGGATTGATTCCTACTTTGAATGCATTCAGTAATATACTTAAAAGCGAGTTAGAAATAGATTTTCCATCATCAAGAACAATACCACCAAAAGAAGAATTAGAAGCAGTTTATTTTTGTTCAGACATTGTATCCACGATAACAGAATAGATGGCCTCAAATATATAGGAACAAGCAATTAAATTAGAATAGACATATAATGTAATAAAAATTTTTATTAATTTTAGATTATAAATGGACTTGCTTTGAGTTTCACACTATTTTTAATATTAATAGTGTACTTTGAAATATATCAGAGTTTTAAATTTAGACTTTGTAGAACTAAAGCCATTTCATTAGTTTTTCCACTCTAAACAATTTTTTTGAATGATCATTATGAAAGGGAATTACGAAGAATAGTTACAACGGAATAACTTATTTGAATAATTTAGTACTTATACATATCTATTTTATTATCATAAATTAATTATAATTCAAATAAGATATAGAGAAAAAATTTGGATTTTTTTATTAAATTCTAAGGAAAATAAATATTTGTTATAGCTTTAAATAATTTACATATATGGACTCTTAAATGAAAATAAAAAAAGCACATTTTATAAATTCCAGCATAAAGAGTAGAATGTTAAACATATTGTAGCTAATATTAAAAAGGATTATAAGTTTTTAAGAGAGATTGGAGCAGGAGGGTTTGGAGTAGTATTTGAAACAGAATAAAAGTCAACAGGTATCATTGATATATTAATTAGGGGTAAAAAGAGCCATAAAAGCAATTGCAAAGGATAGAGTAGTAGATAAAGAAAGTTTTAAAAATGAGCTTTCTATTTTAAGAAAAATAGTAATATTTATGAGATTACTTTAAAGGATCATCCAAATATATTGAAAATGTATGAAGTTTATGAAACAGAAAAGACATTATATTTAGTTACAGAGTAAAAACAATATTTAAATTACATAGAATGTGTGAAGGAGGAGAACTATTTTATTATATAACAAAAACATAGCATTTAACAGAATTATAGGCTGCAAAAATTATGAGATAAATTTTTACCGCAATAGCTTATTTGCATGAACATAAGATTGTACATAGAGATTTAAAACCTGAAAATTTCTTATTAAAAAATAAGGATGATGATTCTTCAATAAAATTGATTGATTTTGGATTAGCAAAGACTTTTAAAGATGATGAAGTTATGACTTAACCTAATGGAAGTTTATTTTATATGGCACCAGAGATTATTAAAGGATAATATGGTTATGAAGTTGATTATTGGTCATTGGGTGTCATTTTATATGTTATGATGAGTGGATAACCACCATTTCCAGGTAGAAATCCATAAGAAACATTAAAGAATATTCAAAAAGGAATATTCACATTCTCAAAATAAGGTTTTAAAGGAGCAAGTGAAGAGGTATAAGTGTATTTATGAAAAGAGGTTAGGGATTTAATATAAAAGTTACTAGTAATGGATCCAAAGAGACGATTCACTGCTAAATAAGCATATAATCATCCTTGGGTTTAATTATAGGTTAGTAATGAGGTGATGAATTTAAAATTACATGATGATGCAATTAAGGGTATTGAAAGAATGATAAGTGCACAATAAATGAAAAAGACTATGTTATTATATTTAGCCACTTTTATTCCAGAAAGTGAAATAACATCATTAAGATAAGTAAAAATGAAAATTAATTTAATTAGTTATTTGTATCTTTAGATAAGGATGGTAATGGAATGATTTCATTAGAAGAAATGATTGATGGTTTAACAGAATTCAAAAAGTTGAAACATAAAAATATGGATAAAAATTACTTAATATAATTATTTAAGGCAATGGATATAGATTAAAGTGGATAAGTAGATTATAGTGAATTTATTGCTGCTTTTTTAGCATGTCCTTAATTTTAGAATGAAAGATTTATCGAAGAATCTTTTAAAAGAATAGATTAAGACAATAGTGGTAGGATTTCTAAGAATGAATTAATGGATATTTTTCATACTGATACTATTTCAATTAAAGATATTGATATAGAAGAATTAATTAGATAAGCTGATCTTAATAAGGATGGAGAAGTATTATTATTATTAATATCATAGATCGATTATCAAGAATTTATGATACTCTTAAGGGACAGATTTGCTGATTAATTAAAGCAATGACTAATTGATTAAGTTATTAATAATTATAATGAATAGACAATTCTAGCAGAACTGTCCATTTAGATAACAATATGCAGGACAGTATGATTTCTTAACAAAGTCTGAAAATACTATATGTAAAGGGAAAGTTAAACTAATTTAACAATCACCTTCATTTGCAGATTATGTGAATGCTTTAAAGGAAGGAGGATAAAAAAAGAATCATCGTCATAACACTGAAACAATATAGAAATGTCCTATTCTTCCTAAGATTGAAGTTGTCTTACCAGATCTTTAGACAATGAAATCACATTTCGTTTTAAGCCTCAATAAAAGCACTACACATTCATATCATTCATAAAGCTATATATAGCATTCTAATTCATAAACTCCTAGATCAAGAATAGGAATTCCTACTTCGATTACTAGAAGATCTTTGCCACCACAAAAATAATCAAAACTATCTACAATTACACCTAAGAGTTCTTTATGTATCAAATCTAACTTTGATGAAGATGATGGAATCTTTCTTACTAAAATTGGTGGTGAAGAAGTCATACAAGAAATAGCCAGATTATTTCATCAGCATTCTCAAATTCATCCCATAATTTAGAGTAAACTATATCTATATATGTGAGAAATTGATGATCCAGCTATGTATGAATCGAAATTCGGAACATTTCTCGAGTATATCATGGGGAAACCAGTATTTTTTAACATTGAAGCGCTAAAATAAAAACATATCCCCTTAAAAATTGATCATGCATTATACAATCAATTTAAGAGCTACTTAATTGTAAATAATCAATTATAATAAGAAAGAGTAGTTTTATTCAAAGTAATAAAGGACCTCCTGAATTAATATTTGAATTCAGTGCACTTATTGAATAATATAAATACTGTATTATAACATCAGAATAAACTTTTGCTTAGATTTATAATCAAAGGACTGAAAATAATAAAGATGAAACTCCTTAAAGTATTGTACATTTAGCAGATCTTACTTATTAAAAAATATTAGAAGATTAAACTCTTTGTGAATATTTTGTAGGCATTTAAATGGATGAATAAGCTAAAAAACTAGGTATTATATTGCATTAAATGATGGGTTGGAATTGTGGTGTTGATTATGTATTGAATTATTTAAGAAAATCCCATTAAAGAATGAATTTAACAAATGTTCATTTTACATTATTTAAATAACATTTAGTTGAAGCTATGAAAGAACTTGGATTAAAAGAAAGTTAAATAGAATTAATAACAAAAAGAATGGATGGTTATAGAAGTTGTATAGTAAATTAAGATTGTTTATTGGATTTTTATTTCTAATCTCCAACTTTATTTAAAGTCTAAGTTAAAAAATATGAAGTATTTTTATAAAGAGATCCTCGATTTCGAAATTTTCCAAATGTGCCTACTTTATTAAGACATGCACATTTTTTACTAAAATTTATAACTCATTAACATTAACCACTTTTAACAAAAATTGATCTCACTACTTTACATAAAAATTGTGTTATTTAAAATGAATGGTTAGATGGTTTCAGAGATAACTTTTTTTTATTAATTAAAAATTATAATTTAGATAGATTGATTTTATAGGATTATGCTGATTTATGGTTTTAATTAAGGTTCATTGTTACAAATTAATAAAGTATAGAAAGTATAATTGGACCATAAGGATTAGATCAAGTTTAATTCAAAGTTTAATTAAATCTTTAAGATAATGAAATATATAGTGATCATTTTAGAAATGCTGAATACTAATTAAAATCTCATGTGAAAAAGATTGTTGGATTTATATTTAGAAATTCATCAATTTATAAGGCAAATGATTTAAGAGTTATTCATAGCCCATTAAAAATAGGTGAATAAACTTTTAATTTATTTGTATAATTAATCAAATAAGTTATGCAAGAAGAAAAATTGTGTGCCAATTTAATCCTTTTTGCTGATTAGATTTGTTAGTATTATAGAAGTAGCATTTGCAATTTGTGATTTTATCTATTAATGTACTAATATGTATATATTATATATGTCTCATTATGCAAATGGCAAAACACCTCTTTGTCTAAGAATAGCCTCCAAAGCTGCAGCACTTTATCCCTTTTATCTTAAATATCCTGCTAAGATGACAGTGCTATTCTTTTTGTTATAAACTCCATTCTCATCAACCTTTAATTAGAAATTGAATCAATACTTATCCTACATTGATTTATACACTGGAGTAATCACTGCTATTCAAGATCATATTTGTATATTGACATTTTCTTGGTACATAAATATCGACAACTTATTTCTCATCATTGATCATTCCTGCATTTTCTTGAATTCTGTGAGCCATAATATTAAAAAAAGATTTAAATTTTTTTATATATTTAATTAATTCATTATCTCTTCATCTATACACAACATAATACTTATATATATTCCACTTTATAAAATCTTGAGAACTAACAAAAAAAGATGTGATACTCCTTCTGTTCAATTATCTAAGTTATTTATTATTATCAATAAAAAATAATAAGATAATCAATTTTTATCTTCAATAGACTGTTGCTGTTTTACTATAAAAGTCAAGACTGTGCGTCCAACCTATAATTCTATACTAATATTACTTATAAAGCAACCTTCTCTTACTCTATTTTATATGGTTAGAATAATCTTACTAATGTTCCAAATTTACTGTTATTGTCAAGAATCATGAAGTTACCATCTTCATATTTTATGTAAGCATGTAATCTAGATACTGAAATATCTGATATTTATATATCACATTGATGACCTCTTCCCTATAATATAAATTATATATGTACTATCTTAATAGGTTCATTATTTTAAAATTACATGACATATACAGCTTTTCCATGTTTCTTCTCTTTTTTATGTCTTGATTGCATTATCAAATATGGTGTTGAAGGACGCTATATTAAATCCAAAGAAAGTTCTCTGTCTTCCATATTTATTTTCAAAGGTAATATTGATTCACAAAGTTCACATTATTGTCTAAAATGTTAATATTAAATACTATTTCCATCTATATGATTGTGCACTATTTAACTATTTTATTTGGCATCTACTCTCTATCCATTGTCTCATACAATTAAAATGAACAAACTCACAGCTTCCTTTACAATTACATGGAGAGATGAAGGGATCTTCTATAGACTGTGTCTCCATTAAGCAAAATCGACAGATTGCTTAAGTATTTGTGACATAGGAAGCAGTTATTTCAAACCAATCCTGACTTTTTATTCAAGTTATACTTTTAACATTTCATTTGTAGCTTTATTAACTAAGTTATCCTTATTCCTGGTTTCTATTATCAAGTATTCCATTCTTCCTAATTTTATTATGTCTCCAGGTTCCATTTTATATCCCTTTCATTTTAATTATCAACTAATACTTTCTATCCTCCTTAACTATTTTTTAAACTTCTAACTATTAAAAAATTTTCATTTTCATCACATCCACTAGGGTTGATATAAAACTTATTATTTTGTTCTTTAATTGCAGTTAAATATTATTGAGACTCTAGTTATTCAGTTTCTGGAGAATGTGTACTAATCTCTTAACCTATTTAATATTATTTGTATAAATTATACCCAATCGATAAACCTTTTGCTCTTACATTATGATATACTTTTCAATTGTGAGAAGTTGAGTTTCATAATCAAATAAACCATGAGAATCTTTTTGCCAAGTCGCAGCCTTCATTTCGACACTAAATAATTTCAATAACTGTACAATTATTGCATATGAATTTATTAATTTATATATAAAATAATAGAAATAACTATTAGAATAATTAATAAACATTATTATTAGAATACATAACAATCTAATTCATGAATTTTAGAAAACTATTTTAAACTATTTAACATAATTAATAATAATTAAATGATTTGAATAATGGATTTTGTATATAATATAAATATATAATTTAATATATAGTTTTGATAAATCCATTTAAAAATTGAACACATTTTAAATATGAATTAGAAATTAATCATAAAATCATAATTTAATTTACTTAAATATTTAATAATAATGATTGATTTGTAAATTATTTATTCAAAATGCATACTGTTCTATACAAAATTGCTAATTTATAGAATATTTA
This sequence comes from Paramecium primaurelia, assembly GCA_905182975.1. NCBI lineage: Eukaryota > Ciliophora > Oligohymenophorea > Peniculida > Parameciidae > Paramecium > Paramecium primaurelia. The sequence continues at coordinate 117,513 of CAJJDM010000119.1, forward strand.
AACAACAAATAATATATTTAATAACATGAAAACTATTCTCTATACTATCTTACTTTTCAAATTAGTTCACTCATAATGCCATTTGAGATCTATCCAGTCTTGCCTTTAAGATGAATAATGTTAATTAGTTAAACATGAATGTTAAAGTAGACCAAATAAATGTGAGGATATTGATGCTTCAAATCCAAATAATTGTAGTGGAATCTAATGCTACTATGATTTTGAGTTAAAAATTTGCTAAGTAAAACTCATTTTAATAATTTAGCCATATGAAGATGAATATGATATCAAATCAAGAAGAATTTTAGATCATAATGATGGTAGGAATTATGAAGAATCTGAAAGTTAACATAATGATAAAAATTAATATAATCAAAATGGAGAATATCCTAATTAACATTAAAATAATGAAACTACAAATTCTAATAGTGATGAACCTATTCCTCCAGAAAATGAATCTAATTCATCTGTTATTTAAAATAACACTGGATAAGATAATCAATCAACAAATTCTACATCCTTGAATACAACTGATGTAATAGCATTTGAAATGGTGTAATTTAATTTCAATTAAGAAAAAATACTCAATAGTAATTTGGATGAAAAAGATTTAGTCATCAATACTAGTTTCTCAATAGCATTGACAGCAACTGTAATTTTAGCTAAACTATTTATTTGATGATATAAATTAAATAATATATGCTATTTGTAATTTTTATAATTGGAATAATCTATGCTTCATGTATAAACAGAACAATAGAACAATGTTTGATACTAAATTTGAATGAATAAGAATAATGCTAAATCTCCTCAGGTCAATGTTTGCCTAGATCATAATTATGTTTTGAAATAGATGCTTCGTATCCTTTAAATTGTCAAACATCCCAATGTTACTATGATAAAATTTTAAACAAATGTCTGGTATCTTTTTATTTATGACAACAGACCATTCAATAATCTCGAATTCTTGATGAAATAGCAGAGAGAGGGGGAAGAAATGGAAATGGAGGAAGAGGAGGAAATGGAGGAAGAGGAGGAGATGGAGGTCGAAATGGTTATGAACATAATCATGGTTCAGATCATAAAGATGATGATGATGACAAAAATTCTTATCATCAACAATATAATCAATCCTCAGTATTCATATAAAATTTCATTCATAGACATAATAATATCCTTAATAGCCTTATCAACCATAATATCCATATTAACCTTAATAACCTACGAATCCACAATATCCATATTAACCTTAATAACCTACGAATCCATAATAACCATAATAACCATAATATCCATAATAACCACAATAACCATAATAGCCATAAAAACCATAAGAGCCATAAGAACCATAAAAACCATAAGAACCATAAAAACCATAAGAACCATAAAAACCATAGGAACCATAAGAGCCTTATATACCCTAAGAGCCTTAATAACCATAAGAGCCTTAATAGCCATAAGAGCCATAATGGCCAACATAGCCATAAAAACCATAAGAGCCTTAATATGTTGATCCTTCCCAAAATGAAAAGTAAATTTATCTTTTGATTTAGTTAAAATGATAATTAGGATAGTTCAGAATAAGATTCAAATAATTCAGAATAAGGTACATATATAATTGATTATTGTAGATTCCCAAAATGTACCAAATGAAAATAATGCAAATTCAGAAAGTAAAGACTATAATTATATCAACTCTAGGTGCTAGTTTAAATAATTTGAGAATAGAAAAATTTATTGAAGAGGATATTAGAAATAAGATAGAAGCATCAGAAGATGAGAAGCAAATAGAGATAAGGAATTCAGGAGCAAATTTAATTTTATCATTTGCTTTAATGATAATTTGGATATGATCATTATTTAATTAAATGAATCACAGTCTCTACACGGTGCATCCAACTTACACTCCTATCAACCTAAGACTTGCAGAAGAGTATTTCAATACACTTCCTTCTGGTGATATCAGCAGACAATTCTTTGATGGTGTTCAATATAGAGCTGTAAAAGGATTATTTGCTTCATATGCACTTAATAGATTTTCATAATATGGAAAGTTGAACACACTATACAAGTTCTATCCATATTAAAAGATTGTTAAAGAAACAAATGAAGAATTAAGTGAAGATTGGACTTCAAATATATGTAATATCGAATTAAATATATTCTTAGAACTTGCTGCAATTGTGACAGGAGCTTCATGGACTTTCCTTTATTAATATGCTAAAAGAGGATAAGTCTTGAGTATTTTGAGAGAATATGGATCAGTTTTCAAGACCCATAGATTATTCAGATAATATCTATACACTCTTGTGCTTCCTTTTGTAATTGCAAATGAGTATACATTTATTCATTACCATGATCACATTGAATAATTATGGCAAGTGCATGCAAATAGGTAATAAATAAATTGTAGATCTTAGATTGAATAAGAAGGATTTGTCAGATCCAGCTGGCACCTAATATCCAGAAGAATTAAGAGCACCAAGAAGAGATGTGTTCATCAATAAATGGCATTGATCTACAACATAATAAATCTAATAAACAATATTATTATTTTTATAATTTAATATTCCACCCATTCTATTTTGTGATCTATTGGGTTCTAATATATAATACAATTCATTTCTAAAAATGTTTAATGATTTAACTTTATATATTAAATTCTGTTAAGTATATAATTAGATAATCACTCTAAATGAATGACCAAATAAAATTTAATTAAATAAATATTCATAAATTTTTGTATGCAATTTATTCTTTACTTTATAATTTATGAGCACATAAAAATTAGCTGATTTTAACAATATATAGATACATACATTAATGTTTTTGGTAAGATTAATTTAGTATAATCCTAAAATCAGAAGGTATAATTAAGAATATAATGGTATTGGATTTATTTATCCATTCATAAATGTATTTAATAATATCAAAAGTGTATTGGAATATATAAAAAAATTGTGAGTTCAATTTTTTATAATAAGATTTAAACATAAATATTTGTAAGAACAATATAAGTTAAGTAGAATTTTTAATATAAATTTATACAAATGGTAAAAATAAATACACTTTATATTTAATTACATAAACAATAATATCATCAATATGGATTTAGAATATTCATCTTAGATACTTTTTTGAAGTTAGAAAATGTTTAGAAATCAGAATATATTTATAGAATAAGTATATTCATAAAAGAATACCAACATTGATCTGAAAAGATCTATGATAAGAATCTATTTTAGATATATAAATTTAATATTAATAAAATTAATTAATCTACTTATTTAATAAAAGAAATTTCATTTATTAAGTGTTGGTAATTAGACTTTTTGCTTTTTGCTATAATTGGTTTGTTCTGCTGTATTCAAATCCAATGACATAATCTTCAAGGCCATAGATTTCTCATAATTTTCTTAAACTTGGTTTGGATTTGGTCTAGTCAATAAATTATTTAAACTATTAAATAATTAAGAAATTTTTACGTGCTTTTTGACCATTTCTCTTAATATGTAGTTGTCCAATGTTATGATGTTCCTAAATCTGATTTACGCATCTTGAAAATACTGATATTAATTTACTTTTAATTCATAATCTGTTTAGTTGAGTCTATTAATAAATGTTTAATCATATTTATATCTTAAATCTCTATTTTATACAGATATCTTAATGAATCCTAAATCTATATGTAGATCATGTCCAAGTCTGGTTAAATCATGAATAGCTTTAATCAACGAAGTATGAACTGATTATACAACATCTTTTCCTAAATAACTTTATCACAATTAATATATACTAACCTTGATGCTGCAATAGGACCAGCATTACAGAAGTTCATTCCAAATCCTTTCTGATAGATAGAATGTTGACTTAAAGGTTTAGTAATTTCCTCTTTGCCTGGATAACGAGCCAAGAAATATTTAAATGCATTGTCAGGAACAAAACAAGGTCTATAATTTATATGGAAAATAAAGTACCTTATTTAATGAACATGTTTTCTATCTGCTCTCTAAATGGCTAAGTCTTGAGTCATATTGAATCCTGAATGTTAGAGAGGTTTCACATAATCAGAAATGACTTCCATAGTAAATGCTCCCAATTCTTTCATATTGACTCCCTTAAGATATTATTGAATTTTACATTTCCATTAAGCATTTTCTCTTTGATATATTCAGCAGTGGCTTTGATAATGATATGAAATTAAGCTTTTGGTTCAAGTGGTTTATAAGACTGTACAGTTCGTGGTTATGATTCCTATTATTTTCCAGGATAGTTCTAGGGATGTTAAAGAATCCTAATAATAAAAGGATAATGAATACCAATTGTAAATGTCATCAAGGTTCATTAATCTAAGAAACTGATATTAAAAATATTTTTTATTTTTGTTAAAATAAAAGAATACTTAAATAGAGTATACATACACAATAAGAGTATAAAAAACAAAAGATATTAATTTGTTATTACTGTTTATATTTATATGAATCATAAGAAATAATCTGGTACTCTTTTAGGGACAGATTCATTTTCAGATCTTGGAGCTGGATCAAATTGTATACTATATAGAAATATTAAATAAATTAATATTACAAGGTCTAACGTAGATTCTCATCTACTTCCATTATACCAGCTTGATTACCACATCTATAACAATAGTTTGGAGCAGAGAATATAGTTACTACATTTCTCTCATGGGCTAAAGAATATCCCTTTTTAATTAATTTAAATAATGTACATCCATCACCAATTGATGGGCTCTTGCAATCATCTTTAATTTATTATTATGATTGAATTATTCTGAAATATCTTATCCAAATGTATATCCTGCACCTCTTGGAGATATACCCCAACCAGATCTATCATCTGGATCACTCCAAAGTAAATCACACATTGGACCTTCATGAGGTACTTCTTATACTCTATCTAATTGACGTATATGATCCAATGTATCAATGGAAGGTGAGATACCTCCATGGAGACAGAAGAACTTTATTGATTAGAGGAATATACTTATGATTCAACTACTGCTGTCAATGGTAAGTAATCAAATAATTCAGTGAAGCATTTCCAAACATTACTATTACCATATTTACGTGAACATTCATCATAGAAACCATAAACTTATGTAATTTGTCTTGATTCGTGGTTACCTCTTAAGATGGTTATTCTGTCTCTATGACGAATCTAATATTAATTAATAGATTATATACTTTCAACAATACAAGAAGAGTTACACACTCAACAGAATGATGTCCTCGATCTACATAATCTCCCATGAATAGATAATTAGTATCCTCAAATTAAAATCACTTCATTACTGGTGCTTTGCCACCTATTTTGAACAGTTCCATCAAATCATGGAATTGACCATGAATATCACCACAAATTATAACTGGTGCACGTACTGGTTATACATTAGATTCTTCAATCAAAATTTCTTTTGCCTAATGAAATATAAATGTTAATTAAATATACCTTTTCACATATTAGCTTGACATCTTATTCTGGAAGTGGTTTGCATTAATATAAATGTTAAATTTGATGGTCAAGATTGGTTGCCTCAATTGTATTTAATTTAGAAGCCATATTAATTTTTGAATCAATATTTTAGAAACTAATCAAATATGTATATATATATATTAGCTTTTAATTGAATTTAAAAATAAATCATTAAGAATTTAGTATGATCTACATGAATTAGGGTAGACATTCATATGCATATTATTCTAATAATAATTCTTTTGCTCTTCTCTCTAAAAATCTTCCCAATAATATTCTTTAATCATATGAATTTAATTAATTCATTCTATAAAAGACTTCTCTTTCAGTTGTATCATATTTCTATGATCTAATTAACATCAATTTTAATTCATTCTCTCTTATTTTCCATAATTTCATATCATTAAAATATTATGCATTATTCTTTTGCAAATATTCATTCAAATTTACTAATAAATTATGTTCTTCACAAATTTATGAAAATCTCTTATGTGACATATATTAAATACTATTTTATTCCAAATCACATTCATTTATGAATAAATTAATTATCTATTATTCTGTTTTCTATTAATCTAATTCTAATAATAACAATCTAAATTAGAGAGATGTAAATCTATCTTAATCAAATAAAGTTAAAATTAACTAATATTTTTGAGTAATCTCTTTTGTTTTATAATCCAATATACCTTACATATAAGGTTATATCTCTTGATCATAATCAACTAATTGAACATATTTAGGAATAGTATTTTTAATATATTGTCCGATAGATTCAGAAAGTTATAATTATTGGACAATAATTCCATTTTCTGTAAATTCTTTATTTTAAATGCTATTCAAAATACTCAAATAAATATTAAAACTCTAATCTCCAATTAACATCTAATGAAATAATTTAGCATAAGTAGTTTTTTTCTTATAATAAAGAATACTTTTAATTATTCTTTAATATTTTTATAACCAAACTTAAGGAGGTTATTGAAAATTTTCTATTTAATAAAATTCATATAATTATATATGAAGAGGATAATTATATTTACCATATTTCACACACCAACAAACAAAACTAGATAAATATTTTTATAAAGTTTATCTTGTAACAATATTATCTATTTTATCTCTTCTAAATTATTATATTTCTTATAATAAAAGTTAAGTAGCTGTCTATGTATTTTTGGATGGACATTTATTTACAAATAATTTCTTTTCAATTGATAATAAATTTTTAATGGGTGATAATTAAGCCTCAATATCTACTTCTTAATCACTATCCGATGAGGAATCATCAGGTGGTGCTAATGCATCTTAAAAAACTAAGCAATTTTAATGCATTCATTTTACATATTTAAATTTAATGATGTTTTTTAGTTGGACTAATTGGTGGTGTTTCTCTTAATTCTCTATATAAATCAACTGATTAATCTCTTTTTAATTAATGAGGTTCAGTTGATTCACTTTAAGCTATATCTAAAGCAGATCTTTAAATTTATGAACTTGTAGATTGATTGATTTATGGAGGTATCAATAATTAAGGTTAAGAAGAAAAAAAGATAGTATTTGATTTTTCAGGAGGTAATAAATTAGGACCAGGTGATTAAATCTTAGGAAATTCAAAGAATATCTTTCTTTTAATAGCTTATCTTTTGATAGTTTCAATTTAAAAGTGAGGTAGATATTTATGAATTCTTATGATTTATTTTTATAGAAATGACACTTATTTTAAAGTTAATTAATGTTTAGTAATCAATAAATCTAACTTTTTTTCAGCATGAATTTATTTTCTATATGATTATTTAGAATCAATTTATGTTTCATAAAGAGATATCTTATTTTCTACTAAAATTGATTTATTTTCAATAATTAAATATTCCAAATTACGAATTAACTTTATAAATACATTATAACTATTTATTACATATTAACTCACACATTAAAAATCATCCATATGAAATTCTTCTTTCATTGTCAATATATTAAATAATTATCTAGATCTCTAAGCTAGTATATCAATTAAATTATTTAAGTCTGTATTAAAAGTATTTTTATTATAAGTGATATTAATTTCATGATAATCATCAATAAAAACTTATATAGGATATTTTGACATTTCTAAATAAGTTTATTCTTCTTTATTTCTAGGTATACATTCTCTTTTTATCATAGAAAAGTTGGCTTCAATAGATTAATTTATTGTTACAATAGTTGGTGTTTAAGTACTCCAATCAAATACTTTTTTTTTAAATTATATAGTTTAAACAGATGCATCTTATAATTAAAGTAAATCAAAAGTGTCTGTTTCTTATGTTTTATAAGTGATTGAATTACCAACACATTCATCCTTAAATATAGTTTATTAATAATCTTAAAGTATTTATTCATCATCTTAATTTTAATTTAATATTTCTCTCCTTTCTAAATCATCTAATTTTCTTTAATACATTTCTTCATATATCATAGTCCTTTATTCAAATTAATGTTTAAAATCATCAAACATTTCTTTTTTAGCATGTTACAATTCATCTGCAAACTTTTCTTCAATTTATTATGTATTAACAATATTCTGATTAATATATATAGAAGGATCAATTTAATAATTTATAAATACTTTCATAGCATCTATTTCTCTAATTAGATCTGAATTCTATAATTTAAGAAAATCACATTCTCTTCTTATGTTTAATAATTCTTATTCTAATTTTTAACATTTCTTTCTCAAATATCTACCTTCTTTAATCATTTTATCATTTTAATCAGAATTCTATTTCAAATATCTTTCAGCCTCTTATAATTTAATACCTTTATCATTCAATGTTTTTTAGTACATTTAATGCAATTTTACAGTTTCTGATAAACAATCTTTCTCTAATTTTCTATTTGTTTCAGATTATCTTTCAATTATCTCTTTTACTGCATGAGTATATGATTACCATATTTTATTTAACATCGTCTAATAATCAATGCATTTCACAGCCAATTACTAACCTAACTAAGTTATTGAACCAGTGTAGACCAACTCCATTTTTTCATAGAAATCTCGAATATTGCTATACTATTGTTATTATAATTATTAAACCATTAACTAAATACTAAACTTAATATACATCTGTCCATTGTTCTAATTGTTTAAGATCTTTACGTTCATTTAATTCAAGTACCCACTTTGTTCTAGTAGTTCGATTACTACTCACATTATTGGCCCTACTCATAAGGGATCTCATGGCAAAAACCTATGATCTCCTCATTCTCATTCATTACCGTTCCATCCTCACCTTAAATAGTTCTGCATATGTTTTGAAGAGAAGGCAAGTTGTTAGGAGAATAGTAACGTTTAGAATTATTCTCAACAGATGATAGCTTGTCTTTGGACTATAAATCGATATGTGTCTCAACTCGAAAATGAATACTTTTTAGTGGCTTTTGATTCATTGGTAATTTAATTTATTAACAACATCATCTTTTCAACTTCTTCTCAATACACTACTACAAACGCACCATTTCATTCACATAATTTTTTGATAATGTTTTTGCTTATTCGGCTCTCAATGTATTAAAGTAATTTGCAATCTCTCCCAATTCTTTCATAGGTAATTTCTCATCCAATCTTCTACCAAAAGAACGTGGAGATATTACTCCTACATGTTCAGACATTCCTCTTGATGTCTTTACTGTTGTACGAGGACTACCTATAGTTGAAATTCTATTCATTTATATTTTCCATTTACTATTCTCTCAATGTGACTAATTTTGATAACATTCCTGATTCTTTAGATTCTCTAGTTGTAGCCAACACCTACGCATACATACGGTTATTCGCCTTATACTCTATAAACTCAGATGACTCAGTGGGATAACTGGAATATAGAAATTAAAATACGATCTCAATTGTTACCGACCAAACATTATTTAAATTAATCGAAAAACACACTCTCCTTCAAATTCAATATTTGTTTACCCAATATAAAACATTCATTCTTATAAGATTATTAACTATCATGCTTAAATAAATCATTATTTTTTTCATCAATATTCAATTAATTAATTTATCTTTTCCGACATACTATTTTCCACACAACATTTCTTCAAGAAATATAACTATAGCAATATCTAAGGTATGTCCTTTTTTAATAATTATTATATTATACCTTTTTCATTTGTTATACAAATTCATAGTTTTATTGATTGAATATTATTTATAATATTTGAATCCCCATTAATATCAAATCTTCATTATGATACAAACTCAAAATTTGTTATAACATGCACATCAAATTTGTATTATAAATTAGATATTTCAATTAGTCCTTGTTATTAACTTTTTAAATTAAGTTCAATATCAGAACCCCTATGCATCTATAACCTTAAGCATCAATCTCAGTTCCATGAAGATTTATGATTTCATTAAATATTTTTGATCTTATTAAAGTTGTTACTGCTTCATCTACATTTAAGCAATTAATCTTCGATAAAAATGTTATAAAAAAATTCTTAAACTCGAAGTTCTCCAATAAAAAATTGTATATATAATCCAATAATCTTTGTCTTATTAAAAAAAGTGTTCCATATTGAGAGATTTCTAATATCTTTTCGCAAATTACAATAGCATTTAATTATTAATTTTATAATGCATAAATTAAGTAGTTATACATCTCTTCACATTCAAAATATTTCAATATACTAATATCATTTAATTAAACTAATTTCAAAAGACAATTTAAAGTTCTAAATAGAGTATCAAATTTCTTATATTTGATTGCTTAATTGATAATTTACTCTAATTATGAAATATTTACAATAATGCTTTAAAAGTCAGATTGCATAATTACCTACTCAATTAACTAAAACCAAAGTGTCAATTCTTCATCATTACTTAAAGCTGGGAACTTGTTCAAAGAAATTAATAGGTTAGTTTCTAAATTAATTAATTTGAAATTATTTATAAATTCAACATTTAAAATTTAGTGCATCTGTTATTAAATAGTCATCTCTTATTCATTTTTTTTTGATGTGTTTACTTATGTTTCATTAACATTTTGTGTTTCTCCTAAATATAGATAATTGAATTAATTATTTAAAGAATCATTCCTCAATATACCTTATTTCTTGCATTCATATGGCCTTCTTTTGTTTTTGAAGATGGCTTCTCTATGATCTCTTAAGATTTTTTATCTGAAGCATTCTCTCATATATTCAATCGTTTCAGAATGTCTTTAAAGCATTTTTAATTAAATTTGATTTATAATTAAATACAAATTTAACCATTAAGAAATCAAGATTAATAGATTATTAATAAAATAATTATACTTCTGTTATAAAAAGAAAGTAGCAATTGTTTTTTATAATCTTTATAATACTGTATTTATTTTTGAAAATTAAAGAGTATAATTTAGACTGAGGAATTCGTTTTATAAATAGATGATGATAATATTCATAATATTGTATCAAAAAATTAAATTAATCAATTTTATGATGGTTTATTGATAATTTTCTGGATAGATTTATTTTTAAGAATATAAATAATTATATTTTAACTATTTTAAATACTAGTTTAATATAAGAAATTAATCTAATTTGTTAAAAATATGGACTTTTAGATTAAGGTAATTATAATATATAATATTATTCATGATTTACTCTATAAATTTAATGGATTAATTTAGATAAACTAAGATTTATCTTATATTATAAATTTCTATTAAAAAAAAATCATCAATTCTTTGGAAATAAAAAAATAATTTTTGTTTATAAAGATACTTATTTGATAATTCTTATATCACAAGCATATCTTTAAATGAATAGATTAGTTTCTATATTTTTAATAATTTTAATTGTAAAAATAATTCACAAACTTCAAGCGGGAAATTATTCTATGATTAATTAATTAATGATTAATAACACAACTTTGAGTTTGTAAAAAAAAAGAGAAATATTTGCTTTGAATGTTAAACGTATTGATAGAGAGACTCTATTCTAAAATAATAGGAAAAAAATGATATAATCAAACAACAATGAGATTGAAGTTGATAAGACACTTCATCTTTTAAATGGTGCAATTACAATATACAATAAAAAGGATATTAAAAATTATTTTAAGCAAATCAATGAGTTTAATCACTTTAATTAAGAATAAGAAGTTAGATTAGTTTAATTAATTGAAACACTCCTTAAGTTAAAAGTTGAAGATGATAATTCTGCTTTGCATAATGAATGTTTGAATGTTTTAGTCAAATTGAGTTTGTTTTAAAATTCAACATAAGAATTATTCAATATGCTTACAATTCTTTGCAAATTAATGGATAAGTATAACAATCATATTAATCAAGCACTTTCTTACTAAATTTTAGATAAAATACTAGCATTTATTGGTAATTATTAATCTAAAATAAATAGGTAATATTTCATGTAACAATGGATTTATTAGTGCATTTTCACCAAATTTGATAGATAACTTATAATATTAGATAATTTATGGATAAAAAAGATTGTTATTTTAAGCAATATGGGCTTTAAATAATATTCTATATGCTATTCACAATGAAACTGCATTATTAAATTAGATATTGGTAAAGATAGGTTAATCTGAATTACCTCAATATTTAATATAATATGTAAAGAAAAATGAAAATAAACTTGATAAAAATTAATTAATACAAATATATTGGTTGTATGCAGAATTATCCTAAGCAATTCCATTTGATTTTGCATAATTATAAGTTAAAGAGACAGAAAATTAAGAATTACAATTAATAATATTATTTATATATGCTAATTTGACAGGATAGCAAATAATTCCTGCAAATTGTAATGTGAATTTATTATTCAATATGTTCCCAATTTCAAATCCTTTAATTTAAAGATAACTTTTAGTGATAATAGCTAATTTAGTTCTTTTAACAGAAATTGAATTAGAAGCCTTAAAGAATTTAATAAATTATGCCTTTCCTATATGTCCTGTAAGAATAATAATTTTTATTTTTAGATAGACACTATGTTTTTATTGCATAATTGTTAAATGAAATACAATTTTTAATTAAGTTCAAATGAAAAAGAAAACATTTTGAGAATCATTGATGAACTTCAATAGGATTCCTTAATACAAGATTTAGTAAAATAATTAAAATTAAACAATTGAATAAATTAAAATAAATCAAGGTTTTCTAAACAATTTTTTTAATATTTTCTTATTCATTGTTATTATTATAATTTATTCTTATTTTTCTATTAAGTTTTATTCACTTATTTCTAAAATAGGTCCATTATATATGTTATATAAATTCAATATTTAATAATAATTTTGTTAGATCTTTCCTAACATTCATATTAATTATCTAGATTATTACTTATTTATCTTAAAATTTTAAGATACATTATAATTACTCAAGTAATTAGTTTAAGATTATAATTGTATTATTTTTATTTATTACACTATTAGAATTGAGATAATTATTATATGTTAAATTCATTTTTTTAACAATTTAATTAAAGAATCAATTGATTAAGTTGTATTTTTCTACTCTCTTGGACTATAAAATTTTAAATTGGCTTTCATTTTTATTGGATTTATATTATTTTTCTTGAAAATATATTCAATTTATTTAGGAAGATCTTAAAGTTCTTAAACTTCAGGAAAATGTTATGTTGTAGTACGCTAAGGAATTTTTATATTATGACTATTCAGTAATTCATTAAGTTTTCTGAGACTTAATCTATCTGATGGATAAATATCTGCACAATCAGTAAGAATTCGTTTGCTTATTTGATTTAAATCCTATTTCTAAGGACTTAAGCTTAACTTATCTTATGAATAAGTTTGTTTCATAATATTATTATTTTGTTTCAAATATATAGAAGGTAATTATCTACGAGTAACACTTTTGTTTTGAACATCTAGTGATTTGTCACTTTTGAATTATATCAATCTAGGACTTTAAGCAACAAGTTTGATTGAATTTCTTTATTTAAGTTTATTATTCAAAAGAGGTAATAATTTTTGTTTAATATCATTAGTTTGTTGAAGTTCGAAAATTGAAATTTGACTTAGAGATTTATAAGTTGAAACATTCTTCTAAGTTTTATTATTTTACTATGATTAATAAATATACTATACAGGACTTTGTTGTTATGGAAAATCAAAATTATAAAGCATATTATTATTAATGAAGATCTATAATTAACTTAAGTGTTACTTATATGATTTAATTAGTGATAAATAAATAATATTAATTCATTTGATATTATAGATTTTTATATTTTAGAGTTTAAGGTTTACCTTAACAGGAATGTATTCATTAGCTTATTTTGCATAAGATTCAAATTCCTTTTCTTTTTTCACTTCCTAAATAAAATTAATCCATTATAACATAATAAATTTCTTTTTCATTAAATTCACATTTCTATATGCATTAAGAAATTTGGATTGTAGTCTTTATTATTAGTAAGTGAAATATTTCCAAGTCTAATAGAATTTTTTAATTGTTGTAAAATAATATTTTGTTAAACATTTAATATCTTTAGCCTTTTTCTCCCTTTTAGCTACATTTAACCAACCATTAAATAAAAATTGTTTATATTAAAGATCCATTTATTTTTTCATCTTTTATTAGTATACTTAAGTTTTCCATCTAATCATTAACACTTTCAATTTATGCTTATTAATTAATTGAATAGTATTTTGAAAAAACTATATCTAAACAACTTTATTTTGTTGTAATGCTGAAAATATATTTTCTTTTAATTATTACTATTTTTAAAAGAGAAACTATCTAGATATCCTATCCTTTTCATATTTCTCTAATTATTTATCCTTATTAATCTTAAATTATTTCATACAATTTCTTAAAGTAATAATATCCTTCTTATATAAGTATGATTATAACTTCTTTAATAATCGAAAATCTTACAATAAATTCTTATTGCATTTTATAATCATAAGATCAAAATATTTCTCTGTAATAAACAATAATTAGGTTTTGTTGATACTATTCAATAAATGACTATTTTATTCAAATTTCTCCATATCAATAACTAATTCTTAGGACAGTTTCTTAGATATTATATGATTATTCATTGTAATTCCATCATTTATTGTAACTTTATCCAGAAGTTTAGAGTTAACTTAATTATTTAAATAACTAGATTATTGCTATGCCTAATCAAATGACTATCCATAATTAATGTCATTATTAGAAGTATCTTGCTTTATATATAATGAATTTTGATCTTCTTATTTAACTTCTAAAATTGTTGGTTACACATTAGGATTGAATTAAGCTGTATTTTATGGAATGTCTTGATACTAACTCCATCTTTATGCTTTTTCAACTAATTAAGACTCTTAATCTAGGCTTTCATAAATTTGACTTTAATTTAAATGAGCTTTTTCCTCTTAATGAGATGAATGAGTCATACTACTTAATTCATCTTGAATCTCTTCTTTAATACTTTTATAAGTTCGTGATGATTACTAGTTGTGATCAAATTTTTAAAATTGAGTTCCACTATTAACCTTACCTGATTATTAGAATTGTCCTTACTCCTCTATTGTATCATAAAATTATTAGGAATCTAATGATTTTTCTTAAGTTTAACTTAAATTCTAGATGTTACTGCTCTCTTAACTTGTATAATGACTTACTAAATTTCTATCTGATATTGTCTTTGCATAAGGATCAAGCATTTAGATTTAAGTAAATTGCATTAAATTTGAACTATCAAAAGGATTTTTCTGTCTAAACTAGTCAATTTAAACAATATCTTATTTAATTTAACTATCAGGCAATTAAACCTCCTTCTATCTGCTGAATGATATATTTTATTCATCCTACTTAGTTTTACGACTATCTTCAAAAGGATTCTTTGGAGGTTCTGAGCATTGGGAAGAAACACTTTATTAATGTTCTTCAAGCTCTTAATGCTACTTTATTTATAATTAAGGATTTGGTTTAGAAACTATTTAAAATTTTGGTACTATTTCAAGTTGAGCCTTATATTTATTCAGTAAATCTCTTGTCTTAACTGGCATGCTCTTTACTGAAGGTCTTGAAATACTTTCAAAATCGTTTAATTATTATTCAGATGTTTAAGAAATATACTCTTTATAATTAAGTTCCAAACTTTTTTTATAATCGTGTAAGGATTAAGCTGCTTTCTAATTGTAAGATATCTATATACATCTTTTTTTTCTTATAAATCTCTATTAATGATTGGTCGTTATTACATTTAATATTAAAATTATATAATTAATATAAAAAAATAAATATTTAAATTGAAAGTGTTTTAATTGTTGTAGAAATGAGAAGCGAGTGACCATTTATTAAATTAATTTGAATTATTTTTTAAGAATATAAATAATAAACAAAAATATATTTAAATTGTTATCTAATTTAATTGAATCTAAGCAAAAAGAGAATTTCTTATTATCAAAATTAATTATTGTCACTAAAACTAGTCTCTCAAAAATTAGACATATGATAATTAATATTAATAGGTACATAAATTAAATGTACTTGATAATTTAATCATAATTAGCGTTATTTGTCACAGTAAGCCTTTTAGGTGTTTTTATTTTTGGGAAGCATCTTTTTGTTCTTTACACTCTTGTAATATAGAGCCAAGCTAAGTAAATTGTGATGATCAGAAATTTTCTTTTGCTATAAAAAGCTTTCTTTAAGATTGGCTGGATTAATATGTGTATAGTATTTTGTAAAAGAATAATAGGTAGCAATTAAAATTTTTGCCATTCTAGATTGAACAACAAAGATTATTACTTTATGAAAGTATGATATTATATTGGACTGTTTTCTTAAGGGTTTTCTCCTAAGAATCAAGGTTATTTAATAGAACCAATTTTGAAAATATTTCATACCATTTAAATATATATCCAATAAATAAAGAATGCACCTAAGTAAATAAATTTATATGATTTTATAAGATCATATCTATTTGAAGAAACCTAAATATCCTAAAAATGAACTGATAAGTAAAGAGGATAAAGAATTTAAAGATAGTTTAGACTTAAAGATACTTAAATTTTTGGTGGACGAAAAATAAAGAATTAAATTAGCCAGAGAGATATTAAGGAATTAAAAAAATCTTTTTATTAAATCATTAAACCAGTGAAAATTTGATTTAAAATAGGCTGAATTAATATTATTATTAATATTACCCATCGAAAATCTACTATTAAAAAATCTCTAATTTAAGACTCAGATCTTATTTATTTATTAGATGATGTTAAAATAGTGGAATTAGGTATTTATTAAAATATAGTAACATTAAAAGGATCCTTTTTAGATTAAAATAAGGAATTCAAGAATGAATTATATTTTTTTATATTTTCTATTCTATTCTTTTCTTATTATATTTATTTTGATAATTAATAATTTATTGTTATATCAATCAATTTTAATATAATTGTTCTCTTATTATAAATATTATATTGTAGAGATGTTCAATTAGAGATTAATCATAACTTTTATGGATAATTGAAAATTTAATTTTAATTTGATAATATTTTAAAAATCAATATAGGAAAAATAATTTCACAAATAAAATATCTATATGAACCCAACATTTTATAATATTTTCATTTTAATTCTTAAAATTCTAATAATATTATAAGAAGGCAAATCATAGAGATTGCTATTATTAATATTAACTATAAGTTCCATTTTTTTATTTTTTTATTTTGTTGATTCGATTTCAAGTTAAGAGTTTATTTTTAATTTCGAAAGATTTATGCAATCAATGCTATTGATTGTTTTTATTATTAAAGATGTTGATTCTAAGTTGTTGATATTTTTTATTGTTTAATATCTGAGTTTTCTAAAAACTTTAGTCTTGCTTCTTTCACAGCATTCTTAATTGTATAAAACTTTGAATTTTTTTCTATAGAATTCACTTTATGATTTAATTTTATTGAAGTGTAGACTTTATTAAGTTTATCATACTCAACTTATCTATCTAAAAGATCTCTTGTGATTTCTTATAATGATATTTTTTGTGTTCTTTGAATACTTGTAGATTTTTTATTTAAAAACGTTGTTGTTTGATGTTATTTTGATAGCCTTTCATTAGTATTTGGAACCATCTTTGAATAAAAAAGATATTTATGATATTAATATTTTCTCATAAAATCTCATTAAATTATAAATGAATATTATTTTGTTATATAAATTAATAATTAGTCATTAGCCAACCATTATAGGAAAAAAATATTTGAATTTCAATTAAGAAATCTTAATAGATTTTTTTTAATATATTGGCATGGACAAATTATATTATCTAAATTTCTTTAATATTGATTTAAGAAAAAGATTTTTTTAGTGGATAAAAGATAAGAAAATAGAATCTTTATACAAATTATTTACCAGGGTTCCTGATAATACAAAGGAACCGCCAATGTCAAATATCTATTTAAATTTTTATTTATGATTTAGTTACCAAATAAATAAATTATGATTACATAGTAAAAGGAAGGAACTCTTTATTTAAATTATTTAAATTTTCTAAATCTGAAGCTAGCCATTTTGGTTAATTCCCAGATTTCAATACTAATTTAAATAATAAAATCATACAAACTTTAGAGTTTGATGATATTAAGAAAACTTAATGTATTAGTTATTCATAATTGTTTTTTATAATAAAAATAGTAAACAATAAATAATAAAAATACTTTTATATCCTCTTTCAATTTTAACAATTTTATTTATAAAAATATATAAAAATATTTGATTAATAATTAAATATATTTAATCAGGTATACTCATAAATTCTCATTAATAAAATTTTAATTTGAAAGTTTTTCAATATTATATATTACAAAGGTTTGCTTAAATTTGATTATACTTGGATGAAATTTTGTTTGCCAATAGTTAGACTTGTATAAAAATTTAATCCTTAATTTATCAAATTTATTAAACAAGATAATATATTAATTTAAATAAAATTTACATCATTATTAATTAATTCAATAAAATATATTTATCTGATATATATTCAGAAAATTATCAAATCCTGTTTTAATAATTCAAAAATTATTACAATAATGCATAGTATTGGTATAGCTAGGGACAAAATCAAATTTAACTTTATTTTTTTTGTAGTTTATGTTTATTTTAAATTACCTTTGTTTTGGAGCTTCTTTTAATTTCTAAATTAATCAGCTATTAATTTCATTGAGCTTTGTTACTTTTCTATATAGTATTTGTTTGATTGTAAATTGGAATTAAGATATTTTGATTTAGCGTCATCAATAATTGTTCTAAATTTACTAGATCGAGTTTCTCCTCTTTCTGATAAATTTATTGATTTTTCACTTTTGAATTCAGGATATTTATATAGATTCTCATATACTTTTTATCTAATAATAAATTCACTGCTAATCTCTTTTTATGAGTCAATCTAATTGTTGGTATTTTATTTTGATTATTTTGGACTTCCAGCTGAATCCACAATTGATATTTTTTTATTAGTTTTATTTAAAAGCTTTGTATTCATATTAATAATTTGTAAAATAATAAATGAAAATTTGCTAAAGATTTTTCCTATGAATATTAAATTTAATCTGTAAATATTAAGAAATTTAAAATGTATGAATTTTATATTAATTCAATAGAAGGCATAATTAAATTAATGAAATATTATAATATAAAATATCTTCTTTTATTTCAAATTTAATTAAAAAGAACAATAGAAAAGTATGAAAAACATTATAAATATTATAAGATACAAAGTGAATATTAGAATGATAATAAATTACAATCATTTTTGGTATTTAAATAATTTGTTAAATCTAAGAATCATTTGAATTTATAAATGAATATAATTTTTATGTCATAAAATTGAAAATTTTTATATAAATTATTTTTTTTATATAATATGATCTAAACCCATTTAATGCCAAATATTTATGCTATATTAATTAAATTTATATATTCATTGATCAAAATAAATATAGAAACTCTTACCTTTTTATAAATTATGATATTGTTTAAAATTTTAATTATTTATATTATATATGTTTTTATTCATATTAAAATTTCATATTTCCTGCAAGGAAGTTTAAATTTAATTTTAAAATTCTTATGTATTTTCTATTATTATTTGTATATAATATAAAATTTAAAAAAATAAAAATTATCGATATAATTATAATTTTTAATTTATAGTTCACATAGAGAATTTCGAATTCAATAATATTATTTTTTATGAACCAAAAGCATATTATTTTAGAAAATGTATGGGATTTAATGGAAATCTTAAGATTCACAAATTGATTTATCCATTTGGGGTTAAAGAACCTTTAGAGACTATTATTTTAATTCTGATCTGAATATTGACAATTTTTTGGTCTTAAAATCTTAAGATTATTGTCTCTAAATAATAATAGAACTGGCTTAAGAACGGTAAGATTGGCATCGCTATAATTCAATTCTTTTAGACCAAAGAGGTGATGTTTCTATAAAATCTGCATTCTGATGTTCTTCATCATTATCAATTTCATCTTCAAATAATTTAAATCCATTATTAAGAGTCGAAAATTTCATATCTACATTATAACTGCTTAATGAAGGTCCTGAACGTTTCTAATCAGAACTAAAAATAATAAAAATTTAATACTTAGGTTCAAATAAAGTCAAAGTTTGATTCTAATGTTCAAAGAACTATTCATTAAAGAATTCATGTTTAAGAATTTCTTCAGCAGATGGTCTTTATTTAGGATTTTATTTCAACATTAGGGAAATGAGATCTTTACAACTTTAAGGTATTTTAATTGTATCATCAAATTTATATTCAACATATAAGTTATTTTTAAGCATCTTTTCTTTTTAAACATCTTTAAATGGATGTTAATTATATACTCTAATATAATATAGCAAATATTATATACAATTAATACAAAATTACTCCAAGACTAAATATATCACATTTTTCTGAATACATTTTATTGCCTTCCTTAAATTACAATATTTCTGGAGCCACATAACCAGTAGTACCACATCTATAATAAATGTGAGACTTAGCTTTAATGTAAGTGGCAAGACCAAAATCAGCCAAAACTATATCTAAAGAATTAGTTTTGCATAATATGTTCGAAGGTTTTAAGTCTCTGTGCATTACACCTTTCTAATGCATATAATCTACACATTCTGCCAATTATTTAAATATTATTCTAGCATCCCGAATGCTATATCTTTAATTTTTCAATAATTCTCCACCTTCCACTAATTGTAATACCATATTAATATGTCCTAAATAGTAGATATTAATTTTAAATACTATTAGTTTCGAAAACTCGGTGTAACTTTATTATATTTGGATGAGATAAATCATTCATCACTTAAATTTCTTCCATTAAAAATTGAGGATTCAGCTTAGAATTTTTTCGAATTCTTTTTATTGCATAGTGAGAATTATCATTTAAAGATTTAGAGATAAAGACCTTGAATAAATTATATATTACTTGAGCAGTGGATCCAAAACCTATCTAATTGATGATAGAGTATTGATTATGAAATCCAATTAAGATGCAGAATTACTCCAACTATGATTTAAAACAATTGAAATCCTATTCAGAATTTGTATATAATATAATCTAATTATGGTTATACATAAGTTCAATTTAATATGGATAGGAAGTCTTTTCAATTGAAGTTGATAAATACACATTTTCTAATTTTTTAAATCCTTTTAAGTCCTACAGGATTATATATCTTCTTATAATACTTTATCTCCATAAAACAAATAAGTTCCTTAGACTGTATAGTATCTAGGAATGAATTTATTGAAATATTTTCCCTTTTTATATAAACATATGCAATTATCATTGTTTAGTATGAAATTACTTTCATTTTAAATCAATTTTCTAAAATCTTTATCCCAAAATGTATTTGATTTATTGTTTTTATCAATAAAGAAATGATTCAAGTAAAAGTTTTACTTATCCATAAAGTTGTCCCTAATCAAAATATCTAATAATAATGAATTAATTAAATACAAATTCATAATAAATTAATTGAAAAACAAAAAGTTAATTAATCATACAAATTGATGACTCAAAATGATAAAGATTGAAACTTTAGTGAAAGGGTTTCTAAAAATTACAGATTTTAAAATGAAAAAGAAGTAATAATTTACATTTCTTTAACTATTAAATTGTTGAATTTATATAGAATTGAGAATCAAAATTCACGATTACTTTTTTTAATCTAAATTTTATTCACTTATAATTATAATTATCTAATTTCATCATCCAATTTTCTAATTTCTTATTTATGTTTTACAACAATATTTATTTGATTATTGAACTAAATTATACATAAGTATGAGTTACATCAATAAGACTTTTAAGAGTACCAATTTCATCCCTCATCAAATCTGTATAATTTTAAAGGATTTCAAGTCCTCTCATAACCTCTTTGTCTCTTTACTTTAAAAATTAGTATTATTTTTCATTTTAAGTTTACATACGTTTATCATAGAGTAATTTCTCTTCCTTATCAAACTCGGTTATATAAGAGTATAACTTAGATTTATAGTTTTTTTATAAGTGTGATTTAAAATTTTAATATTTTAATCCTCTAAATTCTCTAAACTTAAGAATCTCATTCAAAAATTAAGTATAAGAATCAAGAAAGTTATCTTTATATTTTTTTTCGATTTTGTCAAATTATTAGCTTAATTCACTAAAGAGATCTAAATAATTTAAATTATAATACATATCCATCAATTCAAAATTATATTTAATGCATTCTAATTCCAATGAATTAATCTTCTATTAAATGCTTTGAAGACATTTTTCATATTCTGGATTATCATAAAATTATCCCAATTGAGTATAATACAATGACATGGCTTGTTCTCTCATTTAATATAATTTATTAGTTAAAGAATCAACTGTGACTTCTTCTGAAATTGAACAAAACTCCCTTATTTCTTTCTAATAAATGCTTTCTATATAGTCTTTTTCATATTTAATTTAATTTTGAATGGCTTTATAAAAACTTAAATTAAATATGATATTATAAATACATATTTTCTTTCACATTATTTTTTTCTAATTCTGACATAGAACTTTTAGTAATTATTTCAGCAATAGAAAAGAATGTAAAGAAATCAATTTCATAACATTGATATATCTTTTTTTCCAAAGACATTTCAAGTTCCAAGGCCCAATTATTTATAGTTTCAGTTAAATTGTCAACAAAGGATGTATTTGAAGCATTCAGATAATGATTTTCTTCCATTAGTGTTATTTTTATATTGTCATATAATTGATACCATTTAAATTAATCGATGCTTGTGCCTAAACCTTCAACAAAATTGATGACTTGTAACTTATAATAAGATTGTTAATCATTTTTAGTAATTTAATGAAAATT
Source organism: Paramecium primaurelia (assembly GCA_905182975.1). Lineage (NCBI taxonomy): Eukaryota > Ciliophora > Oligohymenophorea > Peniculida > Parameciidae > Paramecium > Paramecium primaurelia. The sequence goes on from CAJJDM010000119.1 coordinate 140,390, forward strand.
TTCCAAAATGTCATCATCATTATTGTTAATAAGAAAAACAATCTCACTAGCCAAAATAGATGCTATGGTCATTAAAACTGTATCTGCATTTATGAATACACTGCTGTTTTCAACCAAATTTAAACTTTGTCTTCTCAACTATTTTTCTTTAAATTGTTCACCTAAAATGCACAAAAGCTAATATAATTAGATATTCTTATGTTCATTATATATAACATGATTCCAGATATAGATACCTTTTTGTAATGTAGTATCAATTAAAGGTAAGTTTTTGTCCAAATTCAATTTAGAAATTTGATTAATTTCATTCCGTGCAGCTATATAGATGATAAAAGAAGCAGGTCCAGTTCTTAATAATGAGTTCTAAAAGAAAATTAGTATAGCATACATATTTCTTAATGTCTAAACATAACTTTATTTATTTTGCATCCTCATCCCATTTTAGAAATCTAATTGGCTTAGCATCAACATGGCTCTTCTTCAATTGATTAGGCTGCATAAGAACTGTAGTCTTTTTAACTATCTTTTGATTTATAAAAGGTGATAATTGGTTAGACTAGATAACATTCATTTTTTTTTTCTATAATAAATTTCAATTATTAAATTAATAATCTGAATAATAAATATCACTATTACTCTATAATCTTTTAAAAAATTCATGTAACAATGCTTCATCTATTTATATATGTAATATCTTTTTAATAATTATTAGTTTTCTATTCTTCGGTTTACTGATTGATTTATAGCTTGAAGTTTTTTAATTCTTTATTAATTATTTGATATTTTATTCTAAGTTTTCCACTTCATAATTACTCATGTTTTCTTTAGGAATAATTAAGAGTAGTATCATCTCAAAATTTATATATACATGTATTTTCAGTTTATTTAAATCATTATATAATTCTAATTTCTAATCATATAGTTCAATTATTGGTATTACTATAATTTTAGAAGTAAATTATTCAATAGAATTAAATTTAATATACATTATAAATTAATTATAAAGATACGTTAATTATAGGTTATTTTAATTAAAAATTATATTAATTTTGCCTAGTATTTAATTGATAAAAATATGATATACTGATAAAATTAATTATGCAATATAAACCCACTTTTCATAATATAGATATTTAATAAATTGAATAATAATATATTTTATTTAATAAAATAACATTTTTTGATAATAATAAACTTCAAGTTAAATATGATTCAGAAATACTTGATTTTTCATTCATTTTTAATTTATAAAATAAGAAACTTAATGTTTTATTGAAGAATAATGAGTATTTGTTAAAATGAAAATAATGAATTCATAATAGATTTTTTTATAATCCTCATAATAACTTATTTAATTAAGAAATATATTTATAAAATCAAATGAATAATTTCTTAAAGTGAAAAGAAAATCAGAAATTATTGAAAACATAAAATAATTAGGAATAAAAAAATGATCACGGCCAGTCTCGAACTGGCGGCCTCGTCCTTGTTAGGGACGCGTGATAACCCCTACACCACGCGATCAATTATAACTTTAATAGTGAAATTTGATAGATTAATAACATAATTTATTTCAACAACATCCCTTCTTATTTGTTAGATTGTATTTATTTTTAGTTAAGTTTATTGTATAACTATTATCTTCAGTAAGAATTGGTAATGAAACCTTACCATCTTATTATTTTATTGCTAATTCAGCTAATCTTTAAAATGCTTCATACACATTTAAACCTAGTTTTGCTGATGTTTCTATATAATCCACTCCTAATTAATAAGCTAATTCTTCTCCTTATTCTTATGATATAATTCTTTAATCTATTATATCCTTCTTATTAGCTATCAATATGATAGCAATTTCATTTCTTCCTTGTTATTTTAAAGAATTCATCCAATATGTAATATCTTGAAATGATTTCAAATCATCAACTGCATAAACAAGTAATACTCCATGTGCAAACTTATAATAATTTGATGTAAGAGTTCTAAATTTCTCTTATCCTGCTGTATCCCAAATTTGCATTTTCATTATTTTACCATTAGTTTTTACTTCTTTAAATTTAAAATCAACTCCTATTGTTGTTATATGACTTTCACTATAATTATCATCTATAAACCGCATTAAAAGGTTTGTCTTTCCAACTTATGAAGATCCAAGAATCAGAAACTTGCACATTATATCATATGTAGCATATTTTGACATCAATATTATTACTAAATTTCTTTAGATAGTAAACAAATATTATTTTTATTAATTTTCATATTTTTATAATAATTTCTTTGAAATCTTACCTCAAAAATTAAATTTGAATTAGACAATCAATGTTCACTTAAAAAGAATAAACTAAATTTGAAGTCAAGAAATAGTTTATAAATTCAATCCTTAACCTCTATCATAGTATTAAAGTGAATAAATTTGTATTAAGTGGCTTTTACTTTTTAGGATTACTCCAACCGATGCTCTTTTAAAATTATCACAACAACTAAAATCCTTAATTTGATAAGTAAATACTAACACCAATTAATTAATTTTGGTATATAGAAGTAATTGCTCGACCTGATTTAATAATTTCTACAAATACTCCTGAGTTTGAATATTTGATATCTTTGGCATTATGCATATTATTCTATATGATTCCTCTGTTTTTACTTGTTGAATAGAAACGTAATGATGATGCTAAAAAAAGAAAAAACAAATTTTAACTTTATGTTAATTTAAGTTCAATTTTATTTTAACTTCAACCAATATACTTATAGATTCCTTTGTGTTCTTTATGCTTTAAGTCATTATCTTATAATTTTGATTAAAATATGAATATAAAGAGTAGTTATATAAACATAATACTGGCCATAATCACTTTGATAATTTTATGTACATTGAATTTTTTAACTTTTCTACTTTGCAGAGAATCAATAGATTTTGATTTAAATAGTTTTTTGACATTAAAGTTAACCTTTATTGATTTTGTTATTTGGATTACAAGTATTTTTCAAATAATTGTATATTATCATTTACCAAAATTTAATGAATCTATCTAAGCAATATTATTGTTACTTATATCCTTAATGATACTTATTAATACTTTTAGTCTAATAACTTGTTTAAACAATATAATCAAAATATAAATTACATTTGCTTCCTATTCATTAATTCAATCAATTTTGATATTAACCAATCTTTAATTGAATATCTCCTTATATATTAATGTCTTACTCTATATATTGGTTCCATTGCTTAATTATTTATTAATGAAAGTTTATAACTTATATGATTTTAAAATCTCAACAAATACACTACAATTTTCAATAACTCATTACAAGTATGTGCTTTCTAAATTTTTTAATGAAGAATTCTCTTCCTATACACAAAAGATTATTATCTATGCTAAAATTATATAATTATATCAATAGAAAAGGAATCTTGAACCAATTGCATAATTACCATTAAAGTATATAAATTAAGAATTTATGCCTAAAGAATTGATGCACTTTTATTTTAAAACACTTCTTAAAAAGTATTTAAAGGAAATGTTAAAAACAAATAATAAATAAAGAAATGCCAATCATTATATTCATTATGCTGCTATCTTATTTAAAATAGGATTAAACAATTTATCACTTAAACAAATAAATATTTTATTATTTAATACTAATTTTAATAAACATAGTAGATCTTTTGCAAAAGACAATTAGAGTGATTAAATTAAATCACTAAATACTATACATCCTGGAAATAAATCTTCATTTAGTAGATCATCTAAATCATAAGAAGTATAGGAGGCAGGAAATTAATAAATAAATAAAACTAATAAATTGTTAGCAACTACTGGAAATCATACTTTAACTTTTTATTAGAATGTTAGAGTTATTATCTTAAGAGAAAAAGTAAGAGATAAATTAAAATAATAATTTCAATACAAAGAAATAAATGGAGATTCTTTTGGATTATAAAATGCCATAGAGATGTTCATTAAAAGTGAAAAGAGAAATCAAAATCTAAAAGATCAAGTTTTAAATTTAGTAAATTCTAAATTATAATTTTTCATCTAATTACAACAAGTCAAACATATTAAATTATCACAATTATTTAAAGTTTCAAAAGAATTATGTTTGAAAGTAGAAACATTAGAAACTAAATTATTAAAGCTTTATAAATATTTCCCAAGTCAAAGAATTCAATCTCTTTATACTTATTGTTAAGGAGAGATATTTGATAACTATTTAGATGCCCATAAAATTACATGTAATACATCTATTTCTGATGAAAAATTAAATAATTTACATAATAACACAGATGCTTAATATACATTATTTAATAAAGATCTAATTTATATAAATGTTAAACTATTTGAGGAAACCTAAGAATTATTAATCTAAAATATAACACCAAGAGTCTGCTAATTTTTCTAAAAAACTTATGATGATTTTAGAATTAATAATTCAATAGATTATTTGATTCCTTCAGCTATTAAGAATGAACACTCACTTTTAGTATAAAGATTCCTATAAACATCAATATCAAGATTTTATTTAAAAAAGAATATTAATTTTTACAGAATTTAAAATGAAATAATTAAACCATGTGAATTCTTTTTTGAAGTCAATTTTAGTGATATTACGTAAATATAATTTTTAGCTTTCTTTTATGATAATTTTTAAACATCAGCTTTTATAATGGTTGATGTAAATTATTAATTAGGAGGAATAACATAAAATTTATTAGATAAATTAGGATACACAAATTATTATTTAGAAAATATCCAATCTTAATATATAAATCAAGTACCAATAGAATTATTAATTCCTAATTTTACATAACTTGTTAATCAAAAAGAATTATTATATGTAACTGAATTTAAGTTTTTAAAATAATCCATTCTAATCAATCATTTAGTTACTGATGAATAAAGAAATAATACTAAAAATAATTTTACTGAATGGCATAATCAAGATAATTTAATTCATTGTGAAAGTTTAATATCAATTAATTCAAGAGAATTATTTGGTTTTTCTTATTTTATCATAGAAATCAAAGAAATAAAGACTGATTTTGTGTATAAATAGTAAGCTTTAGATAAAGATTGTAATTCTTTTGATTAAGCTTTTTCTTATATTTCTGATTAAGAAGCAATAATAAACTCACCTTTTGTGCTTAAAATTGATTAGACAAAATTTGATGTTTTTAATAGAGATGTAAATTAAATAATAGTTTAAGGTGATAATGATAAATGGTAATAATTTTATCAACCAGATTTATCTCATTATGAAATAAATTTAATGAGTCCTATGGATTTAAGTATGAATCCAATTGCATTAAATTCAGCTAACCCTCTTTTAAAAATTAGATAATAAGAGTTCTTTAGTTTTGTAGGTGAATAATAAAATGGAGCCAATTCTTTTTCATCAAAAATTCATTTGGGTAAAGCTTTCGAAATATAAGAAGATGAAATAATTAATAAACCATAAATTAGAATCAAAGGAGATGATACTAATTCTTCTTCTTATGCAGGTGCTAAAAAATCAAAGTTTTTTAAAAAATATCAAATGTATTAATAAGTAATAACACCACATAATCCTAAATAATTAAAATTACTCATAATATTATTGATTTGTTAATTTATCATAGGAAGTATACATTTCTTAATCATAATGACTAAAAATTAAAATGATCTTAATTAATTCATTTCAGAAATTGATATGATTGAATTACATAGTAGTTTCATGGCACCACATGATATTTTTGTGTCTATGAGACTTGCTATTATATCTTATAATTCTTATGTGAATGAAGGAGCAATCAATTAATCACAAGCTAATACACTAACTTAACCATTCTATGATAATATTTATATTGGATATTAAGAAATTAAAGAAGTTTTTATTAAATAATTAACAAATCAAAATTTATAACCTTTTTTTGAAAATAAAACAATAGATATGGTATTCATGGATGCTAATACTAGTGATGTTTATAGCAAAACATTAAATATACGTGAAGCTTTCTAATAAATTATTTAAAATTTATATTAGTATAAATATAGATATGAAAATCGAATGAGTACATCAGGAAGTGCAATCCAAGTCTTTGGAGTTGCAAATCAATTTTATTTACATAATTGGTTAGAGATCTTAACAATAGAAATTCTAGAATACTCAAAATATCGAAGTGAATCAATTACTAAAGATTGGAGTGTTATTTGGATTACTTTTATTATAATAACAATTATATTAACTCTTACTGAAATTTATTATTATAGATAATATAATCAAAGGTATGATAAATATTTAGGAATTTTTAAATTTTGTAATTAAAATAAATTGTAATACGAGATTGATAGATACAAGATAATGCAAAGATCTTTATAAAAAAATCCAGATCAAATATTTCTTTATAATTTTGACTTAAATCAAAAAGAATTATAATTAATTACATAAGCCAAAATTTAAGATGCTTTAAGTAAGAAAAACAAAGATTAATAAAGAAATATTTAATTCTAATATGAATCAGTATCCATAATTCTTGGAACATCCTTAATTATTGGAATTTGGATGATATTCTTTGGTTTAAGTATTATAATTTTCTAAGGATAAATGACTTATTTAAATAAGTATTCTGATACTGTTGATATTTATAAGTTGATCTAAGATATGACATATTCATCAGCTACATTATATTAGAATAGAGAATATCATTTTATATTTAGTAATTTTACTTATTTGACTCCAAAAGATGAAGAATATATTTTTGATTTAATTTATTCTGGAATTGATAACATAGAAAAGTTTAATATATTATGTTCATCTTTTGATTAGAATGAATACTAAGTGAATGATGATTTTGTTACATTTTTTAATTAGATTCAAAAAGAATCAGTTTGTGATATACTTACATCTGAGTAGTTGGCTTTTTTGAAAGATTTTTGTTCAATTTCAATTTAAGGGAATTTCTTAAAAGGGGCAATTGCTGCATTGAATTTTATGAAAAATCAAATTAGAACATAAATTGTTGTGAATAACTTTACTAAAAGATTAGAGTATCCATTATATGATAATGAGGCTGGTATTATAATGGTTAGAGTATTTTAGTTGATGACTTAGAAATTAAAATCAAGCATGTTAGGTGTTACAACTGACTTATAAAACATCTCTTAGGTAATTTAAATTAGTATAATAAGGTTTTATCAACGATCTATTTAATATTTGCAGTCCTCTCAATTTTAGTATTGATATTTGGATTCAAAAGATATTTAGAAATTGAATATAACATTGTGAAGAGATTCATGTAATTGTTACCTACTTCTATCACACTTTTAGAAGATTAATTTGAACGGTATATGAGAGTGCTATTAGTAGAAGAAAGTGAATGACTTTGTTATATATATTCTATTTTTATAAATAATTAATTAATCTTAACTATGTACCTTATTCCCAGATTAAGCAAAATCCATAAATCTTAGGAAGATATATCAGCTATTTAAGATTATATGAGTCAATTACCATAATTTCATGCTCCTTATGAGATCTTAAAAGAGGTATAACGAGTTTTATATAGCTATGTTATAGTATGAATTATAAATCATTCAAACATGGTGAACATGTGAACAATAAAAGTGAATTTGCTTACTTCATTTTAAAAGGCTAGATTTTAGCTGATAATGGTGATTCATATAGTGTGGATACATGGTATGATTTAGATTACTCGTTCTATGTTGTGGTACAATTTTTGATTTACTAAGGTCGATACACATTGTATTATAGTACCCATAAATACTTATAAGAATTTTAATCACACTCATGGATCTAATTTTCAATATCGCAAAAATATTTTATTATAAAATATTACATCAATAGACAAAATAAATTCAAGCAAAATATAAGAAAAACTAATTAGAACTTTTACAGAAACTACTCTATCAGCTGGTAGTATTATATACAAATAGAATGAGCCCTCATAATCTATATATGTTCTATCAGAAGGGGTCTTATAAATTTCTCGATTGTATGAAAAGAAAATGACTCATTATGAAAAACAAGTTTTACCTAAAAAGTATTGGTAGACAGAGATCAATATTTGTTAACTTACAAATTCAGGTGTTATAGGTGAAGAACTATTGAAATAGGATTTTGCATTTTATAATGTTAAAGTAATCTCGAAAATTGCAGTTTTATAAATGATATCAGTTAAATAGCTGAAGAACTTTTTAAATATCAATGTTGTTATATAATCCTTATAAGATTTATTTAATGATAAACATGTCTAGAGAGAAGAAATTTTTAAGCAATAATGTGAAGAAATGGAAAAAAACTGGTAAACTACCAGTAAATAATAGATTATTAACTCTGAAATTAAGAAAACCATAAGTTTCAAGGTTCTTAAATCTAATTCTGAAAAGTAATAATAAACTAACAATACTACAATGAACATGACTAAAATTAATATTAGTAACACTCCAAATAATCAAGATGAAGAACTTGGAGAATTTCAAAGAACTAAAAGTCCTATCAAAAAAATACCTAATTTTATATAACAATATTTTAAATAAAAATAATTAGAATCTAATAAAAAAACAAATGAAATAACATTATAATAATTTATCTAAAGACAGTAACATTGTAATAACCCATATTAATTATTTGAAAAAGTTCATGATCCTCTTAATTATATTTAAAAAGGATCTAATTATAAAAGATAATAATTTTCAGTCTTGATTTAACATGGAATTGTAAAAATTAAAAATCCATTAATTCCTAAATAACCTAAAAGACCAATAACATCTTATTTAGGAGATGAATCAAGTAATAACAATAATAATAACAATAATAATAGTAATAATAATAATAATAATAATAATAATAATAATAATAATGACAGTTCTCATTAATAATAACCTACAAGATTATTAATAAAGAGTGTTCATACTCCTAAACCTATTGTTAATTCCTTAAAAAAATTTTATAGAAGTTAATCAGCACACAAAAATAAAGGATTTTCTTTATTAGGAAAATCGTATTAATAATAATCAAGTAATAAATAAAAATCGATATATTTAGGTCCAAGAGACAATATGTTTTATTTAAGAAGTAATTCAACTCACAATTTTAAATTAAGCCTTAACAAATCCTCAAATTAAAGCTAATAATTACAAGTTTGTTATACAGATAAAAAAATACAATGCGAAGAATCATTATTATGAAGCAAGTTTCTATATAGTTACAAGATCATTTAATTCTTTATTAACATCCTACATTTAATCGATTATCTCTAATAATTTCTATCTCTTCTCTTTCTTTATATTCATGTCTGTTAACTATTGGATTTACTCTTCGATATCTTAATATTATAAATTGAGTGCTGCTAGTTGTTCATCCAAAAACTTTATTCTTTAAATAGCTTGAATATATTTTTATTGTTTTCTACAAAATTATTAATCTGTCTATGTAATTTCATCACTCATGATGATTGCATTGTTGTTATCCTCATTCTTATATTAAGATGGATAATTTTCTTCTAAAGTCTTTACTATCAATCTACTTACACCACTACTTTGTGAATCATATCCTTATTATTTTTAGTTTTAAAGATAATTATTTTACATAGATTAAGATTGAGTTAAAAATTAAGGATCCTTAAATTTATTAAGACTTTTGCTTTTGATTTAACGTAAATCTCTAATTTTTTATGCCTTTATTGGCATTTCCTTAGATGACAATTATTTAATATTTTTTTTCTATGTTACTCTTGGACTTAAAGTGGATAGATTAGATTTTGAAGATAGTGTAATTAATTATTATTTTAATTACTCTATTCTTACATTTGATTCTGAAGATTTTTTAACTCTTTTAAACTCTGATTCTTCAAGTTCTTTTTTAGTTAAATCTAAATTGGATTTCAAATTTTAAATTGATTTCTTAATTTATTCATTTTCTATTGTCAAATGCTCTATTTAATATTTTAATTTATTATTTTCATCCTCCAATTCTAAATTATTTATTAAATTACATCTAAATGTTTGATCATTATAATAAACTATATATTATTCTATATATTAATCAGCTTCGTATAATTTCTCTTTTAATTTAATTATTTCTTATTGTAATTTTTCATTATTTTCATATAAAAATTATTTTTCATTTTTCTCTTATTCAAAAAGGAACTATAAGTTTGAATAATTCTATTGTACTTTTGTTATATTTACTTATTTTTCTTAAGATAAAATTTAATTTAATGAGTTAACTTTATTTCTTAAGTTTATGTTATTTTCTTCTTAATTCCTCAATTATTCATTTCTTTATATAATCAAATAAAATTACAAATTTTAGATCTCCTCCATTAATTCCCTATATTTTTGATCTGTTTATTATGTAATACTCAATATATTATGTTGTAATTATCCTATTTTACATTCATAATCTTCAATCTTAATTTTAGATGTATATTCATATTGCATTAATTTTGATTCAAGTTCTTTAATTTATAAATGTTCACTAGTTTTTTAATGAACACTTGATTCCTTTTATTTTCTATCATTAGATTTCAAATTACTCTTATAATCATTTGATGACTAATTTATAAATTCATCAATACCACTAAAGTCTATAAACTAGAATTCTCTAATTCAAGTTATTTAATCTTTTCCTACAATGCTTTCATTGCATTTAAATAACTTTATGAAGCTGTAAAGTTATTAACAATTTTTTATTCATCAGATGTATTTGAAAGTATATGCTGTTTTTTTTATTAGTCTTTGTTTCGAACTTTATAACCTGCAAAAAGTTAAGAACATATAAACTAATTATATTTAGCATGCTTATCAGATAATGCTGAGTGAAAACTATCAGCTTTCATTAATTTATTATTATATAAAAAAAACAAGTGAAAATGTTGTAATGCAGCTTCAATATTAAAAGATCATATTTTACTATAAAAATAATGATTTTCTATTGATAACATTAGAATTTATCTACCATTAAGAGAAAAGCAGAATTAAATATTATTGTACAATTACCATCTAAAATTTATAATTTTAATTTCCTTATTATTAATAACCACCTTTAAATTTTTCATAACTTTTTTTTTTAAATCATATTGCTTTTTTGGTATTATGATAAAATTTGATTAGTTCATTTATAAATTATTGTGCAGTTAAACTAGATAAAATATATTATAATATGCATTATATTAATTCATTATAAATACTTTCTTAATAATAGTTCAGTAGCAAATAGGACTAACAGAATAACAAAAAAGGCCTCTATTAAGTAGATGCAAACTTTCTAATTAGAATCATCTTATTTATTATTTTATTGTCGAATTGAGGATTTAAATGACTTAACTTTTTTGAGTTAATCATCTCTTTGTTTGATATAGAATGGTACAGTCTAAAATGAATTGTAATAATTATTACTTATTTTTCTTATCTCCTTATTATAGAATTCGGAGTAGTTTCAATAAATCTAATTTTTGCTTAATTGACCATCTCTTTTAAGGTTTAAGGTCGAAATTCATCAGGATTTGCTTATTCAAATTATCTTATGTTCACATTTTAAAAATGAGAGAAATCATCAGTCAATAATCTCTTCAATTTTTTGCTGCTTCTATTATTTTCTTATATTGGACCCAATATAGGCTCATTATTATTAGAATTGTCAATATTAATATATCCAAAAGATCTTTATTGCATTATGATGAGAGCAAATATATTTTAATTATTTAATATTGACTATTTAAAATGGAATGATTTAAAATTACAAAAATATAATGAAAATTTTTAGTTGAGAATTTTTATATAAATTTAATAATCATTTATTTTCATTAATTTATTAGTTTTTTCTTTATGGAAATTCATCAATTCTTTTATTTAAATCTCCACCTTTAGCTTTTAAAGTAGAAGATTTTTTTAATTCTTCAAGTTTGAGATTCTTCTCATGATATTTTTTAGAATCTTAAATAAGAAATTAAATGATTTAGCTTTCTTATATCTCTTAAGTGCAGAATAAAGCATTCAAATAATTTTCTAAATCTTCTTTTCTCTTTTCTATAGTTTCTTATAATTATAAATTTTATATAATACCTGGATTTTCATTAGTTTATCCAAATAATTTCCTTGTTGGGAATTATGGCAACTTATTTTTAAATCCTTGATCAAGAAGAGCATCATGAATACTTTTGATTTCAGAATATCTTTTTTTATATATCCATTCATCATTTAATAAATTATTTTTGAAACGAAGTATATATACAACTACTTCATCATAAATTACATAGTTTTCAATCCTTATACTTATATTCATTCTAATAATCATAATAATATACATACTATTAATTTTAAAGAATTTCTATTGGTAAATATTATTAGACTGGAGTTAAACTAAGTATTTTATCAATACTAAAAAGTTCATTGAAATAGTTTTCTAATTCAATTTTCCTTTTTATAATTTTTTCTTCATTCTGATTTGTTTTACTAAAAAGAGATCTACCAGGAAATTATGGTAATTGCATTTATAATTTTAATAGAGTAACATTCTTATGCAATTTATCATGAAAATCTTTTAATTATGAATATCGATTTAAAGTTGTTTTTGTTTCATTTTCATTATTTACTTTTGTAACTGTGATTTAATAGTAAACTTTATTATCATTCTAAAAAAGATGGTTAAGTTGAACACGATATCTCTTAACTAACATATACAAATTCTTTAATTGAAAATAAATTAACTATTAATATATAAGTTATTAATAATTATTTATAATATATTATTATTAAATATAGATTTTGTATATTTTATGTATTTTTCATTTTTAATATAAAAATATCTTCTCATATAAAAATTATAATTAAAATGAATTTTAATTCAAATCATCAGAAGTTTTCTAAAAATTAAATTCATCATTTTTCAAGGCTAGTCTAAATTTTAGAAAAAAAAGCAGTCATGATAAATTTTGATTACATTAGAACCTACTCAATGATAAAAAAGAGAATTAGCTCTATAGATTCAAGCGACATATAATAATTGAACTAATTATAGTAAAATTAACATTCATAGTAATCATTTCGTAGAAGTTCTTAATTGATGACTCCTAAAGGAAGTATGTTATAGGCAATATAAGAATTAAAAATCAAAAACATAACTGAGTAAATTAATCAATAATAATATGAAACATCTAATACAAAATAAGGATTCAGAAAAATTATAGAATTAGAAAGAAGAGCCAGAAATATCAAAGCAAATTTAAAAGATAATAAAATTTTACTAAAATCAAATGAAGAAAAATTTTATGAAATTTGCTTGGCTGTTGTACTGATATTTTTCATCTTTACATTTACTTATACAATTATCCATGAATTAAAGAATTGAATTTTGTAAATAATTTATTCATCATATATATATAAATGATTATATCTAAAATGACATAAACATTACTTAAGTAAATCTAGATGATATATTTAAATAGCTTCAAGTAAAATTTTACAAAAATTGTTAATTAATATATAAAAGGAATTTGTATTAAAAATTACATATATAATTATTATTCATAAACAATCAAAAAAATAATTAAAAATTTTCTATTTATCTTAAAATTACTATTTATACAAATATTAAAATTATATCTACTCTAAATGATAATTTAAATCTTATAAATAATTTACTTTAATCATACAATTAAGTGTTTGTAATTTTCTTAAAATCTAAAGACTAATAGTAATCATAAACTAACTTATAGTATAAGAGATAAATTTTTTTTTATTTAAAGAAAATTGAGTTCGCAAATTTTTTAAGTGTTTTCATTAGTTTTTAATTATTTTAATCAGATTTATATAAAAATGAATGAATAAAAATTGCGAGAAATGATGAAAATATATACTGTCTCCAAATAGGTTAATAAAAAAGCTGAAAAAAATTTCCTTAAGTTTTCCCATCAATTTTATAAAATGCATAAAGCTGATATGACTCCTGAATTATTGAATGAGATCAATTCTCTAAGATAATAAATCAAAGTTGAAAAACAAAATTTTTCTAAATAAACCTCTCCCATTATCAGTCCACGTCTCTCTGAAAACCCTAAATTGATTCCTCCTAATTAAACTTCAATGACAGATTTAGTTAATGAAAATAAATAAAAAATAGATTCTATTATTTTAGAAGCTGCTCATGCTTAAATATTCAAACTATATATAGAAGAAATTAAAGATTTGAAGCAATGTATATTGTTTTAGTAATTTTGATTAGAACTTAATAAAGCAAATATAATGATTGAAACATAAAAAAAGTAATATAATATTAGACTTGAAAGTATTTTTATTTATTTATTTTAGCTCTCAATAATTAAATAATTGATTAGAAACGAATAAATGATGATTTAAAAAAAGAAGTAATAAAATAAATAATATAGGTAAAAGTATTGAAGCAAATTTTATTGGAAAAATTATACAATCGTTAAACAACAGAATTATCAACTAAAACTTAAAATGAAAGTCTAGAAAAATACCATAGTATCAATACTTCAACTTCTAATTCTTTTATTACAAAGGAGAAGAGCTTAGATCTTTTTAAATCAGAAATTGAATAGGCTCTTAATATATATCGTCTAGATAAATAAAATACTTAGAGTTAGGAATCAAAGACATAAAAATCATGATGTTTATTTATATATGAGATTGTAATCTATTATTCTTTTATAAAATTATAAAATTAATAAATCAATTATTCTTAAGCTTAAAATTCATTAAGTATATCTAACATTCTCTTATTAGATCTTAAATAAGTACTAAAGAAGAGATAGTATTATACAAAATAATTGATTTTTTATTGGTAGATTAAATTACTTAATTTTATTTCAAAAAGGACTCAATAATATTCTAGAACAATATTTTAATTAATTATTATATTTTATATGCTATAATTGTTATTACAATAATAATCAATTATAATATTTTAATAAAACTATAAAATACTTTGTATAAATTTAAGTGTATATTTATACAATTATAAATTAGAATGCAAAATTTGAGTTACTATAAATTAATTAGAGTGTATAAGAATGATTTTTATATGTTTATATGGTGCAATATTTAATTTATATATTTTAAGAGCTCCTTCAACATTTTTCATCATGATAACTCCAAAGAAAACTCTTAGGCCCTCTTCCAGCTGCTCTTTTAACAAATTCTGCATCATTAGGAGGTTTCATCTGATATAGGATTTATAATAGACCTTTTTTGTTGCACTAGATAACATTGATTGTATAGACAAGCAAACAGAACTTACAGTGAGGGCGGCTGACCACTCTAAAATTATAAATCATCAGAAATACCATCAAATAATATTGATAAACAAATA
Source organism: Paramecium primaurelia (assembly GCA_905182975.1). Classification (NCBI taxonomy): domain Eukaryota; phylum Ciliophora; class Oligohymenophorea; order Peniculida; family Parameciidae; genus Paramecium; species Paramecium primaurelia. The sequence goes on from CAJJDM010000119.1 coordinate 155,726, forward strand.
AATCCATTGGAATATATATGTTCATGTTCAGGGGGTTTACCAATAAAGATTACCTAATTTATGAAAATAATATTACTTCAGGAGATTCGATTGGCTAATTTCAAAGAAAAAAAGAGCTAAATAAGTATAAGTATTTCTACATAATCATTTGAAAACTTGAATTGCAATCTAATATATTTAAATTATTTACTCGAATTTCTCTCCTTAATATAATGTTCCTTTTGCACCTTCAAATGCTACAATCCAATGTTTAATATCATTATTTGGCATTCTCACATTAAATTAATCTGTATAAGACTTTTGCATCTACTCTAAATCCTTTTGTAGTCTCTTGGCCATTCTACTTTACATTTCTTTAAAAAAAATTATATATATAATTAATTAATATCAAATTGGGAATTATATATTTGGGATTAAATGACAAGTTTCTGATTCAATCAATTTAAATACTTGGATTCATAAATAATTAAGAACAATAACATAAATATTATAAAAATAATAATGTAAATATATTTAGATTGTTAAATAATCATATCTATAAATAAAGGGGTTTACTAATTAAACAAATAGATAGAAAAAGTTGTAAATTCTAAAAAAATATATAAATTTTTAATTAAATTATTTTATTATAGAATAATTATTATTTAAGTAAAATATGAGCGCATTGCCGCTTGATTATTTAATTTTAAAGACAAATGCAAATTTCAGAAAATCACTATTTGCTCAAAAGGTAGGATACCTAAGATTAATAGTTCAATTCATAATTTTCATCACCTGAAACAGATTTTAGATAAACCTAAAAGGAAATAATTCCTTACAAGACACAAGAAGAGTATGAAAAGGAAACTTAACAACTTTAATTCTTTACTCCAAAAAAAACAAGGTATTAAGATAAAGAGATATACTATACTCCCGATAACAAAAGAAAACAAGAACATTAAAATAACTAACAGCACAGAAAATTCAAATAGATAGGTAATATCTTGTTTGCAATACAAGTTCTAATTATAATACTTTTGGAAGTGATGAATTGAATATTATTATTATTTTTATGTTAATTACTTTAACATTTTTATATTAATCAAGAGTTTGTAGAAAATTATTATCAATATTCTTAACCCATAAAAACTAATTGAATTTTTGAAAAAAAAAATCTAACGATTAATTTAATAGGATTATTATGATAGTTTGGTTAATTATCTTATTAAGAATTTAAGATTTTTATTTAGATTGGAACCAATATGTCCTTTTAGATTAAAATAGAAATATTAAAGATTACTTAAATAATATCTTTATATACACAAAACTCTTTAATTATAATAAAAATAATTAAATATTTTCTTAGATAACAATATGATATTATAATTTCTATTCTATAATTTTGTATAAATGCTATAAAACTTATATGTAGATTAAATCTATAATTTTAATTAATATTTATAAGTGTATTTTATATAAATATTGATTATGAAAATAATTAAAGCCAATTTTGTTAAGGTATTATAAAAATAATGAATATCATGGCAATTCATCCAAATTTTCATTTTTATATAATGTCCATAGTCTTGTCTTCAATTTCATAAGTGTATCTCTAATTTATGCCAATTTTTCTTCTTTATTTTCATTCTCTTTAAATAAAACTTTATAGAAATTATCACGACTATCTATTTAATATGATTATACCTTCCAACAGTAAATAAACCTGCTTTTACAGCTGTTTTTATTGTGAATGAATGATGAGGGGCAAGACTTTCACTATATGCTTCTGAGCATATAGAACTGAAACTTTTCTTTTAATCAGTTATCAATTAATTAGTCATATAACAAACAAAATCGAAAAACCACATAAGTCTTAATATTGTACGTGCTGATGACTCATAATCAAAATAGAAGTCTCCTTCTTTATATCCAAATTTTTCAGTGTTCTAACCATTTAATTTTGCAATGTCTATAATATAATAAATATTAATACCCTTCTATTTCTCAAATAATATAAAATCAATTAAAGATCCATGTTTATGCATATTCCAATTTCTTTCTAATATTCTACATTTAGATGTGATATCTTCAAAAGCTTTTTTTAAAATTCCACCCATTTCCATAAAAATCTATTGTTAAGGAGAACTCAAAAATACCTTAGTTAGTTCTCTGCACATAAGAACAAATGTATTAAATTCATTTAATTTATCTAAATCAGCCTTAATGATTGAAATTGATTCCAGTAATCTATTTAGATTAAAATTTTGCGAATTATCCATTATTTGTTTTTATTATATTGTAATGTATTTTTTATTATTTTTTAAATTTCATAAACAAATAGTATTTTCTTAAGATAATATTAAAGTCTGTCTCTATTTTTTAAAAACTAAACACAATATGAAACTATAATTAATATTGTTCAAGCCAACTCTTAAATTATCAGTAATTTAATTTAATTATATTTAAGAATATTCTTTAATTTCATTAGATTTATACATGTTTCTTAAAATGGATCACCATTTATCATTTCCTAGCCATGTAATTCAATTTAAAGAAGACAATTAAACTTGGATAAATTTAATTATACGCATTAATGCATATAAAATGACTTTAAAATTGCAAATCTTTTTTTTTATCTCTAATTATAAATTTTGGTATTATTTGCAAATATGCATCAGTTTTTACCCAACTAACTCATCTTTGATTCCTAATAATCAATCAATTACTGGAATGTATATCAGAATCTCCAACATTCCTATTATAATAATTATTACGCCATGTAATAGATGCCTTATGCATAATAACATCCATATTATCAATAGAAACTTCCATAAAATGTTGAATATGGTAACACTTCCTTTTATATAATAATTAGTACGTTATTATGAAGACCCAATTTCCACTTAATGTACAAGAAGATCAATTGTAGAATATTAAGATGTAGTACCATAGATCAAAAATGAAAATCTAGAACAATATATAAGGATGATTGTCAATGAAGATGAAACTTTTCATAATAAAATAGCAAATCTAAAAAATAGTAATTAGACAGCTTTATTTAATCTTCTTGAAATGTTGGCTTAGAAATAGAGATGCTAATAGAAAAGTAGGGAAGAACTGGTTAAGTTTTGCTTAAGAAAAGCATTAAAATTTATATTTAAAAGAGTTTAAGAGAAATATGATAAAACAAGTATGTATATAATCATATTTTAAGAAACAAATTTGAAATCTGCTTAAAAAATATTCATGACAATTGTGGAAAAAGAAACTTAAACCATCATTATGCTTCCATTTAGAAAAAATAGTAAAAATAAAACAATGAATTCAGATTTTTTAAAATAAATTTTCTCTTCAAAAACCTTTGTTACTTATTATAAAGAATTCTTAAGTAAATCTTATATTAATTTTAGGTTGTTTGGAATCAGAAATATAAAAAGATTCAAAAAAAAAAATTGCATCCCTTTGCAATAAAATTATGAATCATATTCAAGATGAAAAAAATGTATAAATACAAATTAAAAAATTTATAGTTTGAATTTGATGTTAAAAGATTACCATGGTCTCATTCAAATGTAGAAAAAGTTAAATAGACAGCTTAAGAAATGTTACTTTATTCAAATTTTGAGATTAAGTGAATTATATTATTTTAATTTAACCTATACAATATATTTTTAATAAAAGTATCAATAATAATAGAAGGGTATTTAAATATTATTTTTTATATCAATAGGAATTTTGAAAAATGCCAGTAGGTTTATAAAAATAAATAAATAAAAAGATAAAAAATAGACTCAATCCATCTCAAAAAACATTATAAATGTACTAAAATACTGGATACACTAAAGAATAAATGGTGAAAAAAATTCTTTGATAAAACTATGAACAGCCACTGAATTGATTAATATATAATTTAATTAATAATTATTAATTTAGAAATATATATATATATATATTATATTAATATATAATAAAAATATTATATAATTATTGAAAATCATCCAATTAGAATAAGATGAATAATAATCATTATTTAAATGATATAACTTACATTTTATTAATCTAAATATTCTGAATAACAATGTTAATTGGAATTGGTTGTGTTAAGTTAACATCTCATTTTTTATTAATTCCATTCACATTATTCTGATTTTATATTACATAAATTAGGACTCTTGTATTATTAACATCTAAACAATATTATAAATATAATTACTCAATATTTTAACATTAATTTTGATTCCATAAGCATAATCCTTTATTTCCTATACAAGATTAGTATGAAGTATAAGACGAACAAACGGAACATCCACTTGTATATATGAATTTAATACTCAGTTCCCCATATACATTGAATTCCATTTACAAAAGTACACTCATAATCATATTTTTTATGCTTGCACTCTTAGACAATACATTCAAAAGTATCAAAAATAGTTGTTGTTCTAGATTCAATTGGAAATACTTCTCCATTTACAATAGGCACACATCTACATATATATAATAGTTTAATTATTACTTCTCTTTAAATCTAGTATTTCTACAACCTTTTACAGACTAGAAATCTACACACTTTGTAACTTATACACACTTTTCATTTTACCATTCACATGATATTTGACCAAAAGATTCACAATCATAATCATTAGTGGAATCTTCACATCTAAATTAAATATAATAAATTTAAATACTTTTTGTCAACACATTTACCTTGTTAATTGGTTTTCATTATTTCAGTATCATAATTTGTTGTATTAACCCCATCCCATCTACATCCGTATGATCTATATAGACATGTAAATTCATTTGTATAACTTAAACAAGGTAATTTATTAAGGATAGATTTTTCACATTAATTTGAATTCCATTCACAAATTGAATTATTATTTGAATCTTTAGCTTATTGACATATATTAATATCTATTATAGATTCACATGTAATTGCATTCACAGAACATGTTTATCCTACTATATTAGATACAATATTAAAGAGCAAAATAATGTTTAACATAGAAATTTAATAATATATATAAACTAAGATTTTCGCTTAATAATTAAATCCAAAATTTTAATAAGTCAATAGTTTTTTGTAACACTACTTCTTCTTAATCCACTATCTCTTAATTAATTTATTTTCGAAGTTGTTTTAGTTGTTGAACTTGTTTATGTAATCATTTTTCTTTTTTGTATGCTCTCTATTTAAGCTTCTGTCATTGTTATATCCTCTTCTATATCATGATATTTTTTATTAAGATCTTGAAATTTCTTTTTCCATTTTGCTAATTCTCTATTTTATTCTTCTACCTAACTGCTTGCCTATTCTTCTGCATTCTCTAAATTATATTATGCCTAATCGACCAAACTTTCTAAATTTTAAATTTCCTCTTCATTTTCATTAAGAATGTGTTTCAATTTCTCAATTTCTTATTCAAGTTATCTAATTCTAGCCTCATCTTCAACAATTATTTATTTAGTTTCAATCTTCCTTTAAGGACCATGTTTTAACATCAATTACAATTCAATTAATTATTTCTCCAAAAGTATCTATTTACTCTTCCAAGGTCCTTAAATTTCATCCATAGATATCACATTTATTGGTCTATTTACATGATGTACTTCATGTATAATTGGTGCATCTTCTATTTCATGAACTATAAATATTTGCTAAATTTATATACCAATTTTAACTTAAGGTGGTTGTTAAACTACTACTTAAATAGGTTCATTGTATAATCTATACACTGGTTAAACAGATTATGTATAATATACTTTTTGTTAATTTAAAGGAGAAGAGGCTCTAACAATAGGTTATCTTATTGATTAAGGAATTGATTATTAAAAAACTTAAATTCTTTAAGATGAAGTATTTGAGAGTAAAGGTTATGATAAATTTCTAGCATGTGTTGAATAAGTATGTTAACGAACTGCAATATAAATTAATTTTACTACTATTTCCTTATTGTATTTAAGATTGAGCAATGCCATATGTAGAGATGGATTAATCAATATAAGGATTTAATTCAGATTTTTGATAGCTTAATTTTGCATCATAACCATATGAATTATTCATTATTTCTAAAATAAAATTTAATTATAAATGAAAAATAATTTAATTTTATAATTCATCATACATATTTCCATTTAATTCTTTTTTTATCACACTATAATATATTATTAATATTATATATTTTAAATTTACTTGAATATTAAATGAGATATATATATTATTGATTGAGCAATAAAATTAAAAAATAATTATAATAAATCAATTGTAATTTCTATATACATTGATTTATTTTATATCCTTCCATCCAAATATAGCATTCCATTATTAATCATAAACTTAAGTAGATTTATCTGGATATGTAGCATATATATGAACATAAAATATTAATACAATAATCTATATAATAAATATATATTTACTTTAACAAATAATAATAACCAACTCAATATTATTTGATATTTCTATAATCCATATTCTAAATGATCATAATTTGCATTAAACTCTCCCAAATATGGCTATCAATTTAATTTAATATTTACAGTACTATAAATTGCAAGCCAAATTATATCCATCAATAAAGCAACACCTAACATAACCATAATTATCTTAATGTGTAGTAATGATTAAAGTTTATAATTTTTCTAATAAAACAAAAAGCAATAGAATAGTACTAAGAACTATATAAAATATCACACTTTTTATACATCAAAATTTAATGTTCTATACATACTATTTAATAATCCAAACACTAAATAAAGAATAATTAATAAAAGTGAAATCTAAACTAATCTATCTATTTAATTCTCACTAATCAACAATGTACTTTATTATTATTATTATTATTAATTTGGTTATGTTTGATATGTTGATATAGTAAGATTATTTTAAAATTTGATTGCTTGTTTAAATGGAGAATTAATAATATCCAAATCAACTATGTGATCATTAATTTCTTATTCTAATTAATTAATTTATATCATATTTTCATTAATTAAGTCTTATAAATATTTATTCTACATATTATTGTTATAAATACTTTTGAATATATCCATTATATTTTAAGATGTAATTTAGCTCTGATAATTTAATTAGTTTCATCTGTTAAATTTACAGTAAAATCATGAAGCATTTAATCTCCAAAAGTATTAATATCTATATAAGCAACTCCACCATTTCCTCTTTTTTGTTACAATTCTGTATCCAGCAAAATAAATTTCATTACTGTTTACTCATTGACATTACTAAATCATAAAGTTAAGTAAATACAAATCAAAGGTTTCATTCCAAACTGGTTTTTGTCTTTTTGTTAACTCTATAATCAAATAACAAATTACATGTATAAACAACAGATGACATACATTCTAAACTTATTTATAATTATCCATTTCCTTAATACAAAATCTCAGCATCAAGAATTTCTACATTCAATTTGCTTGATGAATTAATACTATTTGTTTATGATTATCTAATTTTATCATTATAGGCTCTAATTTCACTAATGATAATTCAAATATAAATATACATATTTTTTTAATCTATTATTTCTTAACATTTGCTTATTTTATCATTTAATACATCCTATGCCTTTTTGAATACATTAATTAACTAATTAATTGTGCATTATTATTATATTTATGCTTATGGGATTTAATCAATCAATTATTAATAAACATCTCTATCAAAATAATTATTAGCACATTTTGAATCCAAAAATGATAATATTTCACTTAAATTGTATTTCTGATTGTGTAATTATGAAAATTCATTGAATACATCCTAGAATTGATTCATTTTTTAAAATATAACGATTATTAATAAATATTTTTCAATCTATAATTTATTTTAGCAGTCATTCTTTCATATTAATACTATTTTTATCTTATACTCATCTAATAAATCAATAAATTTAGTATATTTGACTTATAATTTTATGATATAATCTTTATCTCTTCTTTTTATAAAACCATTTAATATAAACTATATTAATATATATTAAATGAATTTCCACTTAATTTAATATAGTATATTGTAATTATTGATGAGAGTTAATAAAAATTTTGAAACAAATTTAATAAATTTATATTCAAAATTTAGTTTTTCACATTTTTTATTAATGTATTGAAAGTATCTTGATTAAAATTGATGTAAATAGTATTTATAAAGTTAATTTTATAATGAATATTAGATTTCAAATAACAGTAGTTTTTGAGTTTGAAATTGTGATGTTCATTTATATTATCGATATACAAGACCAAACCTTACTCTTTTTTGACTATTGTTTTTACTCTTTTGAGAATTGGTTATTGATTTTTCAGATCCAATAGATTTCAAAATTGATTTAGGTTCTAAAGATAAAATGACAGCTTCATCAAGTTAGCAAGATAATCTATTCATTTTGATAATTGAAGTTGATCTCTAATCAGGACTATGAATTAATAATGCTGTATTGTGCTTCTTTTGATGACTTGAATGTATGACTTTCACAGGACTTAATTATTTTTCAGATGATTTTCTTCTAGCCAAATTAGTTTTATCTTCTTTCAACTATTCTAAAAAGTAATTCTCTTCCTATTTGTATCTATTTTTAGATTTGATAACTTTAGTAGGAGATTAAGCTCTTGTGAATTTACTTTCTCTGACAGGTGATAAATCTTCATCTGGTTTATCTTCATTTGTCATTAATATTTCGAATTCTTCCTCATCTAATCTAGCAATAGTTGGGTTCTTTGATTCGATAGTTGGTTTAGATGGACTTTAAGATTATGAATTCAATAGAGGTAACATACATTAACTATTGCATGGGTCAAATTATTATTATTTAAAGTTTCTAGCTACTAAATTTACTTCATCTATAGAAGGAACTTATTAGTGACATGCACCATTACCCATTTTATATATATATAAATTAAAAGTTAATTAATCAATCATTAGCAAACAAACTTAGAAAATCTTTATCAAGAGTACTTTAAAATGGAACCTTATTCTAATTATTTCGTGTTGTGTTGCTAGAATTGCAAGTTATAAGAAAATTATATTACAGCTATTATTCACTACTTATTTTATAATTATTTACTCTTTATCATCTTCATTTTCACATTCTAAAATCTCATATTTTGTATTAGTATTTTAAATCACTTATTTACCTTGATGATCTGTCATTTTATTCCTTCTACCTCCTTCTGAAGTTTATGGTCTTCTCATTTTTTAAATCTCCTCTTCCATTATGAGGATTGAATTATGTTGAGTGATAGCTCTATTCTATTTGAGTGAATTATTTCTAGATTAATGATCCAAAGTCCACTCAGATGGATATTCTTAACTTTTACGAGCTTTTAAAATAGTTTAATTGATTTGGGACAATCTTATTGCATTCAACCCCTTCTGTTAATAAGACATTTATAAATATATAAATATTATTTCAAGATTCTAAGATTATAACAATATTTTATATTTACTCAAAATTCCTCTTTTAATATACTATATAACCCAAAAACTATTAAAATTATTATTCTTTTAAAAGAATTTTTATATTCTCCTTCATTTTTTCACTTTTCTTTCAAATTTAATTAAGGTATATATTTATAGAAATTTAACTATAAAACAAAAGATATTATTCTTATTATTTTTTTGATTTAAAACTATCTGAGTCCATTCTTTATTATTTAGTCTTTTTTTAATTATTTGTTCAATTTTGAGCTAATATTATATTAAATATAAAATTTTGTAATAATTAATAATATCTTTCATTTAACAATGATAAAAATTATAATTACTTTTATGATCTATTATACATTATGTTCAATTACATAATGACATCATATCTATTGTAGAATAATTAATTTAATTAAAGTTTACTTATAGTCTATAATATTTAATTAATTCTGTTGACATTTATTAGAACTCACCTATAAATAATCTTAAGAATTTAACTTATAAAAAATTATGAGAATTAATAAATTATCATATATTCTCCACTTCATAGTATATAATAAATTGATATTGATAGAATCATAAAATTGATCAATAAGATTATCATGACTACTTTTGATAAAAAATGAAAATCATTTTTACTAATGATAAATATATATGTTCAAATCCAAAATATATATTTCTTAATATTAAAGAAAAATTTATTTTATTGAATTTCTGCTTTATCTTTTACAAGAATTTAATGTAAATAAAAATATCAAATTAAAATATTTTTCAATATTTAGATAAAACTTTCTTAAGTTTTGATTCTCATTAAATACATATATTTGCTTTCTAATTTTAAATAAAACATTTCCTATATTTTATTTCTTTAGTCTAAGATTTTTTGGAAATCGATATCATTGTAAACATCACTAATTTTATTCTTTAATTCTTAACTTAATATACTAAAAAATCTATATAATAAATCATTAATTATTTACAGATAAGTAATTAATTCTATCTGATTAATATTCTCTAAAAGGTATGAAAATAGAAAAATGAAATCTATACTTCTTTATTATTATCAGGTTTTTAATCTTTAGATTTATAAATAATGTTAATAATATATTTAATTTTGAAAGATCGAATCAATATATATTTTTCCTGTGAAAATTAACTTTTTATTCTTGTTTGAATTAAATTATACAATAAAACTTTAAAAAATAGTATTATTGAATATCATTATTCAAGTTTCAAACTTTAACTTGAAATATTTTATTAAGATTAAATAAGAATTGCTTTATATTTAAAAAAAATATTCTGAACATAAAATTAAAATAAAAGCCATATCAATAAGTTATTTGATTATTCTAAATATTAAAAATTTTCATTTAGTAATTTAGTGATTATTTTAATAATCTGATGACTTTAACATATACATTTGATGCACTTTCTTCTTTTTATAGTTGGAATTCAGAATTTAATTTATGTTTTAGATTTTAGAAATATTTAAATTATTTCTAATTGAAAGTATTAAAGTATATCTCTATATGTAATAATTAAAAAATTGTTGAAATTTTATTTAACACTGATTTTCAATATATTTTTTATGATAATACAATACTAAATAAATGAAAATAATTGATATTTAATGATTATATGAAAATGCTTGATAAACTCTATATTTATAAAAAAAGTCATTTAATCCAACAAATTAACAAGTACAAAAGTCACTTGAAATATAACCAAATGGTTTGATAAATCAAAACCGAATTTATTATTGCAGATGAAAAAACGCTAGATTAGTGATAATTATTAATAATAATAGAAAGATTATATTGCACTTTTATTTGAAAAGGAATGATTTTTCAATTCTAGTGTATTAGAAAACATCTAATATTTGATAAATAATACTTATTAACCTATGATGGTTCAAGTATTTTTATTGGAGAAGTATATATTAAACTATATAAACCAGACAAAAGCAAAACCTAAATACCAACTGGAAGTATCTCTAAGATCTACAATAACATTTCATATAGATGAGGATTTTTATGGGTTTTCAATTCCATACTCAGGCCAATAAAAGCTTTTTAGAGCAAATGCCAACAAAATTAGAGAATTAAAGAAATTAATAGATGCTAAGATAGTTTATCTTGATATGAATCAATTCTATCTACCATAATAAGTTTTAGGAGTTGGTGCCTTTTCATAAGTATATATTTATTTATTATAATTAGGTACAAATGGTGTAAAATTTGTAGACAAAGTAGTTAGTAGCTGCAAAATTTCTGAATAAGATTAGAGAAGGAAAATCAAATACAGAAAGAATGAATGTAATATTAGTTGATGATTTAAATTATAGGATATAATAAATGAAATCTAAATATTGTACCGATTAAATCACCCAAATATTGTGAAAATTAAAGAAATATATGATAAAACTAATTAAATAGTCATCATCCATGAATATGTAGATGGTTAAACTTTAGAAAGATTCATTAATGAACATGGAATCTAATTACATTAAACTGAAATTTAATCAATTATGAGAGTAATAATATATATTATAATCTTTTTTTAGCAAATTTTGTTAGCTATTGTATATATTCATGAATAAGGATTGCTACATAGAGATATCAAACCAGACAATATAATGATAGACAAAAACTTAAATATTAAGTTAATTGATTTTGGCTTGGCAACAAAACAAGGAAGTCCGTTATGCGTTCAAAAATGTGGTACTCCTGGATATATTGCACCTGAAATTATCAATTCTTAAAAGCCTTAATACAACAACAAGAGTGATATATTTAGTCTTGGAGTTGTGTTCTATAAACTGTAATTTTATTAATTTTACTTTAGAATTACTTAACAAGATTTATTTTAGAAATCGTAATTAGATAATTTGTAATATTGTTATAATGAGAACATACTTTCAATGGAACATTTAATTGAATATAATATTTCAGATTCCTGTTTTGATTTATTATCTAGTATGCTCTGTTATGATAAAAATAAAAGAATAAGTGCAAAAGAATGTTTGCAACATAACTATTTTAAAGAGAGTCTTCGACCTTCTGCCAAAAAAACTTAAGTCTTACTTTAATAATCTACATAATTCGTTTAATAATAATCAACTATGTTTTAGTCATAATTGTCAGAAGGAAGTAGAAAATAATCCAGAAAAATTAGTGATAAAACAAACAATCGATCGTATAATATTTATTTATTCTTTAGTTTATCACAAAAAAAATCAATGAAATCTGATAGTTCTATTTGATGAACTTTTTCAATATGATATCTACTCGAGTTATATATATATATTTTGTAATTAATAATGAAATTTTATTTTGAATCTTTAACAGTTTTTGTTTATTTATTTTTATTTATTTAAAATGCAATCAGATAACGAGTACATTTACTAAAAACCAGGTTAACCAAATATTAAACAAAATAATAACAGTTTAAGATATGATAATCGAATCTAAAGTGCAGAACCTGTATCAAGAATCACAAATTAACAAATGCCAATCTCATATTAACCTCATTAAGAACTAACAAAATATTTAAAAGAAAACCTATCACTTGTAAATAAAACTGTGAGATCATTTGAAAACTCTATTTCATAATTATTGACAACCTTTGGAAATAATGTGATTAATGGTTAAAAATAATACTATTACTAGGTTTTAGAGTAGATGAGTTTATAAGAAAGTTTTTCTGCGTTCTGGAACGAAGATTAAATAAATTCTTTGATCATTTGGATTATACATTATTTTAACAGAAAATTTAGCATTAAATTACAATACCTGAAGATTATAATGTTCCAGATATACGTAATTATATAAGAATGAAAGCAAATTAAATACCTACAGATCTTTTAAATCATTTTTAATAAAAATTGAACACTGATGAAATAGATAGAGAAATTTTGAGAAAAGTCGATTAAATTTTAAGAGTTTATGAATTATTTAGATCTGATCAAGCCTGGAATTTTTTAATTAATATAACAAAATTTAATTTAGAATAATTATTGGAAAACACTTGTAATAATAAACTTTAGGATATTCAATCTATAGATGAACTATTAGAATCCTAATTTATAATTTCAATTCAATTAATATAATCTGCTATACTAAAAAATAATACTAACTTTTTAAACATATTTAATAAAGAAGATATAATTAACAAGTAAAATTTTTTATTTTATTAAGATTTCATTAAATTATTAACGATCTTGATGATTATTAAATTAAAATTGATGATATATAATATATTTGTCAAATTGTTTGTTAAAGAGATAGAAGAATTATATATAATGACTTTCATTAATAAATTACATATAATTTAAATGAATTGGCCCCAGAATATTTTTAAATACTCCCAAACAAAAAATCTTAGCATTAATTAAAAAAAGAGGAACTTTAGAATAAATTAATAAATGTGTAAAAATAATGGGAATTAATTAAATTAGATGAAAATTATTATTTGATTCTAGAAAATAGAATAAATGAAGCAAATTTAAATATAAATTAAAATTTTTCCAATTAATAATAGCATATATTTTAACTTTAGAGATTAGGTACATTTTTCAATAGAATATAAAATTTATCATCTGATTAAATATCATTATAAAAAGAGATAAATAATCATTTAGATTAAACTAAAAAAAATGTACAAAGTAAACTTACTGATGCTCTTGTTAAAGCAAGACAATTCTACTCTAAGACAACTCCTGGAAAAAATCCATCCAATCAAATTAAAACATTTGTTGATACTCTATATGAAGAGTTAATTGATCTTTTAGAGAAAAGTTAATCATACCCAAACTAATTTAATTCTTCACTTTCACATACTCAAAAATCCTAATTTGGAAACAATTCAAATGGGTCTTCTTTTCAGAAATCTGCAAATTTAGAAAAAAGTTTACAAAATTCTTCACTTAATCGACCCTTTTCTAATATTTAATATAATGGATTGATTAATCCTTAGGCAAAATTAGATAATATGATTAATTGGTAACTTGAATAAGGATAAAATCAAGATAAAAAGCAAAAATTAAATAGAGAAGTTTATGCTCAACCAAAAACAGATTATTATAATGATTCATTTTAAGGAAAAATAAAAAATCCCCAATATCAAAAATTAAATTAAAATTAAACATCATACAATAAATCTAATTCATTAAATGATAAAGATTATGATCTAATACAAACTAAAAAAAAAGAATTTGATAACTCAAAAGCATTTAATCCAAATTAATCAATTAAATCAGAGACAAAATATTAATAAACTTTGTTAAATTAAAATAATGATAATAGAAACAAAATTAATTAAGTTTTATAATATGATAAAAAATATCCTGATAATTTATAAAAATAAGAATACTCCAAAGATCTCTAAAAATAACAAATTTAATCATTAGATAAAAAAAGAGAAACCGAACCACCTAAAATAACTGAAATAAAAAAAGAATAACCTTTAAAACAAGAACCATCAAAGAAACAAGATTTTCCAAAAGAATAACTAAAATAACCAGATCCTCCTAAAAAAACTGAACCCCCTAGAGAATAACCAAAATAACCTGAACCTCCAAAGAAACCTGAACCACCAAAAGAGTAGCCAAAATAATCAGAGCCTCCTAAAAAGCCTGAACCACCTAGAGAATAACCAAAATAACCTGAACCTCCAAAGAAACCTGAACCCCCTAAAGAATAACCAAAATAACCAGAACCTCCAAAGAAGCCTGAACCACCTAAAGATTAACCAAAATAACCAGAGCCTCCGAAAAAGCCTGAACCACCTAAAGATTAACCAAAATAACCAGAGCCTCCGAAAAAGCCTGAACCACCTAAAGAATAACCAAAATAACCAGAGCCACCAAAGAAACCTGAACCACCTAAAGATTAACCAAAATAACCAGAGCCTCCGAAAAAGCCTGAACCTCCAAAAGAATAACCAAAATAACCTGAGCCTCCTAAAAAGCCTGAACCACCTAAAGAATAACCAAAATAACCAGAGCCTCGAAAAGAATAACCAAAATAACCAGAATAATTCAAAGCATAGATTAATGAAGACGAATAGAAACCTGATATGATGAATAAACCAGAACAAAATATCTAACAAATAAAAAAACCTGATAGCTAATTAGAAAAAATATAAAATTAATAAGGTCAAAACGCAAAGTAGCAAGTATATATCTTTTTTTATCTAGAACTTTGACGAGTATGATATTAATTTAGAGGATATTGAAGATGAGGATGATGATGGTATTGATTTTATGACAAGTTATGTACCATCAAACAAAAATAAATAGACTTAATAAAAATAAAATGAACCTGAGAATAAAATGAATTAGATGAAATAGCCTGAGTTATCGGAAGGGGATGGCACAGAAATTTAAATTAAAAAATTAATAACTGAAAAAACATTACCTTGGATTAATAAGTTTACTAAAAGTTACAAATATGGAGCTTAGTTTTAAGTAAAAGATTTAATTTACGAATTTAATTCATTTGATCATTTAATATAGCTATTTTAAACATTCATACTTTAGGATGAATTATATTTTTTTGATTTTGAAGAGACTGATTTGATTTTAGAGATTTTTGAGAAAATTTTAGCTGAAGAAGACCCACAAAATGAGTTAGAGCAGTTTTAAGCAATCACTTTATAAAACTTTTAGAATAGAACATAAAAATAAAACTTTAGTGAAAATTAGAAACTTTATTATCTGTTTGATAAGACAGATATGTTTCCTTTTGATTTTTATTTAATAGAAAAAGATCCTTCTTAACATCTTTTAAGACTCTATTATGAAGATGAGCCATCTGAGGAATCAATGGGGGAATAATTTTAAAATTTTTTGAGTGTGTTTTAATAGATTTTTGAATGTGAAGAATATGAATTAGATTAAATAGTTCTCTAACCTAAAGCATGCTAAACTTTAAAAAGCCTTAAAAAGAAAGATAATAAATATTTAAAAGCCTTACTCACATTATTTTCTCATTTATACGAATAAGAAGGTTCAGAAAATATAAATTTTGATGAAGAAACCATAGCTAGATTGGTTTGGGTTTTACATTAAAGCAATGAATTTTTTACAATGTTTGAAGAACAGGAAGAAGATATAAAAGAACTATTTTTAGATATTTTAAAGTAGGGATAGTAACAAGATCCATCAGTTGAATTTGTTATAATTGAGCAACCTTTTAATTAAGAAGGCTTAGAGAATTTATAATAAGTAATTTACATTATTTTTATAATAGGACATTCAAATGGTATATTAGGAATTTTTGTAGAACAAATAAATAACTCAAAATTTAATCTCTGTAAATGTATTACTAGAGGAATAACAAATAAAAATTAATTTATACTGTCATCTTTAAAGAATTAATAATAAAAATATCTTAAAGGTAAAGTTTATAATTATATTAGATTTTTACTTTGAATCATTATTCTGAGATAGGAGCTTAAATTATAGAATTATTATATGCAGATGATCTTTTTGAACAACATATTTATAGCGAATTCCCTAGACATAATATCTTCCATGAATGCACTGAAATCACTTTAGGAGCTTGGTATTTCATGTAGACTCAAAGTAAATTGTAACCTGAGGAAGCAATGGCAAATTTATTATTCTCATTAATTCCATACAACCTCATAATGACATAGGAAGAATGAAAATTTAAATATCCTATAACTTAAGAATTATAAATATATTATTTATTCAATAAAATTGATTCATTTCTTCTTAAGTAAAAGGGATGGTCTTAATAAATTTTTTTGCTAAAGAAATCAAAAGTTCATTAATTTACTAAATATTTTTGCTACTTCTTAATTCTCCAAATAATGTCAATTCAGTAGCCAACAAATAAGTTAAATCATTAGGATAGGCATGATCTAACCCTTTTATACGATAATGCTCAACATTATTTCTATTTTCAAGAAAATCCATTAATAACTTTGGCTCAAAAACTTCTTATTTAAATCTATTCTTATCTTTGCTTAAGATTAAAGTTCTTGCTTAAACTTATTTCTTAAATTCTTCCTTATTGAATGGAAATAACCATGGATCATATGATATCACACTTTCTACTTTAATTTCTTAAGCAACTTTGAGAACAGTTGCTCCCCCAAAAGAATGTCCTATTAAATTAATACTTTAAGGCTTAAAATGTTCAAAAATTTCTTATATTTTTCCACATTTTAATTATTAAATTAAATACTTTACTTATTCGCATCTCCAATCTAAATGAGTTGCTCTTAAATTTTAATATTTCTCCATCACTTCTGGCTTATTTCCAGAATTTAAAATTTTAGTTTTATTTAAATCCCAAGGATAAACCATTTCTTGATGTTATAATGAAAATACAACATTTCCTTCACTTGCTAATTCTTAACACAAAAAAGTGTAAGCATTTCTATGTTAAGTAAATCCATGACTAAAAATAACAACATCTAGATTATCATTAATTAAAGGTTACTC
The DNA here is from genome assembly GCA_905182975.1 of Paramecium primaurelia. NCBI lineage: Eukaryota > Ciliophora > Oligohymenophorea > Peniculida > Parameciidae > Paramecium > Paramecium primaurelia. The sequence goes on from CAJJDM010000119.1 coordinate 173,614, forward strand.
TAAACTAGCCTTAAATGTTATATAACTTGTTATTTGAAATAAATGTTTACTTTAAAAAACTTAAACCAAAATCAAAGATGAAATGATGAGGAACCCATTTCAACTGTAACTACATTCTTTCATATATTTATTTGGAATATTTTTAATTTGGCAGCCATTTAATATCAAAATCTTTTTATTTTTAATCACGACAAGGGTAGTAAACTGAGACAATTGTCTAATATTTATCTTTCAGTTAAATTTGTTTATAACAAGTTCTAAACTTACCTTTGGGTTGAGGTAATGAGAAATTTTTCTATTTAATCAATGACCATATATATAAAATTGCAAAAAAGGCTGAAGCATTAGATAAAATACTCTTTAATGAAAAAGCCTAAAATAAAAATATATTTAATACATTGTCTAAATAAAAAAAAAATTAGGCAATAATTATTAAAAATGAATTAAAGCGAAACCCTTCTAAATAATAATTTAAAAGTAACCACAAGCCTAATGCTAAATATGAAACATAATTAGTATATTCATTATATATTAGACTAAATATATATACAAATTTTACCCTTTTATAATTCTCTAGTCTATTAGAGGTCTTTAGAAAGATTGAAAAGCATCCAAAAATTGGGAGAATATTATATTAATTGCTATAATAAGCCCCAAAATAGAAATAAGTTTTTTCATTTTATTTTAATAATTATATATTCTAAATTTAAGATTTCTAATTATTAAAATTATCATTATTCTTATCAATATTTGTTTATCTATAATTAATACTCATTTTCTATCAATTTTGATTATAAATAGTTTAATACTTTGATAATCACAATACATTAATTTATTTAAATAAAATAGTTATGTAGCATTAATTTTTCACAAAACTTTAAAGCCAAATCAACTACTCCAATTCAGAAAAAAAAATCAGAAGTTTACCAGAGTACTAAGAAATATTGTCTAAGTTGTAACCTGGAGGAAAAGTATTAAAATATTAAGATGATCAATTAGATGTTAATTTAACATCTAATTTTGGAGATAAAAAAATTAGATAGATCAAAGTGCCAGTATAATAATATATTTTATTTAAGGTTTGTATAGAAGATTGTAACCATGAGATATTTGATTTGTATGACATTTTCTTGTATAAAGAATAAGTCTAATGTAAAAATTGCAAAAAAAAAGCAACCAAAAAAAATATCAAAAGAGAAGAATTTTATTCTAAGATAATATATAGCATGAGTGAGAAATGCTTTAGTTGTTCCATAATAGGTCAGTTATTTTTCCATTCTTTTTCAAAAGATATTTAAACAAAAGCTAGAGAATTACTATAAAATACAGAATATAAATAATTATTTATAGATGTTGTTAAGAGCTCTGAAAATCCATCTAAAAGAAACTAAATAAAAGCTATCTTACTTGAGGAAATTGATAAAAAATAAAGAGAACTTACTTAAAATAATAATATTCATATTAATAGAATTGTGGAATTTCCTTTTCAGTGTTTAATCAATTGTTAAAAAATTATCATACCAATTTATTTAAATGAATGCAAACATTTAGATTGTTATGAATTCACTAGCATACTAAAATTAATTAATGATAATAAAAAATTACCTGAGATTTATTAAAGAAAATTTGTTAAATGTTTTAAATTAAATTGTAAGACTTAAATTCATCTTGACATAAATTAATTAAAGTAGTAATTGATATTTCCTTATGAACTTGCCAGTGCTATTTCAAAAGACTATCCATTTTCTATGAAATTAGTATGGGATTTTTAGAAAAGTGGATTTGAATATTAAAAAATAAAAATTTAGGACTTTTTATAAAATCAAGTTTTAAAAACTACTTTATAAAATGAACCAACTATTGACTATTAAATATTAATATTACTTAAGAAAATAATTAATAAAGAAATGAGTAACTAATTATAAAATAAATTAAATTTTTCTAAATACAAAGTTAATTTAAATTAAATTTAATTTCCTTGTAGGTGCATTTATTGTGAATTATAAAATGTTAAAGACATAGAGGAATTTATTTTATAACATATTAACCAATCAAAATCAAATTCATTTACTTGTCCAGGTTGCAATTATATACATTATAATTATGGTTCTTTGGAAAAAATTATTTATTTTGATAGGTATCTATATAATGCTTAATTAAAAAAATAAGACCATTAATAATTTGAATACAATAAAGATGATGATAAATTTTAGAAATTTTTCTTTTTACATCAACAGATTGACTTTAAATAAGTGAAAATAAACTATTCAAAAAATAACATTTACCCTTATTCTAACTAGTTTTGTGCATTGAGTAGTAAAAAGATTAAGTAACCTCTGACATTGATATTTTGTAAAGAAAAAAGAACAGTTGAATTGAAATCCCTAAAAAAGTTTTTAGAGAAAAATCAATTTAGTTTTTATAATTTTCCAAACTGTAATTGCACATTTTGTAAGGCAAAAGAATCTTTAGAAATAACAGACTTTTATTATGATCCTATTTATTATCAAATATTAGCAATTCCTTTTTAAGATTAAAAATTAAATGAACATATTAAAACCTAACTTACTAGTCAATATTTTGATAATAAAAGAGTTACTGATGAAATTCCTCAAATAAAAAAAATAGCTTAATAATACAATGAGTAAATAAACAATGAGTAAAAAAAAGAAAAAGAGGAATAATAATTTTAATAATAATAATAATTGTTGTATTAGTAATAATAATTGTAATAATAACACTAATAAATATAATAATTATAATTATTAGTATAATAGTATGATGAATAATAATAATAATAATCATTGTAATTATAATAGTAATAATATTAATTATAATAATTTTAATAATAATAATAAAATTAATTATTCTTATAATAGTAAGAGCAATAATACTAGTAGCCATCATACTAATACTCATAGCCATTTAGAGCAGATTAATAATCATAACATCATCGACCACTTCAATAAAACTTTATTAATAATTAAAATAACTAAGATTCAGAAACCTAAAGCCCTTTAATTCACGAAGGAAGTTAATCTATAGATACTACTTAGAGGGGGAATTAGCAATTTATTTATATAGATGGCTAATTAATACCCTTATAACTTTATTAAATGAGATATTAATAATAATGATTTATGATATTTTTCACAATATTATACAATTTTTAATTTAAGAATAAATAGGATATTCTAAAAAATATTTATGAATGCTAAATGAAACCAAAATCTCTTATAAACTAAGTATGCAAAAGAATGTTGAATGAAAGTAAGGCTCCATAATATAAAATGAATATTTTAATTTATCGTAAAGCTAAAAAAAGTGCAAGATAATTCTATAAGAAAATAATAATTTTAATATTTCAATGGAGCAGAAACTAAATGATCTTAAAACTTCTGTTTAATCAATCAAATAATGAAATTAAAGACTAATTGTAATTAAATTTGATAAAAAACTAAACTCACCTTGAAAATTCACTATCAATAATATTAATAGGGGTCTCTGTAAATTAAAAAATAATTCTATTAATAAAAATTAATAAATAAACTAATTTATTAACATATAAATTATAAATAAGTATATTATAATAACAATACTTTTTATAAATTTACTTAATTACTTAAATTACAAATGACATTTATTTTTTGAATATAACTTATTTAATAGTTGTTTTATGAATATGAATTTATTTAAAAATACAATATTATAATTAATGATTTCTTTATTATTTGTGTTTTAAATTACTACTATTTTTGGTTGTGAGTTCAAATAAGAAGACCATTATTACAATTTAACAAAACTTTAAAGAACTGAACCATATATAGTGAAAGCATCTGCAGATTCAAGTTTTTTCAAGATGGCTTATTGTAAGTTTATCAATAAAATTAGAGTTTAATTTTTGTGGAAATCACCCAAAACATTGTCAAGGTTAAAGTGGAGCTTATTAAGCATTAGAAGTAATGGGAATATTAACTGATTCTTGTGAAATATTGGGAAAACCTGACAATTAATAAATTTCTCTGATTGAAAACGGATTGCAAATTACTTATTCATAAGGATCTTAATGCGAAAATAATTAGAGAAAAAGTGTAGATTTTAAGATTTTATGCAGTTTAGAAAAAGATTAAAATTTTGTATTGATATCAGAAGATAATTGTCATACTGCGTATAATTGAATCTAAAATAAAGTTTTTAATTGAAATCTCCAGTAGGATGTAGATTGGAATATTAAACATAACCATTATTTATCTATTATCTTAGTGGAATAGGCATATTGTTAATGATATTAGGAACATGTTTTGGATATAGATAATTGTAAAAAAAAAAGAATGGTAAATCTGATTAAAATGTAAAAAGAAATAATAAATCATTAGGAAAAATTAAAAAGTGATTAACATTAAGAATAAATAAAAAATCAAGATTAGAGTATTGCTGTTATTATTAACAATGAAGTAGAATCCTCTTGATTTATATTATGATAAATCATTTATAAATAAAAAATGAACTATATCATATTTAACTTTTATCATGCCTAAAAATCTAAATTAGATATTATTGGATTATCATTAAGTTATAGTTAGATTCCTTTAATTTCAAACTTGAATTTACTTAAGGTTTAATCATTCTTAAAATTTTAGTTCATAGAATCTTTTTTCTCTTATAGATTATTTTGTACTCCTTTTTAATTAAATTATACATCTATTCCATCAAAAAAATTTTCAGTTATATTTAAGATTTAAAAAGTTTTTCCTTCCAATAATTTTTTACCAAATATATTCTAATATTCTTCATCATTTAACATTTCTAAAAATCCCATTCTCTAAGGAGTAGTAATATTTTATAATGCAGAAGAGTCAGCAACTGCTTAACTTGAAGTTAAGTTGTCATTTATAAAATCATAAGAAAATGAAATTGAATTGCTTTTAGATTAATAGAATTTTTTTAGAGCATAATCAAAGGCTTCATGATAAAAAATTTAGCCTGCCAATTTTTTAATAGGAGTAGTATTACAACTTGAGCATTTACATAAAATCAAACCATTATCAAGTTTAAAATTACATTATTCCATTTATTGATATAAAGTGTAGAAATCAATTACTAATTTTTTAGGACAGTTATGTAATAAAAGTGGAATTTACAATTTTTAATTTTTATTTAAAGAACAAAAAATTGTTTTGAATTCTATTTTTAAGCTTTATCCTTTTTATTTTAATGAATTTATATAATCTGCTTTTGTTAATACTTATCTTTCCTAGAATTCTTGAATCATATACTATTGTCCTAAATATGAAAATTTTTATGTTTATATGTAAGACAAGTCTTTAAACATACGAAATAATAAATTTTAATCTAAGTAGATGTTCGTTGATAATGCACATGAAGCCAAAGTACTTTTAAATTAAGTTTAACATAGAGGACACATGAAAAAATCTGTTTTTTTGATTAATTTCTTTTTAATAAATTCGCAAGCATAACTTTTCAAATCTAAACATTTTGAAAAATTGGTACAATATTTACATCTAACAGGTTGTTCAATTATCATACCTGTTAGTTAATCTTTCATATTTATTTCTAAATTGCGAAATTTATAAGAACTTAATTCTTACTCTAATTATGGTTATTCTACAAAAATATCATTTTAACATATTTGTGCTACTTGTTATTATACTTATTTTTAAAATTCATCAAAGGGTATATTTATATCTTTTTAATTTTTTTAATAAAAATTATTGATTGTAGGATCAATTATCCTTCCTTTTTCTCTAAAAACATCTTCTTCAAATTTTTAAGTTTAATAGTTAAAGATAAATTTCACTGAACTAGGACTGCTTTTTTTTATAATTTACAATAAATCTTCATCTATGGAAAGAGAACTGAATAAACTATCAATTGTAGAAATATCTATTCTCTTTTTTGGGTTATCACATCCTGGATATACACAAACATAAAATTATTCTTGTCCTTGAACTTGTAATTATAAAAGACTTGTTAATTCATAACATTCAGGATGTCTGCATCCTATAATTCTTACAGGGATAGTAATTTTTACTTTATCTTACAAACAAAAAGCCCAATATTAAATTCTTTTATTAGTACCTGAATTTATCTTTTAAGAATTTTTTTAATCATTAATAATTATTTAATTTATAGATGATTCTGTTGCGACATACCTTTGATATAATTTTTTTAAATTAGTTTTAATATTGATTTTGGTAAAATGATCTAAATATCTTTTTTTTCTAGAGGATTTATTAAATAATTTTCCTTCAATTATCATTACATTAGTAACAAATTCATTAAATTCAATATTTACCTAATATCTAAAATCTTTACACAAATCTGTTAATTAACAGACAGTTTTGCAAGCCTCACATTTCCAACAACCCTCTTATTTTATTTTTTCAACTATAGTCTCAAATTCAAAACAAACTTTTGGATGAATACATGATTTGGAAATAGTCTAATATAGAGACAATAAATACTGGAAGTATAAATTATTTATTATTGGAATCCACTATTTTGACATCAGGTTCGTATGAAATTGTTTATAATATTATACTATCAGGTAGTGATTAATAGTTTGATTCCAAGTTAAATTATTAAATCATAATAATAATATTAATTTTTTATCATAAAGAATACATAGGCTATGAATACACATAATTCTATTATTTTAATGTAATAAGTACTAATTCTTTTTATATCATAACTTAGTTTAATCTTTGAATTTTTAAATCTAAAATCCATAGATTCTGATGGATATCGCATTTCTATCATTATAATAGGCTTTTATATTTTTCAAGGATACATAATTATCAATATTAAATAGAACATAGCTACAGATATATTATTTTATAATAAAAAAATATATATATATGAGTAAATTAAGAGATATGTATATAAAATGGCAATTCATTTTAACTTAACTTCAAATTAAGTGATACATAGTGCAAATGCTTATAATATTGAAAGCGGATAACAAATATCTAAATTATAATAGTATTCACCACATTTGCCAAATTACATTAAAAATTCTTGATCATTCTCTTAATTATTTGATATGAGAATAAAATTTTTATTTGAAGCAGATCTTACTCTTTATGTGAATTTTAATTAATATGCATTCTTTTCTTCACTAAATGTAGGAGGTTTTGAGACTAATTACATTACATTTTCATTCTTTTATTAAATAAATGCTTTTTAGATACCTTCATTTTAAGAAATAGGTTTAAAATCTTATTGTTATCCATTTATAATTGAAGGAATTAAAACATTAATTGATTTAACACCTAAACTTGATTTTTTATATGAATAAACTGCATATTCTTTTCTTGTTGTTTCTAATTGATTAGTTTTATTAGGATCATTTCCATTATCATATAAATTAAATTAGTTTTCTGCTGTTCCATATTTCAAATTACCTAAACATACTGATTTGTTGTTAGAATTAAATATGTCTACATCACTAGAAATTATATAATTTGATTTCCTCTTTGTAGTTTGTCTCTTTCCAGCACACAGAAATTTTAAACTTTCTGAGAAGAATAATTCAAATTTAGGATAGAAATAGCATAATCCCTTTTTATTTTTAATGAAAGTACATTATACTATCTTACCTAATAACAAATAAGTATTATAATGATACCAATAGGAATAGGGGAAGTTAAGAATTATTGAATATCAGGTATATATTGAGGAGCATAGAATATTAAATTTTGATTATTTAATCTCTCAGTCATTACGTTAACTTGTTATAGAGAAGTTTCTATTTTTTACTTTGAATTCAGTGAATCAAGTAATGAATCCGATTTATTTTACTAATCATTTGTTCTTGTTTCATTGATATCATAAATTTTATTATTCCCAAAAGTTTCAACACATTTCAGATTTAAATTTATGTTCATGGGAGAGAATAGTTTACTTTTTGGTATCAAATCCTCATCAAATTAATCAAATTATATCAATTCTTCCTTTTTTTTATTATTGCAAACTGATACTTGGGTATGTTTAATTTACAATATAGAAATGCCATTTGTTGTTTGCATATTTTAAAAAATAAATTAATTGAAAAAATACATTTGAATTATAAAATATAATTCACTTTTACTATTCAAAAATAATTCCTTTATTATTATTTCATCTTTTTATATCTAAAAAAATTTAATAATCTCAACAATGATCCTAAATTGTATTCTAACTAGAACATTAGATTGATATTATTTAATTTCAGAATAAAATATATTTTAAATATTTTCAATCTAATATATTAAATTATGTTTCTAATTTTAACTCTTTTAAGTTATGAACTACTTTAAGAAAAGAAATTAATTTTATTTTAAAAAATACTTACATAGATTTTAATTAGACAGTGTAATTATCATAAGAAGTAAATTATTAAAATTTATAATTCTGTCAAAATGATAAAATAATGAATCAGTAAAAGAGTAATGTAATCTAATATAATCATTTATAAAATGATTCATTTTTTAATGACTATAAGATCCCATAACTTTAGAATAAAATATTTATAGCTTATATTCTCAATATTAATTTAAGAATTTCATATAAAATATATATCAAATAACATTCCTATTGAAGTAGAAATTCTATATCATAAAATAGTGATATAAGTTTTCATGAATAATTTTATTTTTAATTATTATATAAAAAAGATACTATATTTACATAATATTATATATATAAACATGATTATTTTATTTAGTGTTATAGGAATTATTCATTGCTTTCACATTAACAAGCAGGGAAATTTTGTAGATGATGTATATAATAATTTAATATCTAGGATGGAACAATAAGAATATTTCATGGATTGAATATTGTTTACAAACCACCTCCATATTATCCAATAATGGATCATTTTGATGTTATGACATCTTTTTCTGATTTGGATTGCTAGCTCATTACTAGTTTGGGGTAAGTTAATAAATAAATTGATATTTAGTTTCAATATTATAAGATTACATGTTGCATTTGAAGCTGGTATGCCAAATAAAGGAATTTTAAATGACGAATATATTTTACATATAAGAGAAATAGTAAGATTGGCTGCAAAATATGATATTTATGTGATTCTTGATGCTCATTAAGATTTATTAAATAGACAATTTTGTGGAGAAGGATTTCCAGATTGGGCAGTAACTAAATTTGACTTTCCTTCTCCTCAAAAAATTGAACTTAATTATGATGATTAAGGATATCCCTTAATTGAAGATTGTTTAAAAGTGGGAAATTTTGCAAAATTTTATTTAACTTCTGATGTAGGTAGAAATATGGAATCAATTTTAAAAAATGAAAATGGAGTAGCTGATATGTTTGGTTTGTTTTGGAAAAGAGTTGCTGAAATACATAGAGATGAATGGAATGTATTAGGATATGAAATCATGAATGAACCATCATCAGGAAATTATCAAAAAAATAAAATTTAATATTTATGGCCTGGTTGGGCTAATAATCATTTAATTATGCCATTCTATTAACTCATTAATAAATATATAAGAGAAGTTGATACACAAAAACTAGTATTTTTTGAACCTTATTTCACAGATGCATTTGGAGGAGGATTTAAACATAATATTGGAGGAAAGAAGTATTAAAAAAAAGAAGTTTTGAGTTATCATCTCTATTGTGGAATATGTATTCAATTATAATATAATTATAGGGAAAATATCACCATTTTTATGTAAATAAGTTTATAATTTTATGTATCCTTTAAAAAAATTAAATATGAATCATCTTAAAACTGGAGCAATGTTAACAGAATTTGGATCTTTACCTAATGAACCATTTGCTCAAAATATTTTAAGTTTTATGTTAGATAAAGCTGATAATTATTTATAATCATGGGCTTATTGGTAATATAAAGGTTTTAATGATTATACTTCTTCTTCAAGTATGCTTGATGAAAGTATTTTTAATGAAGATGAATCACTTTAAAAACATAAAATCTAAGCTTTAGTTAGGCCTTATGCTTAGTCAATTTGTGCTTCAAAAATATATTATTCAAAATATAATCATAAAAAATAAAAATTTAGTTTGAAATATAATCCAATTCCTAATTGTAAGACAATAATCTATATACCTTCAATAAATGAATTTACAGTTGGTTTTAGATTTACTTGTAAATCCAAGATTATATGTTCCTTATCTTAAGCAGATGATTATACTTGGTCAGTTGAAAACTTTTCAGGAAGAGTAAAATTAACTATTTAACCAAGTTTATTAAGTAAATCTAAATAATGATATATAAATATTAAAGAAGTGTAATAAATAATTTTTAATAAATCAGATATAAAGTAAGATGATCAATTTTTATCATATTATACACAATATAATTGACTTTTGATATTAATTAATTGATAATCAAAGTCTTATATTATTATTATTATTTAAATATAATTACTTTTTTTTTCTTTGAATTAAATGATGTCCTAATTATATTGTTGTAATTATAGTATATATATTTTTAATAATTTTTGACATTAGATGTATTGATGTAAATCTTAGTTCCTTAATTTTTATGTCTTTTTGTAAACTATTACAAGGTCAAAAATGGATGTTTTTTTAAAAGAGAAAGCTTATTAAATTATTGTATTTAGATTGCATTCGGAAGAAAAGGAAAAATATATAAAAATATTTGATTCTAAGTAAAACAATTTTAAAATTTAGTATCTTAATGTTTATGTGAATCATGTTAAATTTTGGATATGTTTTTCTTTAGTAATAATTAATCTATAAATTTCAAATTTAAATGAGTTTTGCTGTATAATTATTTTTTTAATTTGTACAGCCATGTTTTCTTTTGCTGATTTAAGAGATTTAATCAATAGAGATAAAGTATCATTTTTCATAAATCTCTTAGCCAAAAGCATTGAATAAGCATAATCCATACTACTCATATGATTCCTCAATTCCTTCTAGAAGAGATATTCTAATCTAATGGATTATCACAGTATTAATTTAATATTATAATTAGCAATCATCTCAATTCAAACATTCAATAAAAACTTTAGAACTGACTGTCCTTATTATTGATACATACTTAAATTATTTTAATATCTCTACAGAATACCTTTAACTGTTGGGAATATCAGCATATTCAATAGCCTCAAAAGTATGCATAACATCTTATAGTAATAGTTTTATGAGACTGAAATCTTGTCATAAATAAAATTGTATAATCAAGAAAGCTAAGCACTATACAATGATGAGGAATATAATGAAATGGAGGAATAAATTTTGAAAGCCATGGGATATTAATTGAATCTTATAACATCTTCAGATTATTTATTAGCTATGAATGTTGAAGTAGATGAAAATGTTTAGAATTTATTAATGTTCCTTCTTATGGGTATAATAATCAAATAATATGTCAATAGACTTCGAAATTTATCAATATTCTCATTTTGAATTGGCATTGGCAATCATGCACTATTAAAATGATACAAGACTTGTTTTTTCAGACAAAATTCTCATCGTATCTTAATTAATTCATAAAAAATTGATTAAAGCTCAAGAAATCTCGTGTGATAAATATTAACAGGAAGACACAAACTCTGTTGAAAGAAGTCCTTAAATTCATAAAAAGATTTCCAAAAAAAGAGAATCTCAAAGGATAAGATAAGTATAATCATAAAATTGAACTAATTTTGTTATATTTCGTTTTCAATATTGATCAAATAAATGAACGATATTATATATTTGTTTCTATTTTTATATAATCATAGAAAACTTATTTATTTTATTCACAATCCTTCTATTCTATGATTAAAATTTAACCTAATTTAAAATATATATTCATTACTGTTTTTTAAATGAGATTTATATTATTTGACTCCAGAGTAATTTCTATATCATTTAAATTGTTGCTATTAAGCATTCTAATGTTCATATTTGATTTCCCTTGAATCAGAAGACGATATAATCTCAAATAAAATAATTACTGAAATTTATTGATTCTAATAATAAGGTTAACCCCCCTTAATAATTAATTGTAAATTAATTAAGCATTACATCATTAGCTATTCTCAAACATTTTCTAATTTGAATCTTAAAATTTCTTTTGAATACTTGAAAATAATGCGAATTTACTCATTATTTTGTATCATCAATCATAGTTTGTTTATTTTGTGGCTACTTTTCATTATTTATATTCAAATCATTTAATATTTTTATTTTATTTTTTTTCTAAATATCTCAATAACTCTTATTTACTCAAATTTTTAATCTTTTATATCATGTTTTTCATTCATATTATTATTAGTTCTAGAATAAAAAATAAATAATAATCACTTTTTAAAAATGAATGATCGTTTTACATAAAGAATTATAAAATAAATTATATTTATGTTCAGATTTCTTGGGAAATTAATTAAAAGAACTCCTAAAGAATGTTTATAGCATGATCACACAAAATTCCCCAATATATTAGCTAATGAATATTGTCAAAGTTGTGACTAAAGTTTGTGTTATATGTGTGGTAATGACCATATGAGTCAACATCATCCTGTGAAAAGTAAATATTATTATTTTTCTATAGTTAACCATCATTCTTATGCAAATATGAATATATAAAATAATGAAGACTTGAATGAGAAAGATAAATTAAATTTAGAGACATTAAGAGCATTTAATACAGGATCATTAATTTAATTAGACATAAACAAATTAAAATGTATATGTGGCAAACCAGCTGATGAAAATACAGCTATTTGTGCAGCTTGTGGAAGTGCCACATGTTCATAAAAATGTCATTAAGAATTAGTGCATTAAGATAAATGTAAATTTCATCATAATTTCACTGAGAAAGCTAATGTAGTTTCTCTAAGATCAATCTTGCTAAAGTAAATGTTTATAATCAATATAGGAATGCTTATTTTCTTTTTGATAAAGGATATGCATAAGGCACTGTTTTTAGTCGAACTTCCTAAAATTTCATATCAGCATTTCTCACAACTTAAAGATCATCTATATTTTTACAAAGAGGTTTTAGGTAATATGGAAATCCTGAGGTATTATCAATTAATAACTTAGATAAGATTTAAACACTAAATGCTATGGATATTGTAAATGGAGCTGATCTCGATAAGGAAGTGCATTTAATGAGGGTTTGTTAATGCAAATGTACTCATTGTAAAAATCTTGGTTATCACCCAATGCATGTTTGTTAATTGGTTTGTAAATCCAGAGATTTATATGTATTATATTTCATTAATCTTTAGATCTATAGATCTTATGCTTAAGAAAATCCAGTTGAGAAATAATAAACTTGTGGATGTTAATGTAAATTCTGTTCCTCTGGCCTTACAGTCTTATAACACAAGAAAATAGATTGTTGTTTAAAATGTGAATTTAAATAAAAAGTTGATTTTTGAATAAAATTGTATATCAAATAGTAAATAATATTGTAATACCTCATATATAATATAATAAAATAATAAAATTGAAGAAATAGTATAAATATGTGTTAAGATAGTAATTTATTCATTGATATTTATAAACATTTTTACACTTAGAGATAAAACCTATAATTAATATTAGATATTATTATAATAATTACAATAATTCTCATTTCTATTTAGGGTTGCATTAATATCTTTATATTTCGTAATAATTATTCTAATCTTGAAATTTAAGTAAAAGAATTTAATACTTTGAGGTTCTCATAGATAATAAAATTATTGATTTATATCTGGAGTATAGAATTTAAAATTTGATTTTATATAATTCTATTTGTATTATACGATAATTTGATTTAAGTTCAAATTAAAAGGTTGCATATCATTAAATTAATTACCAATTGTTTTAATTATGATCTATTGATGAAAAATATTTATTATCTAAGTATAAAGTATAGTTATTCATTTGACTTCATTATTTTCTTTGTTTTTTATTTATTATATATGAAATATCATGATGTTTATATAATTAATTTAAATGCTTTGTTTTGGTTTAATCATTTAATAAACATTTTTTAGCAAAATTAAATCAAATTTAAGTTTTATTTTGTTAATTTATTTATTATCTCTTCTTTAATTAGCTTTACTTGAATGAAGTTATGAATAAAAAAAATGTCAATTAATTGGACTGCTAAGGTATTTATATATATTTATATGATATGAAAAAATTATTAGAATATATTATAAAAATCGATTCAACAAAAAAAGATATATTATTATCATTTGAGTATCAATTATTTTCACTTGAATTACTAGATTGAAAGGAAGTATTATGAATTTTATCATATAAGCTGGATTCTAATCGGCTAAATTCTTTTTTTGTATCACCTAACATATTTTCTAAAGTATGCAATTAACTAATTAGAAATATCATTTTTGAATCAATTTTATGATTTTACATCATAAAATTAGTGATTTCTTTTTTATCACTTTTATTCTCAAATTCAATGAATTTTTTTAGAAATGTATTCATAACTTATTGATTTTATTAGGCTTCATCTTCCTTTACTTTAAGAGGTTTAGTAATTTACCTTTTTGAATTCTAACTCTTTAATTAATTAATTATTTAATCTTATTATTCATCTTAAATTGTTTTTTATTATTTTGTATTATCCATTTCAGTATATACTTTTTTCATAATTTAATCTAATTATGAATTAAAGAAAGTTAATAGTTTATCTTAAAATTCATTCATTCTATCTGAATCTTAATTTTAAGATTAGACTTCTTATTTACATTCTTGAAAATTAATAAGATATTGTTTGAGATTTTATTTTAAATTTAATTCTTATAATTCAGATGTAGATTTACATATTTCTTTTTTCATTATAATCTTTTTAAGATTCTCAACTTTTTCAGATTATTTTTTATCTTTCTTTCTTTAATTATATCTCTTTTTATATTTCTTATATATAGTTGAATAATCTTTCATACAAGAAGTTCTTTTAATAGGACCTCCTTATGATTATAATAATCTATAAAGTAAATTTTATTCTTAATAATTTTCAGTATGTATTTTTCTTTTAGACATACTATCATCTTCTGATTTGATAGCAAATTCTTCTAATTTTTAATCTTATACTGGTTATTCCTCATCCATTTAAATTTACATTTATTATTCAAACTTTTAAAGATGTTCTTTTAAGAAAGTTTATAATGCTGATGCTCCATTTTCTTATTTAATTTCTAACATCTAATATATATAATTTTGTTATACTTATAGAGATAGTCCATTCTTTTCTTAATCAGCTAATAATTTTCTAACAGTTGAATAAAAACGATTTTTAACAGAATTTTCAGTTCTTCCTTAAAGATTCTTAGCAATTTTAGACCAAGAGGATGAATATGTTAAATAACCCTTGAAAATTTCATGATCTTCATCTAAATTTATAGTATTTATAATTACCTGATGTCCATCCTCCCTTTTTCACATTTGGATTTAAATTATTAAACCACCTTTCTCTACATTATTTTCCTGAACGTCCTGCAATGTTTTCAGAACATAAAGACCATTTACTAGGTCCATTATTCTTAACCCATTCTAATAGTTTTTCATCTTCATTATCTTACCAAGGTCCTAAATATTTAAATTATTAATTTGTACCTTTCTTGAGTCCAGGTCTTAGTATTTTAGTCCATCTATGTAAACATTAAATTGCACTTCTACCTTCCATTACATTACTTATCATTCTCCAACTCTTTTCTCCATATTCTATAGATAAATTCAAATTGAATACCTTCAATCAATTTTTAAAGCTTATCATCTTCTTCAGGTGTCCAACGACCTACTTTTTTTTTATCATTTCCATAATAATCTGAATGTGATTACATAGTTTGTTTATACTTTGAATTGTTTCTGTTTGATTTACAATCATATGAATCATCCTCATTTTTTATAATTTGACTTCTTGACATAGATGATAAGTTTGTTTTAGTTTTCGTTTTTATTTAAATTATCCGTTTTTTGACAATCTCCAAAACGATAAGACATGCTCTTAATATACGTCATATCATGTTGCTATTAATAATTATATTATTAGAGTATGTTAATTTAGTAATGATATTATATTGAATTGATTTTAGTTTATTTTAATTCATTAAGTTTCCTTATAATTAATTAGATAATCGTTAAAAATGGAAAGTGAATAAATGTGTAAGAATCATCCAAAATAATCACTTAGTTGGATATGTTTAGAAAGAAATTGTTAATAAAGAGTTATGTGTTCAACTTGTGCAGTAAAATTGCATGATCGAAATCATAAATTAGAGGAATTATATAATATATATGAGAATGGATGTTTAGCTACTTATTTTAGTAATAAAAAGAATTCAACAGCAGGATTATTATAATTAGTAAATGGAGAATAAGATTATGTTTTTGAGAATGAATAATATGATGATTATTTATAAGAAGGAATTGAAAGATGTTTAAGAAATGTTTCAAAAAAAATAGAAGAAAATAAAACATAATTAATTTAATAACATGAATAATTAAAAGAAGATAAGGAAAATGAGAGAATTAATTTTATTGCTTAATTAAGTGAACTTGATGGATAATTAAAGTCATCTTTAAATTTGGAAACAGATATTGAAAATGCATTTTAATAAATAGAATTATTTGCTTAAAAAAGAGAATTAGAGATGTCTAATAACAAAGAAAGTGCTATATTATTAAAAAAAATTCGTTTATTAGAATTAATGAAAGATAACTTTTTAAAAATGATTAAGTCATATTTTCATAATTAATTTACAGCTGAATTTTGTCATTTATTTGATATGTAAATAGAGACTTTAAATGCTAGAGAAGTAGATGATGTTTAAGGCTTTTTAGATTATGTAGATTCAAAATGGAAATAAGATTATAGAAATATTTAATTATCTATTGAAAAATTTGTAGGTCGTCTTAATGAAGGTCTTAAGTATTGTATAGGAATGCCATTAGAAAATCAGAATAAATAATATATTGTTAGATCTCCAATGAGATAATTTCCTATTAATATCCAAACTCCAGCATATCATTAATTTACTTCACCAAAACAATTAGAATTCACCAAATCATAAGTTATATATGAGGAACCAAGTTAGAGAAAGAACATCAAAATTGAACCCGTTAGTTAGAGTCTTTAATAGTATTAGTGAGATATGGAAACATATCAAATAATGAGTATATAAAATATTAAAGTACTATTTGTTGCATAACCATGTAAAGAAATATAGAGATCTAAATCATAAAATACAAGTATCTTTCAAGATTAACAACTCAATGGAATCATCTAAGGACCACGTTATGATAAAAGAGGAGATATTATAAAGAGATCGATAGTTGGAACAATTGATTAATTTTAGAGAGAAGGCAAAGTTTAATAAGATAGTAGAGCTACTGATGATGATTCTTCTATGTTAAGATCTTTTGTTATTACTTAATTCAATAAGAAATAAAACTTAAAGAAAAAAAGAGAACCTGTAAAATTAAGCAAAATTTCAAAGGAGGATATTAGATTGTATATTGATAAAATACAAAACAATATTAAACTATCAGAAATCTCACTTAGATCTAAAGAAGAGACATTACCTATCATAGAAAGAAATCTATTAACTAGATAAAGAAGAATCTTAGAATCCTGTGAAGAATAGAAAGAAAAATGGAATTAATTAGAATAGTAATTAGCAAATAGATGTGAACGATCACATAATAATACTTTACTTAATAAAAGCTAAGGATATAGAGAAAAGAAATAATTGTTGGATAATCTAAATGTTTTATAGAAAGAACCAAATATTAAGGAATGGTATGGTAATTTGAGAAAATATGATTAATCAAATGATCCAACTATAGAAATAATTAAGAGTGGAAATAATGTTAAAATTTGCAGTGACAGATTTAAGAATATGATCAATTAGAGATTAAGTAAAAAATATTATGACTCTGATTATATTATTGTAAATGGAAATAGTAAATTAAAATTGGAATCAGAAGAAGCCAGAGATCTAATGATACTACCTTAAGATCTTGTGTAACAACCACTCCAAGATATAAATTACTCTAATTATAATAAAAGAGATATCAGTCGTCGTTCATCCTATAGAATTGTTTAATTATAGTGAAATAAATATATTTTAATGCAAGATCATCTCTAATAATCAAAAACCTTGTTCTTGATGCATAAAATTAAGAGTTATAAGTAACAACCATAACTCTCTAATAACATATTCGAAGAACATAATCCTTATTATGGACCATAATATGATAATAGTAATAAAATTATTGCTCGAAGTGTTGTTGGAAAACCAGATGTTATTGAAAAAATAAAAAAGAAAATAGAAGAATCTAAACTATCTAATTCACCTAAAATGAAGAACTCAATTATGTATTAAAAAATGAAACAATCCTATTCAAATCTCTCTAATATGAAGAAATCATAATCATCCAATAAGATTCCACTTTTTCATGATCCTATACATTCAAATATATTATCTCGATAAGTTTCTCATAATAAATCTACAATGGCAACATTAGTAAATCATCATGCAAATGTTAATGTAGAATAATATTTATAGGAAACAAAAAATAGAATACAAAGAAATGAGATGGAAGAATTAAAATTAGAAAAGTAATTAAATTTATTTGAAAGAAATGCAAATACTAGATAATAAAGAGTTATAACTTCTTTTCAAGAACGTGAATAATCTTGGGAATTAGTTAATATGACAATTTAAAGTAAATGTTAGGCAAGAAGCAGAGACAAACTTACTTTATTATAAAAGAGTTCAGGTAATGAGATATAAAAATATTAGTTGAACAGCTTATAGACTAAAAAAGTAGATTCTTAATGAATTACCATCTCCACCATAAAATTGGTACTAATAATTGAGAGGATAAAGTTACACAATAGAAAAGGAAGATGATTTATCTAACAATTCATAAAGAATAAATATAAATTCCAAGACATTATTACTGAAATATGCAGATATAGAAAGTAGTTTAAAAGTTAAAGGAGAGAGTAAATTGAAAAAGGAATTCGAAAAACCAAAATGTTCTTTAATAACAATAGTAGGGTAGGATAAAATTGAAGAAAGTGATGTCTTGCCCAAAATAAAATATTGAATACTTTTTTTATTTTAATTTGCAAAAAATTTATATGCAAATATATATCTATCAAAATAACCATTACAATATATTATTAATTAAATTCCAGGNGAAATAATTAAGAGTGGAAATAATGTTAAAATTTGCAGTGACAGATTTAAGAATATGATCAATTAGAGATTAAGTAAAAAATATTATGACTCTGATTATATTATTGTAAATGGAAATAGTAAATTAAAATTGGAATCAGAAGAAGCCAGAGATCTAATGATACTACCTTAAGATCTTGTGTAACAACCACTCCAAGATATAAATTACTCTAATTATAATAAAAGAGATATCAGTCGTCGTTCATCCTATAGAATTGTTTAATTATAGTGAAATAAATATATTTTAATGCAAGATCATCTCTAATAATCAAAAACCTTGTTCTTGATGCATAAAATTAAGAGTTATAAGTAACAACCATAACTCTCTAATAACATATTCGAAGAACATAATCCTTATTATGGACCATAATATGATAATAGTAATAAAATTATTGCTCGAAGTGTTGTTGGAAAACCAGATGTTATTGAAAAAATAAAAAAGAAAATAGAAGAATCTAAACTATCTAATTCACCTAAAATGAAGAACTCAATTATGTATTAAAAAATGAAACAATCCTATTCAAATCTCTCTAATATGAAGAAATCATAATCATCCAATAAGATTCCACTTTTTCATGATCCTATACATTCAAATATATTATCTCGATAAGTTTCTCATAATAAATCTACAATGGCAACATTAGTAAATCATCATGCAAATGTTAATGTAGAATAATATTTATAGGAAACAAAAAATAGAATACAAAGAAATGAGATGGAAGAATTAAAATTAGAAAAGTAATTAAATTTATTTGAAAGAAATGCAAATACTAGATAATAAAGAGTTATAACTTCTTTTCAAGAACGTGAATAATCTTGGGAATTAGTTAATATGACAATTTAAAGTAAATGTTAGGCAAGAAGCAGAGACAAACTTACTTTATTATAAAAGAGTTCAGGTAATGAGATATAAAAATATTAGTTGAACAGCTTATAGACTAAAAAAGTAGATTCTTAATGAATTACCATCTCCACCATAAAATTGGTACTAATAATTGAGAGGATAAAGTTACACAATAGAAAAGGAAGATGATTTATCTAACAATTCATAAAGAATAAATATAAATTCCAAGACATTATTACTGAAATATGCAGATATAGAAAGTAGTTTAAAAGTTAAAGGAGAGAGTAAATTGAAAAAGGAATTCGAAAAACCAAAATGTTCTTTAATAACAATAGTAGGGTAGGATAAAATTGAAGAAAGTGATGTCTTGCCCAAAATAAAATATTGAATACTTTTTTTATTTTAATTTGCAAAAAATTTATATGCAAATATATATCTATCAAAATAACCATTACAATATATTATTAATTAAATTCCAGGTAATTGCAATAATAATGATATGATGGAATTTCAAGATTCATCAATTAATTAGAATTTTATATAATATTATTAAGTGAACTAAGAAATCCATCTCTAATCAATATGATAGTTGCATTTTAAGATAGAGAAACTTCTATCTTGTTATAGATTTATTAAGTGGAGGAGAGATCTACGTTTTCATATTGGAAATTATAAAAAATTCTCAGAGGAGGAAACTAGCATTTATAGTTCTTTTTTAGTGCAGATATCATAATTGCAGTAGAATATTTGCAATCTTAAAATATTATCCACATAGATTTCAAACCTGAGAATTTAGTATTTGGCTCTGAAGGATATCTTAGATTGACAGATTTAAATATTGCATTTTGGATTCCTTATAATTTGGCAGATACCAGTGGAACATCTGGATACATGGCACCAGAATACTTTTTAAACAAAATAATGAAACTACTGATGATTGGGAAAAAGACCATATCTAAACAAGAAATAAAAGATAATGTATTATTAAAATAAGTGTAAATAAAAACAACTGAAATACCTGTTTCATGGTCTTTGAAGTCTTGTTATTTAGCTAATAAAGTATAATCATTTAATATCATACTAATGAAAATAATATCATACTCGGAAGTAACTCTATATAAGGTATAGATTGTTCAAAATTTTCCTGAGCTTAATTCGATGGATAAATTTATAATGTTAATGAATCTAAGATAGTAAAACCATAAAAATTCTGATTAACTTTTTTTATTAGTAATTATAATCACACTCATATAATATTCATTTTATAAATGATTATTGTTGCCAAATTTATGAATAGTTATAAATAATCAGGAATATTTTCTAGTGCTGAATGTGAACTTTCCATTATTTGAGTTTAGATTTGGTTTATTTACTATATTTTATAGTTAAGTTATATATTTGTTAGTACAATTCCATTATGATTAGAAAGATTTAATTTTATATCTGATAGTCGAGAGAAATCCATTAATTTAACGATTTAATAATTAATTAAGTTAGAAATAAAAAAAGAATACTCATACTTAATTAATTTTACCCTCATTTAAACATCTTCTCACAAATCTAATTGCTTCTTCTTGATTGTAATTATTTCTAACTACTATTCTGTATAAATCTTATACTAGAATCTATTAAGCTGGATCATTTTATGAAAGCTAAAGTTTCAACTCCAAACATTTTGAATAAAAAGTTCTTTTAAATTCAGATACTTTTCTAATATTATTCTCTGATTTGAATTATCTATATGTGTATTCAGCTTCACTACCTTCCTAATACTGTGATTCGGTTTTTATTCTTGTATCAGCCCCTTAAGGTAATGAATTTTGAGTAACCAGTCTTTTCTGATTCTGTAAAACTAATTTCTCTTTTATTAAGGATAATAATCTGTTTAATAACATCATGATAGTCATTGATGTTTATGGGTAAGCTATTAGTACATTTACTTCACTTTCTATGTCTTTTAGCTTTTTGATACTTTAGTTATTATAACATCGAATAGCATCGATTTGAGAACTAAGCTCCTGTATTCTAATCATGAATTTGTATTTTTCACTATTATCATTTGATTTGTCAGCTCCTTTAGTAGCAATGTTCTGTATATGTTGTAATTGTTAAGAGATTTAATCAATTTAGCTGTTGAGCTTCTTGGTATTGTCCATACAGTTTAGACAGTGAATATCAATTTAAGCAATTGGAATAAAATTTAAACATTAGACACAAAATCCCATCTATTCTGAAGGTTATTATCTTCTTTTTATTTGTTATGCTGTGCTCATTTAAGTAAAGATTTAATAAAATGTTTTGTAAATGAAATAGGTGATACAGAATTAAAATAACTCGAATAATGTATTGATTAATAAAAACACATAATTAGATATTCATTCTCACCTGATTATTTTATAAGTACATTTTATGTTTATAAAACTATTTTGTTTTGGTTTTGGTTTATCCAAATAGATGCTTCTAATTTCTAATGCTTTTTTTGTCAATTTAATTTTTGGTTTAATACTTCTAGAAGGTATTACGAAACATGATGGTTAAGGTTTCTTTTTAGATGAAGGTGAATATGATAAATTTAATGAATGTGATTCTGCACTATTTATAATTAATTCATCTGAATTCTTTATTGGTTCATATACATTATTTATATTATTTTCTTTATTCTAATTTATACTTCTATTTTTTATAGGTGAATGTATTTAGGTTTTATAAAGATGAGTATTTGTTTTTAGTTATTATGTTTATTTTGTAACAATAAAACTAGCATTCTCTTTTTTTGGCTTTTATGATCTTATTCTTAAATTACTCTAATTTTATTATTTGATTCTTGCATCTCCCGCTATATAACTAATATTTTATAGTAACTTTTATCTTATATTCATTTTTTTGAATTTAATTAAATTCAACAACTAAATTTTCTTAATTAATATACTAATTATTCTTTATTTATTATACAATACATCTTATTCATTTATTTAATGTTCATGATTATAAGTTTAAAAAGTAATTTATAAAATAGAATTAGTATGTAAATAATAAAAACCTTATATAAATGTTTTTGGAATGTATTTAATTATTATTGTAATTTAATTTATTATTTTTTTAATTTAAATAATAGTGAAAATGAATTCAAATTCTAATCTAGAAGTATTGAATTATGAAATAAGGTTAGTTCAGGAATTGTTCCTTTGAATGTGAAAATGCTTAATTAAATAACTTTGGAAGGAAATTAAGTTTATTATGATAATGTTAATTTAACAATTGTTTTTATTCATGGGAGATTTCACAAAATTGTCAAAGAATAAAATCAAGTCAGATACAGTATATCAATTAATGATGATACTGGAATTCTAAAAGTTACTTATTTTGCAAATAAATAAAATGAAGATCCAATTTTAAAATTAATAGAAGAAGGGAAGTATGTTTATATTATAATTTAATAGAGATGATCCTTCATATTATTATAAATTCATAATTTAAATAAAAATATTTAAAGATGCTCCTTATTTTATATTACAACATTATTTAACATCTAATGTATCAGATTGGATGTATCATACAATGAAAGTAATTGAAATTGAAGTATAATCTCGACCACCAATTGATTGGAAATAATTAAAGGATGAACCTTTAGAGAAATAGATTGAAGGATACATCAGACACAATAAAAGAGTAAATATTGGACAATTACTAAAAAAATTTAATTGTTCTTTATAATAATTGAAAGTGTTAATAGATTAATTGAAAAAGCGTTCAGCCATAGCTGAATGTTTAAATAAGGAAACATTTAGAATAGTTAATTGAATTAAAATTTATATAATTATAAATGGGCAATAATTAAGTAAATCAGTCAGACAATATCTATGATATCTACAAAAATTATTAAGTAATATCTCTCTTCTTATTCTAGAATCACTGGTATGTTGGAGTAGAAAGGGAAGTGTTAAAATTAGGATATCATATAAATGTTAGATCAGATCGTTTCCATAAAATCAACTTTCTTACTCTTTATTAAACAGTTAAACCATATCATGAATAAAATAATACTATAAGTACCAATGAATCTCTATTTGCAACTGAACTAGAAAATATAAAAAGATCAAAAAATACTATTCATCCTTCTAAAGAATTTTAAGTTACGACATTGCTCTAAGATTGTGATCCTTGTCTACAGGATTATGAGAAATAAGTTATTAATTAATTATCAACCCTTTCTGGTTGTTTATTGGATATCTTTTAGGCTTTTCGAAGAACCTAACTGCCGAATACTAGTCATGAATTAGATACAATGTTAATTAAATTTCGAGATTCTTATGTTTAAGTAATAAAATAATTAAATTTAGATTTTAATTCATTATTATAATCTAAGACATTATGCTATGATTAATTAGTGTTAATTTTTGAATTTTTAATCACTTCAGTGTCTTGTCACTAATATGATATTCAATGATGAAATATCTACTTATGTTTATTAAATTAAAAAATAAGAATAAATACAAGAAAATCAAAAGATACATTTCAAATTTATCTAATCTTAAAAAAAAACTCTATCAGATTTCGGAATATCTAATAAATTTTGTTTAGATTGCACAACTAGAGATTATATTTAAATTAAAAGATCAACTAAAATTAATACAAATACTTCTATTACCAATTAAATTTAATAAATTAATTATGAAACTCTTATAATAGAGGATGTTGATATAACATAATTACCTTCTAGACCTTAGGCAAGATTGCTTTCAGGTACATTTTTTCATTAATCACCTTTTGAAAAAGCAATATAAGCATTATAACTTATATAATTTAGATAAACTCCTCATCATAAAGTAAAATAATTAGTTATTTGTTTTCAATGTATATATTCTACCATTATGGATTATTATTAATAATTTGCTTAACAACCATCAAATTTGAGTACTGATGAATTGATTTCTGTATTTAATTATGTTATATGCAAATCAAAGCTATAAAATCCATATACTCACTTTGATATGATGCAGAAATATATAGGAAATTTGGATGGTGTGGAAGGCATTTATTTAACCATTATGGAAGCAACCTTTTAAATTGATTGAATGTTATAAATATCTTTATTTCTCTTATATCTTTTATATATTTAGATATTACAATATTTCTTCTTTTTCAAACATAAATTATAATTATATTTATTACATTTATGTGTATGCATTTCTTAAACTCAATAAATTTTAATTATTTACAATGAATCATAAACAATATGAAATAAAGAATTAATGTTAAATAATTTAATTGTATTACTTTTAATTTAATGATAAAAGAATAAAATATTTGTCTTATTTTTCATTAATAACAAAATTAAAGCTTCGAATTTCTTAAATTTATTAAAAAACACAAATAAAATGTTTCATATTTTCTATATATTCTCAAACTAAAATATATATAAATATATATTACTTTTAAATGATAAAATCATAAATAAATCAACTTTTATGTTTTAAGTTAATAAATGCTGTAATTTCGAGATGAATATTCAAATCTGTATATGTATTTTCAAATTAATGTAGGGAACAGCTCTAAATTATTTATAAATAGTATAGAAAAAAGATACAATTTTAATTAATATAATATTTATTAGAATATTTATATTAATTTATTATTATCATTAAAATTAATAAAATAGTTTATAATTCTAAAATAAAATGGTTAAATATCTAGTACAATATAAGAAAATTAAAATTAAAATCATCTAAATATTAGAGCAATAGAATACAATTAATGAAATTACAATAGTATTTTTAATAATAGATAATCATAATTTGATGAAAAATTATTTATATATAAAATTTTATAATATTAATTAAAAAATGACAACTCCCTACATTTATTGGTTAAAAGAATCAGCATAAATTTAAGAATATAGTGTTGTTGGTATAATTGATGGTTCAGGATCAATGTGTGAGGCATGGAATGACTTATGTAAAGCTTGGAATTACTTTGTAAGTGGATTCAAAAGTGTTTATTGTATTCAGTATGATGACACAGCTACACTTTAAGAAAGTCCATAATTAACTACATAAAAAGGAGAGGGAACAAATATTGAATTAGGATTTAGAGAATTAATGAAGTTGATTAAATCTGGTAACTTATTACAAAATATTCTTATCATTTTTATAACTGATGGAATAGGAGAACATGATGGAATAGAATAGTATTTTGAAGAGATGAATAAAGAATTTGAATAATTACATTCTTAAGGATATTAATTTAAATTTCATACATTAGCTTTAGGAGAAGAATTCTCACAT
Organism: Paramecium primaurelia; assembly: GCA_905182975.1. Classification (NCBI taxonomy): domain Eukaryota; phylum Ciliophora; class Oligohymenophorea; order Peniculida; family Parameciidae; genus Paramecium; species Paramecium primaurelia. The sequence continues at coordinate 199,956 of CAJJDM010000119.1, forward strand.
TCTGTTGCTGCAGAATTGAAAATGATTATTCATAATTCAGGAATATTATCATCATAAATAGATTTAATATAAAACACTAAAATTGATTTTACCAAAGTATTGTAAGATATTAAAGATGAAGTGTTCTATTAAATGATACGTGTTGATCCATAATGTTAATTGACTACATTTACAGGACCAGTACATAGAGTAACTCCTAATCAAGTATTATTTACAAATAGCAATTCTATTAGAGTTGGAGGAAAATAAATTAATTTAGATAAAGAAGGTGTAACACCAGAAGCTTTAGATAGATTTATTAGATAAATAATGACTAAATTAATGGAGTATAATTCAATTGGTAAGGATGTTAAATAAGAAGCAATATAAGCATTATAAATTATTGAAAAATTGAAATCTAGAGTAACTTTTAAAGAAGATGATGATGAAATTAAAAAATTTATTGATTAAAATATACAGAAAATTGAAGAATTTGCAACTGGAAATTTAAATCTAAAAGAATTTTAACCATTATAAGCAGCAAAGTTTATGCATGATGTATAAGACCTTATCATAAGAGACAAAAAGAAAATGTAAAGAATTAAAAGAAAGTCTGTAGTTCATGCTTAATTAACTATGCATCCTTAATAACCAAAAGTAATTATATAATTTAATAAAATAGCAATAAGTAAAAGATTATTATAAAGAATTGGCTTTAAAAAGATTAGAACAATATGAAAAACAATTAAATAATTAAGAACTTTATGAAGACTTAAAGGAATTTGCAAAATAAAATAAGGTTAAGACTTTAGATCAAATAGTTTACTTAACAAAAACACATGATTTTCAATTAAAAAATATCAAAGAATTTATATAAACTGATGAAGATACAGCTATAGATATGATAGATTTATTTTTAATATCCTTAGATTGAGTTTAATAAAAATTGAAATTATCTACATTTGAAATAATTATAAACTGATTTGTCTAATTATAACTGAAATAAAAATTCTATATTACATTAAAAAAATATGGTTTTCCATAAAGAAAACATTAATTATAGAGATATTATAAAAAGTGAATAAAAAATATTTGTTATTTAAAATTAATTCTTCTCCAGAATAGATGATATTTTTTTATTTTGAATAAATGTAATATTCTAAATCAATCATCTCTTCTATTAAATTATATAATAGAATTATTAGACATATTTTGTAATATATACAAACAATACTTCTAAAGATACTAAATATTTAGTTAAGAAATATATTATACTATATTTGGAATATTAAAGTTAAATATTCAGTTTACAAACAGAAATTATTAAAAATCAATTTCTATTTCTAGATATTAATTGCTTAATTGTTTAACATGTAATCTCTTTATCTTAAAGATACTCTTAAACTAATTTATTCTTATCTCTAATTGTTAAATAATATTTATATACCTCAAAATAATTAATGCCAATAATTATAGACATGCTTTATTTGAATTGCAATTATTTAGTAAACAATCAATAATTCCATAATTTAATCTAAATACATATCATTAATACGCTTTTTCTGTTAATTTATGATTACTATAAAGTAAATCAATAATCAAACTTTTATCTTGTATGATTTCATCCAAAATTTATTATATTGGTAATTTGAATCTTCTTTTTAACTATAAAAAATATGTTTATTATTATACCTAAAACTTGTCTTCTCTTTGTTTTTTTTATAATTGCTCAATCTTTAGCCAAACTTTTTCCCTTATCATAAAATAATAATAAAATTATTAATATTTTATTCACTTGATAAATTCTAGAAAATAGTTTAATTAAATTTTTAAAACTTAATTAAAATTTATTATCTAAATAATATATATAAAATTAAAAAATTAGTAGAGAAATGAATAAGGATACCATTGATATAGAATTTATTGATAGTGAAGATGAATAAAAAAATAATTAAAACTCATAATAATAGAATAAATAATAGATCATGCAATTAGAAGAAGCTCCTCCATCTCCTAATATATTTGCTGTTGTTATAATTAATTAATATAAAAATTAAATTAAACATATTATTTCAAGATAAGATGTTATTACAGCTATTGAATACATTGTCAAAAATATACTTTAAGGATCAATGGTAATTTATCATTTAAAATAAATTAGAAAAAAATAAGACCTACTGATGTTAAAATAGAACCTATTTTATCTACTTAAGTGCAAAAAGCTTGTTGTTTAATATAAGTGGATGAAAACATAATTAAATAGTTAATAGAATTTTAAATACCTTTATAATTTGGTGATAAAGACCCATAAAAGGGTTTGACAGTGGTTTATGAATTTAAATTTTTTCAATTTAATGAATTTGATAAGTGTGATTTATTTAGTAATGGAAAGTTTGTAAAGGAATTTTGTGTTATTAGACCATATTAAGAGACTTAAAGATATACATCTATAATTGTGGCTATTAATAAAATGGATTAATAGATATATGCAATAAAAAAAGTGAGATTAATGGGAGAATTCAGTTGGCAAAGATTATTTTATAATTAGATTACTTAAATAAGAGAAGTTAGAGCTATGTTAAGACTCTAACATCCAAATGTAATTAGATTATATAGTTGGTGGGTAGAATAAGAGATTAATTAAAAAAATTAAAAATATTTCTATCTTTATTTACAATAGGAATATAATTCATTTTTAGGTTGCAATGATTTATTACAATTTAGTGTGAATCATTTATTAAATTAACCTTTAGAATTTAAAAGAAAGACTATGAAATCTTTAATTCATTAATTAATAACTGGATTAGAATATATTCATGGTTAAGGATTCTTTCATAGAGATTTAAAATTAGAAAATATACTTGTAACAAAAGATAATTTTGGAGATGTTGCTTTAAGAATTTGTGATTTTGATTGGAGTAAAACACATTTAAATGACGATGGATAAAAAGTTAATTGGTTATAACTTAGTAAAGATTGTGGTACTGTAGAAATTAATAATGGTATGCAAAAGAAAGGAATAGCTTATGATGCAAAATAAGAATTATTCTAAGTTGGAATTATAATATTAGATCTTTGTAACCCAACACCAAATAAAGATGAAAGAATTTAAATGCATAAAGATGCTAAAAACAAGTATAAATATATGTCTATATCTTAGTATATTTAAACCACATATATTATAAGATTATTAACCTGAATTACAAATTATTTATGCTTTACTAAAAATGGAATTTAAATCTGTATAAGAATTAAGAACATCATAACTTTATAATAAATATATGGAAATATGATTAAGATTAAATTATTAAATAATAACTTATTTAAAAGATTTCTGAAAAATATTTTAATAATAAATCATAAAATTTATTATTATTTATTAGTTTTAAATATTCATATATATATATATGTATAAGTATCACTAATATAAAGCCCAATAAAGTGCTGATATATGGCTTAATGTCTTGTTTTATAAAGTTTTGATTATAACTTCTCTTTAGTAACCATATTATTCAATCTAAATTAGATAACAATTATTAATATACTTAACATATAATTCTTAAATCTAAATTTGAATTAGTTTATTATTTTATTTATTTAAAATCAATATCTTTCATCCAAATATGTTTCATGATTTCTTGTAATGTAAATCTCAATTTTGGATTGATATTTAAAATAGATTTCATTAAATCTACTGCTTCATTTGAAAGATTTGCTTTTTTAATTTCCATAAAATTTAATAATCCACTCTAAATCTATTAATTTAATTCATTCATATTATTTCCCTTGAATGGTGTTTTACCAACTAATAAAATATATAGAAGAACTCCTGAACTCCAAATATCACTAGCAAAACCTTCATATCCAGTTTTTTATGTCATAATTTCAGGTGCTAAATAAGCAGGAGTTCCACACTATTCTAATATTTTTTATCCTTTTACAATTTATCTACTTACTCCAAAATCACATAACTTAATTTATTCTCCTTATAATAAAATATTATCTAATTTAATATCTCTATGTAAAATATTATGATTTTGCAATATTTAAAGTGCTAATATTAATTATCCAAAAATATTTTTAGCCATTTATTCAGATAATGGTTTTTCTTTAGTAAATTTGATTAAATCTCCTCCTTCAACATATTCCATAATTAAATATATTTATCTTTTAGTTTCAAAAACTTCATATAAACGAATACAACATTTATATGGTTATAAGAGTTTCATTAAAGTGATTTCTTGCATTAATCTTTTTTTAGCACTTTCATTTTTAAGACTAGATTTCTCAATAATCTTCATAGCTACTTTTACTCCTGTCAAAATCTGTATTCCTAAACAAACTTTAGCAAAAGCGCCTTTCCCTATAACAGAACACAGCTACCTATTTTAAGTCTACATAATAAACCTTATAATAATCTGCTGTAGTTGTTGGTATTCTTTTTTTCATCTTTATTGTATTTGCTATCCTATTAGCCAAAATCACACGTTCCTTCATTAAATCTTCATCCATCTTTAATTGTGGTTCATTTAATTACAATAAGAAATCTTAACAATCTGCTAATTCAACTTCAGGACCTAATAAGTCTCCTAAAATTCTTGGAATTTTTTCTTCTTTTGGTCCATTTGAAGCAGATCTAGTACGAGCAGAAGATGTAGATCTTGTCACACTAATATTTGTTATTTGCTTTTTCTATTTGACTAAATCTATTTTCACAGCTTCCACTTTATTATTATTCTTAGTAATCGAAGTTACAGGCCGTGATGCTATTGGTTTTGGTAATGTTTTCACAGATGACTGATGAGAATGATGAGATTAATTAGCGGATAGTGTTATGCATTTCACTTATTTAACCTGCTGATTTAATTTCTTCAGTTAACTCATTATAAACAGTTAATTTATTAAAAATATATTTAATCATAAATAAAATCCATTTCATATAATATATTTAAATATTAAGTATTTCAATATAATATATCAATTAAAATATAATACTTACTTTTTTTATTTTCTATCTATGTATGAATATACATTATTTATTAAAAATATTATTATTATAAAAACCTATTTAGTATCTATATACATATTAATTAAATGATGATTTTGAAATTAATTATATAACAATCTAATGATATACAATCAAATATATTTAGTATTGTCTATTATATATCAAATTAATCCAATGAATTAATAGAAATATTTATATATTTCGTTTAAAATGATCTAATGATTCAAAGATATTAAAATAATCTATTTACTGTTAAATTCAACAAAAATCATTTATTACTTTCAACTGTATTTCCATAATTGTTTGTATTATAATTATAACTTTTAATTCTCCATTTGAATTTTAATTACTCTTGATACTAAAATTATTATAATCTTTAATATTTTTTAAAGCTCTTTATTACTTTCTAATTATATCTTTAAGTTACGTTAGAAATAAAATTGATTTATTATAAAAATCTACTCTATCTCTACTTATTTACATATAAACGTAAACCTTATTTTTACATAATATTTATAATTCTATATTTCCACATTAATTGAAATTAGGAATTAGAAATAACTCTTATATCTTTATTAAATTTAAGCATTCTCTCTATATATATTTATAAAGATATATAATGTTTATGAAAATCAATCTATCTTTATATAATCATACTCCTATATTCTTAAATTAAATATGTAGAACAAAAATTTTGTATTTCTTCATAATTTTTTTGTTGATACAAATTATTATTCTAAATTGATATTTAGATTTAATTTTAATTTTAAAAGGAGATTAATCCTATTTTATTCACTTTATTGCTATTTCTATATAATATGATGATTGAATTTAAATAAAAATAAAAATATCACCAATAATAAATATTTTAATTAATACAATACAAATGGTTAGAACTAACTTAGAATTTAATTAATAGTAGGAATGCTATAATTTGAATTATTAAATATATTAATTATATGTGTCTTTTTCAATTATTAATAATTTAATTAAAGAGTAAGAATAGTATACCATGTATCTGAATTTAAAGTTTATGAGCTTTTTGTATCTAAATTTATTCTTGTTTATGATTATATATATTTTGAAAACAAATTGATCGAAACAAATTAATATCTTCAAATTCTTAACATTTAATAATGAACAAAATCGTTATTAAGAAAAAAGAAGATATGAATTAAAAGGTGTTTTAATAAACAAATGATCATGTTCCTATTTAAAATAAGAATGAATTGTATTATATTAGGCTAGTTATAAGGTTATGTTAAATTGACTCTCAGTGGAGCTAAAGAAACAACAATTAAAAGAAAAATGAAAAGTAACTTATAATATAATTTTCAAAGGGACTTTCAAATAATTGAATAATGCTTGGGTTCTGGAGCTTATGGGTCTGTTTCATTAGTGAGAGATATTAATAGTCGAATTTATTATGCAAGAAAGACTGTAATATTTTGATCAAATGTATAAGATTAGTAAATCAAAACTTAAGACATAAGAATCATTAGATAACTTAAAAAGAGAAATATTGATATAAAAAAAACTTTGTCATCCAAATATTTTAAAATTGTGCTACTGTTATGAAGATTAGATGAGGTACTGTTATGTATCTAAAAATAAATAGTGTGTTCTTAATATTAGAATATGCAGAATTGGGCTCCCTTTTTTAATTGATAAAACGTAAATAAAGATTATAAGAGAGAGAAGCATATTAATACTTTTCACAATTGTTAGCTGGTTTAGAATATATGCATAAAATGAAGATTGTACATAGAGATTTAAAAGTACAAATAGAAATAATAAAATAGCCTGAAAACTTATTAATAACTAAATCTGGAGATTTAAAAATAGGTGATTTTGGATGGGCTACATAAATGCCAAATTATCATAAAGCTTTTTGCGGTACATCTGAATATATGTCGCCTGAGATGATATAATCTTAAACAACTGATTATAAATCTGATATATGGAGTTTAGGGGTGATGTTGTATGAAATGGTTTAAGGAAAAACCCCATTTTAAGGAATGACATTTTTAGAAAAGAGTTAAAAAATATTATCTAGAAGATAATTAGAATATGAATATGATATTTCTGAAGAATGCAAATCCTTAATTAACAGTTTACTCTAATATAGAATTCCTTGTAGGCCTACAATTGATTAGATTAAAAATCATTAATGGATGCTATAATAAGGATAAGATAGAAAAGGATCAATAAGAAGTTCTTCAATGATATCTGTTAAATCAACTCATTATACATCGGAAGTTCTTGAAAGCTAATCCAAAATTTTGGATAGTCATTTTGGTTAAAAATCCTCTATTTAAGAATGGGAAGCTATGAAATTTAGAAGTTTATAATTTTAGTTTTAACGCTAATAAGATCAACAACAATCATAAGGTAGTTGTTGTTAAAAAAGTGGATTTTTAACTAAAGCTTTAATTGCTTTAGGATGTATTAATCGATGATTATATTGATTTCATATTCAACTTTATTTTTTCTTTTTTTTATATTTATCTCTTATAGATTTATCTTTTCTTTGATCAACCTCCATTTACTCTTTTACATCTTATCCTCTAGTATAATCCTTCATTTTCATAAATAACAAATCCAATCTATAAAGACAATCGGATGGTAATGGAGATGACTCTAACTCGAGAACATAAGGTCTAGTTATTATATATATATATTTTTATACCTATGTAGATCAATATCCCAATATTTAATATTATCAAATTATATATAAGATGTCCATCTACCTTTGATACTGGTGTTGTAAGTGTCTAGAATCTCTTAAGGTAAAATTTTCAATTTAATTCCTGAATTTGTTTTATGTGCTTTTAAACATTTTTAAATGCATTCTGGAGTTACTTTACAGATTTTGCCTACAAAAGCATCTATCTTTTATTATGAAGAACTAAAAAAGCTTGTAGATTTATTTTTGGGATTGAATGTGATTTCAACTAATAATTAATGTTCAGGTTAAAAACAAAAACTTCTTTTATGACAATTGACACTTCTTTGACCAAGCAAAACCCCATATAACATAAATGGTTAACCCATATAATAAAATTTGAGATTAGTATTTTGATAAAGAATTTGTGAATGTCCTTATTACTCACCTGCCAAACTATTCGTACCCATATTAACAACAGGACAGAATGCTCCAAATAATTTATAACCTCTTCCATACATGATATAATTTGATATAGGTGGATGATGTGATGTCTGTTCCAAATATATAGGACATCCCTTAATTCTACCTTCAAAGGTTTCTCCTATAATTGGATTAAATGGTTTTTCTTACTAAATTCCCATCATAAAACTAGCCATATGAAATGATATAGTTAATTTCATTTATTCCATAACATCCATAATTTAAGCTGCTTTTTCAAGAAAGATGGGAGCATGACCTTATGCTCTAGCCATTCTTTCTAAAAATGATCTAGCTTCAAATACTTGAATAGGCAATGAAACAGACATCAAAGATTTACCACTCAATAAATTGGAACCCATTCTCTTAATAATATCTAATAAGACACTTCTTTAATCACTAACTAATTTTTTATTAGTATAAACTAATCCACCTTTTTTAGGATCAACTTCATAATATTTAGTTAATAAAAAATGTCCATCTTCTTTGGATGTTTCTAATTATTTATCTAATCCTGGTAAAATATTTTGATTAAATTATCTATTAATAGATTATTAGATATAATATCCACTTTAGATTAAATTTAATATCTCTTAATATTCTTAGATTGATTATTATTGATGTTATTCTGAGGTAATTCTATGTATTTCTTAATCCATTTGAATAAATGAAATTTGAAGATTCTCAATATCATTTTCATTTTTGATAAGCACATGTTCTGTTTTCTATTTAATATAATGATCAGCTTCTAAAATTTGATCATCAATATTTGCAAATGATAATAAGAATCTTTTCATAACTTCCTCACCTTTTTCTTCATTTTAACATGATAAATACATGTCTTCAATAATTTATGTCTTGTAATTTCCATCTTATTATGATTAAATTAAAACACAAGATCTAGTAATTTAATATTCTTCAGTTCCATCTATTCTATCTTTATCAAATTGATTATGATGTATTTCATTTCCAATATATTTTTTCATAATACAATAAGCATGTTCATCAATTTGAAAGTGTTTCTATGTATAAATTAATCTAATTTTATCATTTTGTATGTTTTAATTTAATTTTTATTATGAATTCTAATTGTCTCCTAATTCTATTTCATTATTTTTATTTATATCTATTGTATTTCTACTTAAATCAAATTCTGTATATATTATAGCACAATCTTTTTTAGTTGGATAAACTTAGTAAATAGATACTTGAGGACTCCAATTATCTATAAAATTATGTGTAGATAATTCCTAATAAATAAAATAATTTAAGTACATCAAATATTTTATTAGGAGACATTTCAGATTTCAGAAAGAATCTCATATGCAAAGGATCTTTAGGATCTTAATAGAGTATTTTGTTTTAAGATTGATGCAATACTATAAAAGAATGTATGTCTGAAAAACCTTATAAATTTTCAAATGTATTTTCTAATATAATTTCAATATCATTCTAATTTTAATAATATTATTATACTTATAAAAATTGTGGTAATAAAGGTATGATTTGTCTCATTCTTGATATTTAACTTGGTTTAATATCCATTGTAGGTACTATTTGATTGACCACTCGTTCAGATTCAGGCATAAATTTATCCCATTCTTAAAGATTTCTTTCCTAATTCTCTTTTTTTATTTTCTATGTCAAATATTTTCCATTGAAATAATCATACCATTAAAGTGCTTCTGATTAATTCATCCAACCAAACCTTACCACTCTAGGTTCAATTTCTTATTGAGTCTTAAATTTAATTGACCACTTTCCTTAATGAAAAACAACAGGATGAATAATATAATTTTCAATTAACAATTACTTTTGTGTTTACCCTTTTACATCTATATATCTCAATATCTCTCTATTTATTATACAATTTACTTATTTCAATAAATCATAAATCAGTAATCTTTCACTCCATCCTTTTAAAACACCACTCTCTTTAAATGCACTACAACTCATTAGAGCATTCTTGTTATCAATCATTTCTAAATTAATTGTATGTAATATATTTTATATATTTTAACAAGACAGATAGTTATATTTTTAAATATATTTTTCTTACTTAAAATTTATATAAAATATCAATATAACAATCAGATAATCATATAAGCAATAGCTTCTTTATCAACATTAATCAAATATTATAAAAAGTATTCTTAACTTGATGCCATCTTAAACATTTCCTTACACTTTTCAAAATTCAAATTGCAAACCACACAAATTTAAGCTAAAATTATTGAAAATTCCTTTTAACTTAAAAATGGTTTCACTTTATTCAGTAATTCTTATCTCTATGCCTCATTAATAAAATAGAAAAACACTATATCTTTCTCAAAATTAGGATCTAAACTTAATTCAAATACATTAATTAATTAAGTCAAATTTCCATTGAATATCAATTATTCTACTACCTTATTAAGTTAAGCATAAGGAGTGTAATTGGTACAAACATAATTTTATATCTCTTTGTATTTCTTAAATTTTATTATTTGCTCTTAATTTACAATCCTAATATTTAATGGAGATGTTAAATCAATCTCAGATTTATCATTTATAGTACTTGGATTCTTAAATTGCTCATAATTTTAATCACTAATTTTGCAAATCAATTATTTTGAATAAGGCAATTTATCTTAATTACATTATAATTCCATCTAATTTAACAATATCATAATATAATCCAATTAAATTTTAACTCCACGAGCTACATCTTTAAATTTTAATGAGAATAATTACATGTCCAAATTTACTATATACTCAAATAATAAAGTAAAAGCCTATTTTATATTTAATAATTCTATACCTTTATTTTAGATTCTTATCTCATTAAAAAACTGAAATATTGAAGTACTTTATCTCCTTTTTTTAAATTATGACATTTTTCACGTGAATATTGAAGTAACAATTCTGCAATTTGTTCAGTTGTTCTAGCATCTAACATAGATTAGAATCAAACTTACTTAATTAACATTTAAATAATTGATTGCTCTCAATCATTATGGATAATTGATCATTTATTTGATTGGTTTCATTCATATTCAAAATTTAAAACAAAATTTGATATTGTTCTTATTTAATAGCATAACTTATCAATTTATTTAGTATAATCTCCCATTCACTATCAGAATTTGATTATTATTGTAGATAAAATGAAATTTTCAATTTTAACTCTTGATATTGATCCTCTTTTTCATTAATAAAATCAATAATATTATTATATTATTATTATTATCCTAATTACTAACTTACTCTATAATGTCTTATAATTTCCTTTGCATTATTTTATTATATCAAGGATCTTTTCTAATTATATACAAAAGATTCACATAATAATTCTTCTGGTATAGCAAAATCTCTAAAAACTTCTTTGTAGATTAAATTAATAAATCTATATGTAACATTTTAAATGCAATTCAATTTTTGTAATGAAATATCATTTGATACTATTTAGAATTTTTTCTTTAGTACATCTTAAAATGATACATAGAATTTATCTTGTAATAAAGTTAAGAGAAGCATAGTATCATAAAATAATTTATGATCATTTTGGAGATCTAATTAAAAATTAGAAATATTGGCTATTACAGCCAAACCTATATAATTCTCCAAATACATGTAATAATAGTCTTTGAGTTGATTCATTACTAAGAATTTAAGCAATGAAAATTTTACTGATTGATCTTATCGAAAATCTTATATACTTTAAAATTCATCTTAAAAAACATGAATCAAGAATTAATCCAAACATTAGAGTTATTAACTTAATAAATTGTATGTTTGATTAAAATCTAAATCTAACATTTAGATAGTTGGTTTCAAATAATAATAAATATCTTCCAATTCATCCATTACTTCATTCATAAAGTCTTCTATACAAAAATTATTTGATTATTATTTCATCAATTAGATTATTTTCCTTTGATCTAAATTTCGATGCAAAAATTTAATAAGAGTTTAAAATTAATCAAATTTATTGTTAACAAAAGAATCAATAGAGATTGATTGAAGTATTAATTCTTCATCTTTTAATTTATATTAATTCTCTACATATTTTTTAAATTTAAATATTTCTTGTCTTAATTAATATTATCTCTTACTAATTTAATCTTAAATTTAATTAATAAAGGAAATATGATTTTTATAAAATAACAACAATTAATCATCTAAATTTATAAAACCTAAAACAGGATTTTTATTTGAATTAATTAATTCAAAAGTATTATTATCATTTACTAATTAATAAATTTCAGATCCTTAAATCAAAATTATAGTATTATATATACTAGTAATACTAAAATTTATATTTAATAAGAAATCTAATTATGAAATAATACAATTTATTCTTAATTAATTTCCTATTAATGAATAGATTTTCATTTGATTTTAATGTAGATAACATAATGTAGTTTATCCATTTGGTTTATGTTAAAATACTTCTATTTATTTAACTTTGATATTATCCTCAACTTGTAATTATCTAGTAGCTAGATCTGATCCTTTAATTTCCAATAAATGAAATTATGTTTAAAAGGAATAGTAAATTATTTACTTATCATTAATTTAAAAAGCAGTCTTCCAATCATTAGTTTGACTTCCAAAAAATTTACTTAAAAATTTGGTACCAAAACTTAGTTGATATTTGCTTTTCATTATTTCACCTCTACGAACATCAATTGTTATAGAATTTAATTAATCAGTTTCACTCAACACATAAAATTTAAGTTAATTATTGTATATAAGTGATTTAGCCAGACACACAAATCTTTGATTATCCACCATTAAATTCTTAATTATACTAGAAGCATTTGAAATTAAATTCTTATAAAATATTTATCCTGTTTATGTTACTACCAATAAATAGGGAATATCATTATCTTTCATTATAACACAACCATTCTAAGTAATTAAATGAGAAAAATTAAGGTACTCACTTGCCAATGATATTTATTTATAAAATAAATCTTTCATATCATATTAATGTATCGATACAGTCTAACCATTCGTAACTTTTCTATCATTAAATACATAATTAAATATACACAACATAAATTATATCTTCTATTAATTAAGTAATAGAAGAGTCTGTGCATTTGTAATGCTCTTCTACTTAATTTCCCATTAAAGTAACATTTGAATGAGATGCTATTTCTTTGGCTGCGATTCCACTCAGCTATATTTCTTCAAACATAATTAATTCTTAAAAATTATATAAAAATTGAAATTAATTTTTTAGGTGATTGTTAGAAATATTATTATTATTATTATCTTCTTCTTTTTAGATATATAATAGAAGATAATAATGTATTAAATAATTTACAGATATTTCAATCTTTCTTTTCAATTTATATTTCTTTATCACTTATAAGGTTTTCTTCTTCTTTAAATTCATTATTTTCTGAATCTAAATGTTATTATTGAGAAATCTCCTTCTCCAAAACATTCATTAATTCACTACCTAACAATATTATAAGTCTCTAATTAAATCTTATTTATTCTTCAGTTTAATTCTCAGAATCCTAACCCATTATTTTAAAATATGAGGTAACTAAATCATTAAATTATCTAAGTAATCCCTATTCTTCTGTTGTTACAGAATCATTAACTATATATCTATATTCAATATATTTATTTTACTTTGTAGATCTTCGTTTCTTTCCTTCTTATATTAATGCAATTTTAGGTTTTCTACTGAAATTAAATAATGTGATTTATTCTTCAGTAAACAAAACCTTCTTTAATTTTGCGAGTTCATGAAGTTATTTGATGATATACTCAATATCTAACTCTTTATTCACTTAATCACTAAGATACTCTATATATATAGTACATAGCTCTTTAAAGTACTACACAATCGTTATTTTTAATGGATTCTAAAGGTAAAATTTAACTTAAAATAACTCGAAATCCTAGACCAATTACATACTTTTTTTTTATAAATTCTTTAAAGTCATCAAAATATTCAAAGGCTTTCACTTTGAGAATACTTAATCTTGTTTATACTCTTTAAATTGTTGGTTATATATATTCTATAGATTGTTTATTTTCAAACTTCTATGAATCATCTTTTGCTGGACTAGTATTTTGTAACATATCAGGTTTATGTGAAAAAGGAGACATTACTTAGATTTTAGGTAAGCCTTAATGATTATTCTTTGTTTTTTGTTTTTTTATTTCTCTCCTCTCCTTCTTTTCTAATAGAGTATTAAAATTCATTTAAGTATTTGCTCTATTCAAACTCATATCAAATTCATAAAGATCATTTGCAATTGAAACAATCAAGTGTTATCTATTATAAAATCTTACAAGAATTCCAACAACTACAATCATAAATTAAGTAAATCCTCCTAAATAACTTAACAATTCATCCAAACGCAAAAATTTCCTATTGATCTAATATGAATATGGACTTCTTTAAAAGTAGAATGCTCCATAATAATTTGGAGTTATTCTGGATATTTCAAATTATTCTCTTTAATCTCCTTAATCTCTAAAAGCAAAGGTCTCATTTAATTTATCTGGATACATGAGAATACCTTAATCTGTAGTCACTTTTTTTGTACGAAAAAATATATCTGATTATACAAACATTTTATCTGGTACAAATGTGTAAAATTAATCAGTTGCTAAGAATGGTTAAACAAAATCTTTTGGTCTATTTGGATTGATTAACTAATAGTAAATAATTAATAAATAAATTACAAAGTTAGTTGTAAACACTTGAAATCGAAAGCTTCCTTAATAATTTAAGGTACTTTCTATTTCATCTTAAGTTTTACATGTTGGTTTCCATGTAAAATTATTATTTGATGAATTTATGCATTTAGTTACAGAGAATTTTAAGAAATAATAATCGGTGCTTGCCCAAACTCCTCCCACAGTCATATTCTAACTATGAATAAAGTTTAAATTAGGACATAGGAAATTTTTTAGATTTTACTCCTCAAATTAATCTGTAAAATTGACATTATATAATTCGAAGAGATGTGAAAAATGGTCTATAGTACAGGGTACTAAATCAATATAAATATTTGGGTATCGATAATGAGTACCATTAGGATATCGATGATAATGACGCTATTCAACTGTGATATTGAAATAAGGATTAGTAGTGAAATTATCTTATTCAATCTAAACTGCAAACATAAAATGATTTTTATCCAATTCCAATTTATCTGGATCGTTAGCAAATGTGAATTCTGATGTAGATGTTACATTTAGCTTTGCAAAAAAGTTGATGATATTTGAATAAAAAAAGCTGATGATTGTAGCTATCATACAAATAGATAGAAATCCTCCTATGCTTGTTTTATATTACTCTTCTTATCTAAAACTAAGGTTAATAGTTTATCCAAATATATCTATCTATCTAAGACCTTACTTACACTTTTGGATCATTAATTATATAAATTATTAGATATTGCATGAATCAATTAATAATCAAAAGAAGTAATAAGTAAAACTAACTGAAAATTCTAATTAAAGTACTTATACTGAATAATATTAGACAATAATATATTGTTTATAATTGCTTATTATTTTTTATCAATTCATATCATAACAAATAATAATAAATTTTGTATATATAATAATTATCTATAAAACTGGTAATAATAAAATTAATTGATTAAAGATAATAAGTGATAAATATTTAGAGAAACTAATAATATTGGCCAATCAAAATATATAGAATAAAAATGATATGGCTGGAATGATATGAAAGATGTCTGAAATGAAAAGTCTTAGAGACTACATTTTATAGATAATCAAATATTTGAATATTGGAATCATCATTCCATGAAGTATTTTTAATCTTCTAATTCCTCATTATTAACACTCTCCTCTTATTAGACTATGACTCTATCAAATGGTTTAGATCGAAACATTGGCTATCTTCCAGTTTTTTTCTTACTAGGTTACATAATCTTTTCTTAATTAGCTTTGATTCTTCTCTCCTCTTCTTATTTTAATTTTAAGTTATTTGAATCCCTTTATTTAACTTTCCAATCTCTTTCACATTCTTATCTCTAAAATAATGATTCAAATTCTTACAAAGTTTTCAACTCTATCTGGTCTAAATGATCTAATCTATTTCAACTGTCTTTCCAAATGTAATTCAATCTGTACCAAAATATCTAATGTTTCTTTATTTTATAAATCATGAACTCCTTAAATTTCATTAGGAAAGTTTTCACAAACTTCAATTATTTATTTTCTTAATTCTTTATGATCTTTTTTAGCATTCTTCTCTGTTCCTTTTAATTATAATGTTTTAATTTATTAACATACATTCTAAATATATATTATTGAATTTACTTCATAATTCTTTTTTAATTACTCTTTATTTTATTGTAATGTAAATACTTTATCATCAAGAGATTTTTTTATTTTATTAAATTTAGTTTTCAATTCTTCTAAATTTTATTCTGCATCTTAAGTAGTTTAAATTAAAAATAAATTTCTTTCTTCTAAATCATTAAATATCTCAACCAATTATGATGGTTATTTAAAATACATTTCATATTCATCTTCAAATTCTTCTAATTCATCTCTAATAAATATCAATTTGTATTTTATTACAGTTTTTTATTATCTACCATTTATTAAAATTGTTTTTCTGTTAACCCTTTGCTTTTAATTAATTCCTCTTTTAATCTATTTACTAATTATTAACGTTTCTTTTCTTTTGCATCATGCCATTCTTTTGGAGCTAATTTATCTAAAAATTTCTTATGATCCATATAATTATTAACAGCTTCTTCATTCCTTGTTTTCTCTGCTCTTAAACTTGTTATTTTTATATTGATAGACTTAATCTCAGATTCTTTTGCTTTCTTCTCTTTTACTTCTTAATCTGCTTTCTATTCTGCATCTAATTTTTATTATTTATTTGTATCCAAGTACTTTTAAAAATTCTCATTATCAGTTTCCAACATTTTTAAACTCTATTCCAAAGCTTCCTTTTTCTCTTTTGACATTAATTTTAATTTATCAATTTCCTCTTCAATTATTCCATGAGCCTTTGATACTAAAAACATCTCCTTCTTCTATTCCAAGAGTGTCACTATAGGTTCTTTTGAAACTCCTTTTGCTCTTTATTTCTTTCTTTCTTAGATGATTTGTAATGCCTCATTTATTATTTTCTTATCCTTATCATTATAAGCAGTTTTAGATTTAAATTTATCATCAATTTAAGTCTCATATGACTAAAAATAATGTAACAATTATACTTTGAAATGCTTTAATTAAGTTCTATTTGTAGCAGTTTTCTTATCCCATATACGCATTTCATCATGGTTTTAAGCTTCTTGTTTTTTACGATCCTATTCTCTAAACAAAAAGACTTCTTCATCTGATGGATAACGAAATGGACTTTAAATATCACTTTTATTGACTTTATGAATCTAAGGTAATTTCTCTGACATTTAATATTATATTATTTATTTTATTCATTTGAATCTAATAATTTTTAAATATTTTATATATATATAATAATATATATAAAGAAAGAAAGAAAGAAGGAATAAATAGATTCAAAATATTTAGATTATTCTCCTATACACATATATCAAACAAGGATTAAGTTATTTATAAATTCTGTTTAATTAAATTCAATATAAACAATCATGAGTCGGATAGTAATTTATTATAATGTGTATTAAAACTATTGATTTTCCAATTATTGGAGTCAACCTAATATTTACCAACTCCAGGAGTGAATTGTCTTCTAATGTATGCCAAACGAGGTTATTATGATTTAAATGGAGCAGTTATTTATTTTAATGAACTAGAAGGATATTAATTTTATTCAGTAAAGGACATATTTTATAATATTTCTTAATTCTCTTTAAATCTGGGTTCAGCACAATCAAACCCAGGTTTTTAAACATCTATTTTTTATAGATTTTTTAAAAATTTTAATTATTTCTACATTCTATATCCTATTGATTCTTGATCTAATTTATATTATCCAATTTCAGGACCACAACTCTTATTGATTGCATCTCTTTTAGATGAAGATTTAAAACAAGAACTCACAGCCCTCTTTTTCTCTCCTTTATTTATATCATAACTTCCTGGTCCAGCTTTGCAAAGAGGAGGTTTATCATAAAATCTTTTCTCTTTTCCGCCCAAATATCCACTAATTCCTCTGTCTTATTTACGAATTAAATCTGTATATAGATCATTTTAAACATAATATGCTCCTGGACCAGGCATTTATTCATCAGAGTTTAATAACTCACCTTTACCAGTAGAACTTAAAAATGTAGCATTAGTATAATTTTTTTTCTTTACTAATTAATCAAATGAAGAATCTTCAATTCTATAATCTCCTGGACCAACTGATTTTTCTTAAATCTCTCTAAATCTTTCTAATGATGAACCAAAAAACTAAAATTCTTTGGCTTTTTTTTAAACTTTGATTGATGCTCTAAAATCATTATATTAACCAGGTCCAGGAGAATATTAATCTTTGTAATTGATTTATTTCCTTAAACCAGCATTAATTTCTCTATTGGTTTTGTAAATTAATTTATCATAGTAAGATCTAACAGTTTCAGATAGAAAAGCAGGAGATTTGTTTTTCCTCTTTTTTTCATCAGGAACATTATACTTACCAGGTCCAAGATCTGTAGATTATTCTTATTAAAATCGAGGCTTTGTACTTTTATCCCAAGAAATTCCTTTAGCTTATTTTGACTATGGAATTTCATAAGTGGTTGGTCCTACAATTTTTTATTTCTTTTACTCTTAAAGTACTTTTTAATGTTATGCCAATGTTTCAATATCTTCATAAACCATTCCTATTTATGTTTTTGGTTCAGGTATTGATTTAATTCGTCTTTTAAGATTTTAATTTCTAATATCGTCTATTTTTTAATTTCTAAAAGAAGTTGTCTATTAATTATGAGAATTATTTTTAACAGTATCATAATGTCCTGGGCCAGGAATCTGAATTTATTGCTATAAAATACTTCCTTAACTTTTTTATCCTCTTAAAATCTCTCTATTCCACTTTTGAAGGAACTACTTCCATTACCTTAAACTTTGACTATTATGGTGCTTTTATTCATATATGCTTGCACTCCCGAATCCCCCATGTTTTATTAAACTTCATATTACCCTGGACCTGGAAATTATGTTTTTTATTTGTTTATCATTTCTACTTACCTCTTTCCAGTCGAAAGGAAAGGAGCATAAGCAGTTTTGATTTGATGCTCAGGAATCTGATAAACTCCAGGACCTAAATGTGGGTAAGGGTCTTTTATCTCTGTCAATCCCCTATTTTCTTCAAATAAAAAAGCCATATTTATTATATAATAAATTATTATAATTCAGTTGTATATATATATAATTATATTTCTAAGAGTTTAAAAGAAATCTAAAAATTTATGATAATTGAGTTTAAATTCCTTTCTACAGTATGTAAAGACTATAATGATTTTACTTATATTAATTTTTGAAATCTTTATATATATAAGATTATGAATATTAATTTTTTTGAATAAACTTTTTTTGGGATTTTTGAATAAATTAGTTTTTTTTATTAGATAATAGTGAATTAAGATTGATATTTATTTATAATTGAATTTTAAAAAATAAAAAGAACTAATAGATATCATATTGAATAAGAATTACTTTTTGAAGTAAAAAAATAAATTTATAAAAAAATTTTAATTCCACATTTCAATGATTCTGATTGTTTTATATTAAGAATTCATTTCAAAATGATTTAGTGTTTATGTTAATGTTGAACTCATATTTAAAATTTCTTTTTGATTGTCTAGATCACTTTCCAAGATTAGAATGTTTAATTAAAGTATTTGATTCACTATAGTTGGTGATTAGTAAATTGAGGAAGATAAATTATAAAATAAATGAGTTCCATATTTTTAGAAATATTGTATATAGTAGAGTAAAGTGGTTTCATGATGTGGAGGAACTTTGAATGTATAATAGATATTGTTAGAATAATTAGTAAGTGTATGGATACTAAAATGGAAATTGAAATAATAGATAGATAAGAAGGAATGGTAAATTAGATTAGAAATTCACAAATAAAGTTTATAAGATAGAATGTCAATAGTATTATGGATTTATTTGCTATTAATACGGATTATTTGGAGTGAATAGAGATATTATTAAAAATAAAAAAATGAGAACAAAGATAATGATCACAATTTTGTTCTTCAGCTAGTTGTTTACACTTGGTCTAGCTATAGACTACTCAGTGAACCCTGTAAATCCTGCGTAAGGTGCAAATACAGTAGTTTAGAGTTAACCAGCTACAACAGGGCTATGCCTCAATGGTATGCATTATGATGATTATTCATTTTAGGATTTGGATGGAATGGCTAACTATGTATACCATGTATGTAGGTGAAGAATGGGTATTGCACATGTACAAAATATGGAGGCTGCGATACTAAAGTATGCGATTCTTCATTAACAAATTGCTAAGTTTTGACTAATGGATAAAACTCGTATGCATTATGTTCTTATTCATAGATACATATTATTGAGAGCAACAGGATGTAATAATTATGCTTGGGGTGATTCAAACACATCAGTTATTTGTACATAATGTTCATCTGGATATTTTATGGTTGGTATGATAATAAATGAATATTCAAAGCTGGAATCTGTGTTTAACCAAACAATTGTGCTTAGATGAATTTAGTAACAGGTACTTGTGATACTTGTGTTGATGGATATTATTTCACTTAAAATTTCCAATTGTAAACTCTTTAATCATGGGATTACTACTAAAATATCAATTAAGTGATTTGCAATAAATGTCTCAATAATTGTAAGATATGTACATCAGGGTATCAATATAATTATATATTAAAAATAGTTATACTTGTGTTTAATGTATGGATTAATACTATTGGAGTCCAACATAATCTAAGTCTGCTTTATCAAGTACTCAAAATGATAGTAATGCTGGATAATGTTTGGCCTGTAGTGCTAATATACCATCTTGTATAAAATGTTAAAATTCAACAACATGTGATAAATGTTTAGATGGATATTATTATACTGCTCCTTCAGATTCAACCACCAAAGGAACTTGTACTAAATGCATGAGCAATTGTTTATTATGTTAGAATGCAGACACTTGTGATACATGTGATACTGTCAACAATTATATATATTTACAAGCAAATAACTAAAATGTAATTAATATTATAATATAATTTAGTCATGTGCTTTATGTACTAGTATAACAGGATGCAAAACATGTTCAACTTAAAGTGGTCAATTAACATGTACTGCTTGTTAATCTGGTTATGTATTTGATTCTCAAAATGTTTGCAAATAATGTGATGTAAATTGTGCTTCTAATTCATGCTCTTATACAAATGATCAAGTATAATGTAGTAATTGTATTGCAACATTTGTATTGAAATCAAATACAAGTTGTAATTCATGTGGAACAGGCTGTTCATCTTGTTCATATAGTGATTAAGCTTAAACAAAAATAACTTGTGGATAATGCTTTGATAATTACTATAAAGATGATAACAGTGTTTGCTAATTATGTTCCTCATCAATAGCCAGTTGTTAAAAGTGTAATTACAATAGTTAAAATACTCCAAGTGTAACATGCACATAATGTTCATCAACTACTAAACTCACTAATGATTCATAAAAATGTCTGTCAGCTCCATCTAATTGTCTTGATTTTAGTGTGACAAGTTCAGCAAATCCATCTACTTGTAATACATGTGCAGATACCTATTATTTGGATTCTGGTTCATGTATATCTTGTACTACAGCAAATGCCAGTTACTTAAGATGTTCAAAGAGTAACAATACAATTACTGTTATTCAATGTTAAAATGGATATTTCTTATTAAGTGGTTCATGTGTATCAGCCAAAGATGCAAATACTTAAGCAACTAACCTTTCATTATAAACTTGTCAAACAATTGCTTCTGGTAGTTAATGTGCAACTTGTTTACCAGCTGCTTTAGGAACTAC